>CM062813.1:684075214-684660214 GCA_031772625.1 Pinus tabuliformis
CAGTACAATTCGCGTGGTGTGAATAAGGGACTTGGCATCGAACACCACACAAAATCTTTCAGTCAAAGGCAATTGATGTAAACCTGTCACCGGAAGTGAGAAACTTGCCATTGAGGCATGCAAGCTTCAAAGTACTGAAAGGGTTGTCCCCAAGTTGACTTCGTGGATAATGAGCTGATGTCGACAAGAAGCGACCCGCCATAGGAGGGCCTTAATGAATCCCACATCTATGACACGGAACAGAGTAAATGATTTTGGAGGTGAAAACGATATGATGATACAGGGTTCAGGGTGGTGGTCATGAAAGAATGGAGTGTGAATGTATTGCAGCGGATGAGACACAGGTGAATTCTCTGAGCGGCTTCTCTTGAACATACCGATGACACTGACATGATGGATTGGTAGCGTTAACCCCAAATTTGGATGGTGTGATGGACCAATGGTGATATAACCAGTGAATGGAACAACCCAACCCGACTCGGATGCGGAGTGAAAGTGTCATGTTCAAGAGTGACTTGCTACCAATAAAGTTTCATCAAGTTTTCTTCCCAATTTTTCCCCAGTCATTGCTGACCAGTACCTCTTTATTTTTGTCAATCTTGAGGAGGATAACATATGCTTGTTCTATAATTTTCCCTTCGAGAAAACCCGTCGCTATATTTTAACGAGCCTAGCGATAGTGAAACTCGTTCTTGTCTGTATGGACAAGTTTGTCGCTATTCGGTTTTAACAAGTTTAATGGCAAAGATAACTCGGTCCTTTTCAATTTTAGAGAGTATGAAAGGGATGTAAAGGAAAATCCAATAATACTTTTTCGTCATGTAATCCCTTAAGTCTAAAAAAGTATAAAATAATACGAAAGGGATGAATTTTCAGCAATTTTAGCGAGCCGAACAAGACAGGCGCTCGATATTTTTGTGTAATAATCCCTCAGGTCCAAAACGATTAAAATCTAGAGGAGGGATAGCACTTCCGTTCACTTTAACGAGCTGGAGAGGCCAATCGCTCGGCAATATTTTCATGTTTTATGAGTCATGTGAAAAGAGCTTAAAGGAGACTCGTTTTTTGAGGAACGAGTGATAATTTCGGGTAGCAGCTGATTCCAGGTAAGGTTTGGAATTTTCCAGTCACAATAATGTCACAAGGATGGCTAACAGGATCACTCTTTGCAACTGTTCCTCAAAAGGGGTAAACAATCAAATGGAGGTGAATGATCGGCTAAAACAGAGTGGAGGTGATGATGAGAACACGACCAGGGCTCAAAAGTTGATGATAATGCATTCACAATGGTTATTTACCAGAAATTGGTTCATTTTTTAATGAGCTTAAACTCTGGGGGAACGTTTGCTCATTTCATATGTTTAATTTTTAACGAGCTTGAACTCCACATAAAAACTGCTCGTGCCAGTCTTATAATAAGGATATCTCATCTAAGATGCCATTTTTTATGGAGCTTGCACCTTTCAAAGATTTGCCCTGGATCCTTTCTTTATGCAAGTTAGGAACGACCAATCCTACGAGTTTAAAGGGTTTGAGAATCTACAAAATAGGTAAATAAATGGTCGCTCTTCACTTGTATGCAAAAAGGTTTGCATGCCCCCAAGTATAGTGAAAAATTTCCAGGTTACTATATAGAAGTTCCTGCTTTCGCAAGATAGTTTCCATCCACACCACAAATAAAAACACTTCTTGGCTTAGTCCATCTAGACCAAGTGGTTCTAAATCCAAACCTCCTAACCTTGACGAAGGAATCTTATTCTGGTCCAATTCCTGACGGGTATCGGATCAGTCATTTTCCTTCGCGGAAACCTACTCTACACCTAGAGTTTCCCTGCCGGAGCAGGCTAGGGTGCATGCCCCCTGGATTCAGTCATGTCCTCCCGAATCACTCGCGCTCATCAGGTGGACGGATTGGAGATTGATGAGACATTCCTTGTGTGAAAAAATCATTTAGGGATGGTGTTTTACTATTAGCTATGTGTGAGCCGGGAAACGACAGCTGGTCTACGAGCTTGACCACTCTGCCTTCATGCGGAAAACACATTACTCTAAAGAGTGAGGAGACAATGGCTCCCATGCTATAAATATAGTCACGTCCAAGGAGTAGATTATAATCTAGAGGTCCTCGGACTACCATTACGTTCATGTAAACGGTTTTCCTTCTCAATGTTATGGGCACATTGGGAAGGATCCCTAACGGTCGACTGGTTCCTTTGTCGAAGCCTGTCAGATTTCTCATCTCAGGCAGAAGCGATGGCGAACCAAGCACTTCCCAAGCAATTGAGGAAAGGATACTCACAGAAGCCCCTTCATCTATGATGGTACCGACCATGATCATTTTGTAAGCTTGTACAATGATTCAGAATGGTACATTAGCCGGTACATGGGGTCTGCCTAGTAGATTCCAATCGAAAGAAACGACTAGGTTGCTTGGAGGTGGGACCGAATAGACGGTCGGATATGACTCTGACGAACTTCCTTCCTGCGGTAAAGGAATGGGTAGACTTCCCCCATGTTCATCGGAGTCTGTGTTTATGAAAAGAATTTGGACGGTGTCATTCTCATTCTCTTCGGTGATTGTGTCATCTGAAGATGGACCTTTCGAAGACAAGTCCAAGTCGACTGCCGCCTCAACCTTTTGAATTTCGTCTGGTATGGGTTTAGTGGGTTTATCTTCAATGAAAGGTGCTTCGACCGAACACAATGGCGTGTCAGTCGGATTTTCAACTAGTGATGGACTTTGCAAGAGTTTCTTATATCTAAGAGGAAGCCGTAACGGTGAAGCCAGACGGTCATCCAAAACTATTTTAGCTTTGTCCAGGAAGGGACAACGGTGGAGGGCATGATCACCTTCACACATTCTACAAGGGAATTTACATTTTCCCTTTTGTCCAGGTACTTCATTTTCACTAGTTGACGGTGTACACTCAACATGATCGTCAGAGGTCAATGACACCGGATTGTGAAAACGGGGAGACTAGTCCCTTAAGATCTGAGGGATGCAAGGAAAATATCGATGATAGTGGTCTCCTTTGCAAATGACACATGGCAATTTAGGCCTGGATGGTGTAGTGTGTGGATTTTCGCTAGACGGTGCATGGTTGCCCCTTTTCGCCTTTGACTCCTTCTTCTTCTCCTTCTTCTTTTCAGTTACTTGGTTTTGGGCCTTATCAGCTTTATCAAGCGAAGAGGAAGGAGGATAGGGAGAATCAGATGAAGTAGAAGGTTGGGGGGTAACTTTAGTATCATCTAGTTGCTGACTTGATTGTTCAGGAATCACAGTGTTTTGAATGACGGAGGTCGAGAAGATCCATATTGGCAAGCCAATCGCAAATCCTAGAAGTGACAATGTGGCCATATGAGGTGCACCAACATCTCCCCAAGAGGAGAAAGGACTAGGATTTCCTCCAAGGGGAACTCCTTGGTTGGTGGACTCCATTTTCCTCAACCTAAAACCAACGCGGGAATGGTGATATTATTCCGAAAAATAAATTTTAGATGCTTTGACACAACTTGTTTTTTCAATTTTTAAGAGTCGAGAAAAAACAAAAGATGACTCTAGTCACCTTTGATTTTTAACGAGCCTGACGTGAAAAGTGCTCAGATGGGCCTTTTCCTTTAAGGAGTCTAAAAAGGAATGAAAGAGACTACTCTGGAAATCTAGACAGAGAGATTACCAAACCAATCGCAAAACTGCATAATACTTTTTACGGTACGGCAGTCAATCTTTCCGAATGCTGTGTTCAGTGCATTGTGATTGATAGGGCGGCAGACACGGCTTCCTATGGATAAAGGATATAGCCTATTGTGGTCTCCCAGTATATACTTGACGGTACATGGGAGCACAAGTCCGTATCGGCACTTGTCGTCTCAAAGAGGAGGAATCACCCAACCAACAGTGAAAGTGATAGTTACCAGGCTTTACAACGTCGTAATACGTCTCTAGCCTAGACTTCTAGATGTTGTGTGTTAGGTTCCAAAGCGTTTTTAGGTTCATTAAATTTATTTTATAGTTGATCTTTCTTAAGAAATTTTCCTTTCAGGTTCATCGCGTGATGTAGATGTACAATTCCTAAAATTCAATCTAGGATGATAAACAATCGTTTAATCTTCTTTTTGCAATGAAAATCCTAGCTACTAAAGAAAGAGAGATGATATTCTTTCAACATAGAGCAGAGAGCACACACTAGATGTACTGTCCTAAATCAAAACAAAAAGTTGTCTAAATGCAAATTCACATGCATGTATTTGTTTTCAGCTTTCTTAATGTGTGAATGACAAGAAGAATGCTAAGTACAAATATGAATTATCTTTCAAAGCGACAATACTAACAAATTTCTCTTCAAAACGAAAGGAAGATAATGACGACACTTTACTATTTTGAATTGAAAACTGCTTTCGACACTTTGAAACTACTAATTCAAATCAAATACAAGAGTAACTGTATAATCAACCATCAAGAACAATAGAATTCTTTTCTTTGACTGAAAATAACACTTGTGACACTTTCAAATCAAAATACGACAATTCGACTATGCTACTACTTTGTAAAAGAGAACTGAAAATGGTGGAAAATACATAAAAAAATTCACAGTTCTTTGCACAATGGAGGCGGAATGATGGAAAGGAAGGGGGTTTCCACAGTGGTATACTGATCACAGACAACAAAACTCCATAATAGAGCTGAAAAGAGTGAAGAAAAACCAAGACCTGGAGGCAAAATTAGCCTTTTCTGATCATCGCACCTATAACACAGGGAAGCAGGGATGCATCCCACCTACTGCACACGGGAGGTGCGATGCATACTGGTTTCCTTGAAGAGAGGGTGCGATGGTACCAAGACGAGACTTTACTTGGCTCTTGGTCACAGTTTGCAGCTCAGTTCAGGGATTTAGGCCGAGCAAATGATGTACAACAAATATAAATCATAGGGGCTGATCTAATGAGGTTACTAGAGCCACCACTAGGGCAATTAGAAGGTTTGCAAATCAATTGTTCAGTTTATAAACAAAACGTGGAGATAGACTAAAGCAGAATTGATCTACTTTGCACTTGCATAGCAAATGCAGTTCGAAGGCTAGCTGGCTTGACTTCAGGCTCCGGCTATAAGTTTATAAACAAACAAATATAGACAAACAAACAATCTATTCGCTCCCTAGTGAAGTCGCCATTTTTTTATCGGGAAATATAGTGTCCACTTGGAGTTGCTAGTCCCACTAAGATTGGTAGCTATCTTAGAAACAAATAAACTAAAACTACTTTCGTTTTCCTTTATGAGAAGTATATAAGAGTAGAATGAAGGATGCCAACCTCAGTCTTGTGCTTGGTTCCTTGCTTGATTCATCTCCCTTCTGACAGATCCTTGCCGCTTCTCCTTCGTCTACCCAGCTTTGAAGAGCACCTGTGGAATCAAGGCAGCATAATACTATCGAAGAACAGAGATATACAATCATAAACAATATAGGACCAGATGTATATTGACCACACAAATGCATATATCATCAAACATACAAGAATGTGGAGGAAAACTTGAATAGCTTTATTAATATCAAGAATAAGCAAAGAGGATTACAACCAATTGTTCTGACCTAGCGTCACCCTCTAGCATGAAAGCCCTTCTTTCACCTCATGAAAAGCTTAGATCACCCAACACTATGATATTCCAACAAGAAACCAATAACACTTCCTTACAAGATACAAAATTCCAACCTCTGGATCTCTGGGATGAGGGATCCATATATAGATGATTGCAGGGGGTGAGTTAGCTTCTGGGATTTTGATTAGTGTCCTCTCTGATATTTCTTGATTCCACTTGGAGAATGATGATCTCTTACTTATCCCTAGGAAAATTCAGAGAGGCAAGTGTCATAGGAGAAGTTTATGGAAGATTCCATGATCATCCACCTTGCAAACTGTCTCTGCCATTTGTCCACTCTCGCCCATCGCACCCCATAGAAGGGATTTTCAGTATGCATCGCACCTCCCGTGTGCATTAGGTGGGATGCATTGCACTTTGACCATGGAGCAGGTGAGATGGTCCAGTTTTGACCATTCTTAGTAGTTTTTAATGAAGAATTTCTGGGAGATGATGTAGTCAGTTGACCTTGTTCTTTTAGGGTATGGAAAAACACTTTTAGGGACTTAGGAGCCCTTGGTTTATGGACATGTTTGATTGGGGTTGCAGTGCCCAGAAATGTCTATAACAGTTGGCCAAGTCGCGTTTGAGCTCAATATAAAGATTACAGAGCTGTAGTTAAAGTTGTAGCCCACGACTCCGCCTGAGGTCTGAGAGCGGCATAAAGCTACGATAAAACATAGTGTGGCTACATTGGATGCCACTGTCACTAACTGTGCGACACTATTTGAGTAGGGTATGGAGATCGTGACCAATCTGCAGGAGGATCTGAACCTGCAGACACTAAACACAGAGGTAAAGGAGTTGCAGTGACAATATGATGAAGTCAGGGCAACTGCACACTCCATAGCACCAGCGCAACGCCTTGCTAAATTGCAGGAAGGAGAGGAACTCCTAACACAGGTGGAGGAAGCAAAGAAGAAGGAGCCTTTACTAAAGGCTAGGTTGCAGCCTTGGCTAGAGGAGGCTTATCAAGTCACAACGACCATTCGGGATTATCTTAAAGGGTTGCAGCAGAAACAATAGACGATGAGGTTGGTCATAGAAGGACCAGCCATGAAAAAGTTGGTTGAGGAAGTCAATCAGGTAGCAACAAAATGCACTTCTGAAGTTGTAGTGATCCAAGTAGAGCTGGGGGATCTTCACAGTGCCAACAGAGTGACTTGAGGGCGAGTCACAATCTTTGTGTTGGGGGCCTATTGGGATGGGGTCCCCTCGATCAGTTTTGGGGTTAAGATAACCCAAATTTTGATCAGTTTTTGTAAATAATGTAAAGTCTCCTCAATTTTTGGATGCGAAGCACATAGATGAATACGAGTTAAAGGGGTTTAGCCCCTTTTTTATGTAAAGTTTGAGTCGGTTTTAAGATCCACCCATGGTTCACGGACCATGGCATTGTATAGAAGAAGGATATAAATAGGAGTGTCTTAGAGATTCTAAGGCATGTTTTTTATAGTAATTGATGAGGGATAGGAAGTGATAGCGAAGAGACATGGGTCAGATAGGAGAAGAAAGGCTCTGCATATGAATGCGCAGAGGCCTAGGTAGAGTTTGCAGATGAGTGCGTGGACCCCTATAGCTATGTGCACAGGGTAGCTTTGAGTCTGTAACCTTAAATTAAAGATCAATAAAGACAGTTTCCAAAGAATTCTTGCATATTTTGTTTAGTTCTGTTAATGCTATATGTTGTCAATGAATGATCTGTTTTATGGAATATTGATTGAATGTTCCGTGATTCACTTTAATAACTGCTAATGATGTACACAGTGCATGTTTAAGTACTTTAGTGAAGACTCTAATGAATTATCTGATGTTTACTAATAACTTAAGTAAATCTATCCAACCCCAATTTAGGACTACTCTCTAATGCGCGTAATTAGATATATTGACTGTTAAAGGTCTGCAAAGACTGATCATAGACCTTCGTGAAGGTCTGAAGGCCATTTTGACAGATTTGTAGCACTGTGACCTAGGAGTTTATTGATATGCACGAAGGTAGATCTAAGGTTCTGGAAGACATCACACTAGTGTCTGGATGTAGAAACTTGGTTCTTGCATCCCACCATACTTCTTTGGGTGAGACTGTAGCCTGCGCTACATAGGTTATTGTTGAAAGGGCCAGTAGTGCATGGTTTTGTTGGTTGGCACAACTAACTCTGAACTTGGTTCAAGACCCCCTAAGCTAATAGCAGAACAAAGGACAAAGCTGAGGTGGGGTGGCCTAGGACAAACTGCCAAAGCCGCAAGCAAAGAACAACACCATGTAGCTGAAGAAGGACATGGGAAAGTGGTGTGAGTTCCATAAGAGCTCCACTCACAACACAAGTGAGTGTTGAGCCAAGCAGTGACTGGTGGCCAAGTTGAAGGCTTCTGAATCAGATGCATGTTCCGACTCTAAGTCAGAACCCAAAAAGTGGAATGACAAAGGGAAGCATATTATCGATGCAGATCCCAATGCCATTGTTTCCACCATGAAGATCCAGAAGGAGGAACCCAAAGATCCAGAGGAGGAAGAGCGCCTCTTCCACTCCTAGATGTGGGTAAAGGGTTCCTTGCTATAGTTCACTATCGACTGTGGGAGCCAAAAGAACCTCATTTCAGCAGAGGTCATGAAGCGGCTGGGCTTACCTACAACAACACAACCACAACCATACACCCTCGAGTGGCTTCACCAAGGACAGGATCTTCGTGTGAGCTAGCAGTGTCACCTTCCATACAACATCAATCCCTTCAAGGTGCAGGTATTATGTGATGTTTCTCCCCTTGATGTTTGTGATGTATTATTAGGCCAACCATACTTGTGGAAGTGACAAGTTGCATATGATTCAAGGCCTTGTGTTGTTATTGTTACTTTGGGAAATAATTTGTATAGGATACCAGAGGTAGCACCGCCTACCATCATCTCTTTGTTTATTGCAAAATAATGAAGTAAGCTCATTTCCAAAACCGGGAAATTTGTTTTCCTAATGCTACACCCTCAGGGAAAGAAGAAGATGGTGGCCACGACCTCTACACAGGGCCCCTCCGCATGACAACAATAGATGGACAAGGTCGTGGAGGGGTACGTGGACATCTTCACCTCCCCCGCAGGGGTTCCTTTGCACTATCAGGTTAGCACTCAATCGATCTGACCCCAGGTGCGACATTGCCCAATGAACCAATCTAGCATCACTCCATTATTGTTATAGAAATTTTTGTGCCTTACAGCTATAAGCATGAAATGTCCATAATCCAAGGGATCCAAAGTCCCTAAACATGTTGTTCCTACCCCTAGAGGAACAAGGCTAACAAATCATAGCAATTCACAGAAGTTCTCCACCAGAAACTGCTTAAAAACAAGTCAATTCAGGATCAATTCAGAGGCTCCACTAGCTGCCTGCGTTGAAATGCAGAGGCTACATTGGCTAGTTGCATTGCAACGCAGGTGGAAGCACTACCAGGGTGCGCTGAGCGGGAAATGACAAATGGCAGGGTCCTTTGTGCGAGGTGTAAAGACTGTGGAAGCTTCCAGAATCTTCCTCCATGACACTTGCCTTGATGAGTTCGACTAAGTGATGAGTAAGAGGCTCTTAGTCTCCAAGTGGAAGCAAGAACTGACAGAGGGAGAGGACACTAGTCAGATCTCAAGCTGACTCATCCTCTCTCCAAACATCTATATATGGATCTCTCCTCCATGAGATCCAGGAGGCTGGAATTTTGTTATTGCAAAGAATTGTTGTTGGTTTGAGATTGGAATCATTGGGTGCTTAATGCTTTGAAGGGAGGTGAAGAAAGGATTTCATTCGCTGGGAGGTAGATGCTGGATTGGAACTCTCTTGGTTGTATCTCCTCCTGAACCTTGTTATTCATAAATAAAGCTATCTTGGTTTCTCCTATATACTGATGTATCTTTGATGTATGATTGCATTAGTATGTTTAGTTTATTTCTAATCCTGAACTAGTTATGAATATGAATCTATGTCTTTGTGTAGTGTTCCCTTCTTGTGATCTTGCAGGAACCTGTTGAAGCTGGGCGAGCGAGAAGGCAAGTAGCTGGGAACTCTCAAAGAGAAGAGAAACCAGATCGAGGGACAAACGGAAGACACCGGTTAGTCCATCCATCTCTCTTCATTCTTAATTCATAAAGGAAGAATACTAGAATAGCTGTTTATGTTTGTTGCTAAGGCACTGTCACACCTTAGGTGGATAGGATCGTCCTGCATAGGCATTTTTCCCCACAACAAATTGGTGACTCCACTGGGGAGATCTGTTTAGTGATTTTATTTGTGTCTCTATCATTGTTTGTTTCATATACTCAAGAGCAGCAATCGAACTGCATCTGCTATTTTCAGATGCAAAGTAGACAGCTGCTGCTTTGATCCAATCACTGGATTTATCTATGATCTGAACAATGGACTCACAAATGATTTGATGATCCTTTGTGTTAGATCTTAGCCCTCCTTCAAATCATCCCTTTGATTGTACCTTGCTTGTTGCTTTTATTTGGCCTGAAACCGTAGATTAATCAGCAAATCGTGAACCAGAACCCAGAGAAGAACTCTCGTTTCTTCTCCAGCGTAGGCTCTGTGAAGAGACTCTGCATTTCAATGCAGTTCCCGTGAAGGCTACCTGCGTTGCAATTCAGTTTCTCTATTATACAGGTGCACTGATCCAGCTTAGGCCTTGTGCAGCTGGGGTTCTCTGCTCTGTTTTGCCTTGTTTTGATCTCTGATTTCTACAGCCTGTAACCAGCATTGGTACCTTTCTGATAACTCCTTTTCTCTGCTTAAATTTCGTCTCCTTTTGTACAAAAAGACTGTGAGTGTTTTTATGTGTTTGTGGCGTCATTTACAGTTTTCCTTTGCAAGAGTGAAATAGTCATCCTGTAGCCCTTGAATCAGATCTGTTGATTGTGATCTTAGGAGAGATTTCATTGGTTGTTTACAGTTGATTATACGTTTACTTTTGCTTTTGGTTTGAGTTTGTCTCTTTTAAGTGTCGAAACAAGTTTTCTTTTCGAAAGTCGTAAAGTGTTGTATTCTCTTCTACCCTTTCTGATTTCGAAAAAGTAAACTTGTTTGTATTTGTCATTTAAAAGCAAATTCAAAGTTGTACAAAAAGCTTTCTTTTTAGGCATCAATATTAAGAGAGCGGAAAACAAACACTTGCATTGTGCATTTGCATCTTGATAGTTTGCATGCTTGATTTAGGAAAAGTGTATTTAGAGTGTGCTGATTGCTCTTTGAGAAAAGATGGTGTCTTTCTTTCCCCTTTGTAGCTAGGATTTTCATTGTTGAAAAAGAGATAAAATTTGCTTATCATCTTTTAGATTGCATTTAGGAGTTTTATCTACATCTCGTGGTGAACCTCAAAAGGCAAACTTCTAAGAAAGATCAACATAAAATAAACTGAATGAACTTAATAACGCTTTGTAACATAACGCACAACATAGAGGTCTAGGCTAGAGACGTGTTCCGGCGTCGTAAAACCTGGTATCTGTTGGCCTCGCTGTTGGTTGGGTGATTCCTCCTGAGGGACCAAAAGTGCCAGTACGGATTGTGCTCCCACGTACCGTCGCGTATATATTGGGAGACCCCTATAGGCTTAAAACCTTTATCCTTAGGAAGCTGTGTCGACCGCCCTACTGATCGCAATGCACCGAACACAGCATTCGGGAAGATTGACTGCCGTACCGTAAAACGTATTCTGCAGTTTTGTGATTGGTTTGGCACACCCTCTACCTAGATCTCCAGAGCAATTCCTTTTGGCCTTTTTCAGACTCTATAACAGAAAAAGTCCATCCGAGCATTTGTCACTTCGGGCTCGTTAAAACATCGAAGGCGACTAGAGTCATCTTTTGTTTTTTCTCGACTCTTTAAAATTGAAAAAACAAGTTGTGTCTAAAGCGTCATTAAAATTTATTTTAACGGAATAATAAATCACCCTTATTCCCGCGTTGATCTTTCAGTTGAGAAAATGGAGCCCTCCAACCAAGGAATTCCCCTTGGTGGAAGTCCTAGTCCCTTCTCCTCTTGGGGAGATGTTGGAGCGCCCCATATGGCCACATTTTCGCTTCCAGGACTGACAATTGGCTTGCCTGTCTGGCTCTTCTCAACTAATGTTGTTCAAAACACCACTATTCCTGAACAATCGAATCAGCAGTTAGACCAGTCCAGAGCTGCCCACCAGCCTTCCACTTCCTCTAACTCTTCCTCTCCTCCTTCCCCTTCGCTTGATGGAGCTGGCAAAGCCAAAAGCCAAGCTCCTAAGAAGAAGAAGGAAAAGAAGAAGAAAGAGAAGAAGAAGAAGGAGCCAAAAGCGACTAGGGGCAAGCGAATGGCGTCTAATGAAAATCCACACACTGCACTGACCAGGCCTAAATCGCCATGTTTCATATGCAAGGGAGACCACTTTCACAGAGATTGTCCTTGCATCCCTCGGATACTAAGGGACTGGTCTCCCCAATTGCACAATTCGGTGGCGTCAACCTCTGATAGCCATGTTGACAACACACCGTCAACTAGTGAAAGTGAAGCCACAGGACAGAGAGGGAAAACTAGATTTCCCTGCAAACTGTGTGAAGGCGACCATGCCATCCACAGTTGTCCCTTCTTAGACGAGGCTAAAAGAGTTTTGGAAGATCGCCCGGTTTTACCAGCGCGACTTCCTCCTGGATATCAAAAACTCCTGCCAAGTCCTTCACCAATTGAGAACCCGGCTGGCCTGCTCAGGTGGTCAGCGGAAGCACCTATCATTGAGGATGAACCGTCCGAATCCATACCTGACGAAAGTCAAAAGGTCGAGGCGGCAGTTGACCCGGTTTTGCCTTCAGAGGTTCTATCTTCGAATGATACCATCACAGAAGAGAATAAAGACGACACCGTCCAAATTCTCTTCATCAACACAGACTCCAACGAACAAGGGGGCAATTTGCCCATTCCTTTATCGCAGGAAGGAACTTCGTCAGAGTCATACCCGGCCGTATATTCGGTCCCACCACCAAGCAACCTAGTTGTATCCTTCGATTGGAACCAACTAGGCAGACCCCGGTTGCCAGCAAGCATACCATTCAGAATCATCAGTCTATCATCAGACGATTGTCTGTTATATGTACATGAAAATGAATTTATAAAGCTGAGCATGGGAATGCTCGCCTTAGCTAGATCGTGAAAAAAGTATGAAAATAATGTATTGTATTGTATTGTATTACAGGTCTCCTCCCAACATTGAAAGAACTTCGGATCCTCCTAATAAAGAATTTCACCCGATAAACGGCCTCATACTTTAGGGGGAAACTGTTATAGACATTTTTGTGCCTTACAACTATAAGCATGAAATGTCCATAATCCAAGGGATCCAAAGTCCCTAAACATGTTGTTCCTACCCCTAGAAGAACAAGGCTGACAAATCACAACAATTCACAGAAGTTCTCCACCAGAAACTGCTCAAAAACAAGTCAATTCAGGATCAATTCAGAGGCTCCACTAGCTGCCTACGTTGAAATGCAGAGGCTACACTGGCTAGTTGCATTGCAACACAGGTGGAAGCACTACCAGGGTGCGCTGAGCGGGAAATGACAAATGGCAGGGTCCTTTGTGCGAGGTGTAAAGACTGTGGAAGCTTCCAGAATCTTCCTCCATGACACTTGCCTTGATGAGTTCGACTAAGTGATGAGTAAGAGGCTCTTAGTCTCCAAGTGGAAGCAAGAACTAACAGAGGGAGAGGACACTAGTCAGATCTCAAGCTGGCTGATCCTCTCTCCAAACATCTATATATGGATCTCTCCTCCATGAGATCCAGGAGGCTGGAATTTTGTTATTGCAAAGAATTGTTGTTGGTTTGAGATTGGAATCATTAGGTGCTTAATGCTTTGAAGGGAGGTGAAGAAAGGATTTCATTCGCTGGGAGGTAGATGCTGGATTGGAACTCTCTTGGTTGTATCTCCTCCTGAACCTTGTTATTCATCAATAAAGCTATCTTGGTTTCTCCTATATACTGATGTATCTTTGATGTATGATTGCATTAGTATGTTTAGTTTATTTCTAATCCTGAACTAGTTATGAATATGAATCTATGTCTTTGTGTAGTGTTCCCTTCTTGTGATCTTGCAGGAACCTTTTGAAGCTGGGTGAGCGAGAAGGCAAGTAGCTGGGAACTCTCAAAGAGAAGAGAAACCGGATCGAGGGACAAACGGAAGACACCGGTTAGTCCATCCATCTCTCTTCATTCTTAATTCATAAAGGAAGAATACTAGAATAGCTGTTTCTATTTGTTGCTAAGGCACTGTCACACCTTAGGTGGATAGGATTGTCCTGCATAGGCATTTTTCCCCACAACAATTATGGAGAACAATAAAATCAAGAGGCAGATTCAGGAGCTGCTACATAAAGGTCACATCCGACTGAGTTCATTGCCCCGTGGGAGCCTGATCGTGTTGGTATAGAAGAAGTATGGGACTTGGAGACTCTGTATTGACTATCGGGCTTTGAACAAGATCATTGTCGATAATAGGTACCCAATCCCACGGATTGATGACCTTCTGGAACAACTCAAGGGGGGAAAATATTTCAGCAAGGTCAACTTGAAGTCTGGATATCACCAAGTACCAATCGAACTCTCTGATGTGTGGAAGACTAACTTCAAAGCCAAGGAGGGCATTTTCGAATGGTTGGTTATGCCTTTTGGGTTGAAGAATGCTCATACAACCTTCATGAGGCTGATGGATGACATATTGCGGCCATTCACCGACTCATTTGTAAAGGTATACCTGGATGACATCCCAATATTTAGCCAGAGTTGGGAAGAGAACCTCCACCACATTTGACAGGTTCTCAAAACACTGTGGCAACACAAGTTCCGTGCCAATTTGGAGAAATACACTTTGGCATGACCCAGGTTCAGTATCTGGGATACATTATTGATGAATGGGGGGTGCATGTGGAACCAGCCAAGATCCAAGTCATTTAGGATTGGCCAACCCCAACCACTCTAACAGAGCTCCGCAACTTTCTGGGTCTTGTCAATTTATACTACAGGTTCATGTTGAGATTCTCTCATATCACTTGGCCCTTTAGTCAAGTCACCAAGGGAGGAGCGAAAGAAAAATTATTTTGGTCTAAATCTCAATAGAAGACATTTGCATAGTTGAAACATCGCCTCTCCTCTACACTAGTTCTCACATTATGAGACTTGCAACAACCATTTGTGATCGAGATAGATGCCTCTGAGTATGCTATTAGGGCAATCCGTACTCAACAGGGGCATCCAATGGCATACTAGAATGAGACACTTTCAGAAATAGTATGGAAGTATCCCACTTATGAAAAAGATATGTAATCCATTGTGTAGGCCTCCTGACAAAGGAAGCATTACATTTTGGGGAAGGAAATGATCATCCACACAGACAACTGACCCCTGTAGTTCATACAAACACAAGGGAAGTTGCAGAATGTTCGCCATCAGAAGTGGTTCACATACCTACAATAGTTCGAATATCAAGTATAAGAATGGCATCACCAATAATGTTGCAGACTGCCTCAGCTGATCACTGATCATGGCATTAACCACCGTGCTCAACTCTTGTGGGCATGAGACTTCTAATTGGCCACTTCTCTACAAAAGTAACCCAGAATTCGACCACACATACCAGACGCTCTTGGAGGGTCAACAAGTTCCATATTTTCACCTCCAAGATGCCCTGTTATGCCATCTGGGAAACCTTTGTGTTCCTTCAAGTAGGCGTGCCAAGTTGATTTGGGAATCACACTACAGTTGGGTTGCTGGGCATTTTTGGGTTGAGAAAATGGTGGCAGTACCACAGAAGTATTTCTATTGGCCAAATCTTCGACAGGATGTCAGGAAGTACATCAGATCCTACACTTCCTGTGCCATTGCCAAATTGATGATTAAGAAGCAAGGCCTCTATGATCCATTTCCTACCCCGATTCGATGTTGGGAATCCATCTCCAAGGATTACATGTTGGGCCTTCTTGCTACTAAGCATGGCAATGACTGTATTTTTGTGGTCGTTGAAAAATTCTCAAAGATGGCCATTATGGTAGCCTACAACAAGATATCACGGCAGAAGCCATTGCTAGACTCTTCTTTGAATGAGTGTGGGTACATTTTGGGATCCCACAGTCTATCATCTAAAATCAGGACAACAGGTTCCTCAATACATTTTGGTCCATTCTCTGGTTGATGCTGGACACCAAGCTCACTAAGTCCACAGCTTTTCACCCCCAAAATGATGGCCAGACAGAGGTCGTCAATGTTAGCCCCCTAATTTTCTCTCTTTTTGCCATTTTCCCCTTCCTAAATAATAACCATTTAACGCTATTTTACCTCTTTAATACACCCTCATCTTGCACCAGTCCAAGCACGGTAACATATTTTGTATAAACTTTATTTTTCATACTTTTAATTTAACTTAGCATTAATTAATCATTTATTACATGATTTCTTACTTTTAATCACTCTTTGTAACTTATCGATATCTCCAATGTTTATTTGGTAGTTAGAGTACTTACCGTGACCGATGATCCTAATGCAGGACCAGATCTTGCACTGTTGCCAGCACAACAAATCCTTGCAGCATATATGAACCTCCTTGATCACTGCCTCATTTTGAGCAGCTTCAACCATGATATCAAGATCGATCCAAAGGCATCCGAGATCGAATCTGTGAAGGATGAAAGCTAGAGATTGGCTATGGCTAGTTTTGCTAACTGTCTAATTTTGAAGGCTGAAAAGCTAAATTCTGTGTTTGGTTATGTAATTGGTTGAATGATCTACTTTAGCCTTTGTCCAAAGATCTATGTAATGTAGAATGTAAATAGTACTAACGAATGTTTTTGATAGTAGAAGAGAACAGAGACATAGCCAGAGAGGCGTTAACAGGTTGCTGTATTTTGTTATCACCCAAATCTGGGCTGGACGATGTATTAATGTATGTACTTGCCTCAATGAATTAATAAAAGGGAGCTCTGCCTCATGTTTCACAAATTTCATTTCTGTATTTGAGCTGATGAATTGATTGAGGTACTGAGAAGCTTTTTTATTTAAAGGGGAAACACACTGGTTGGCTAGTGCCCAGCCAACCCAACACGTTTACCCCATTTCCCGTTTTCCTGTAATTTGTTTTTACATTGTCAAGTGTGATTTAATTTTAAGCACATGCATTCATGTCTGAGTGAAAGTAGATCCATTGTGTGAAGTATATAAATTCCCTTTCCTGCACTTGATTTCAAATTGGTTTTCCTCCGCCTGGTCCAAGTAGGAGAAATAACCCTGCACTAGTGCACGTTGCTGTGATATCCCCTTTTCTACAATTCTACTTGATTGGTTTTCCCCACCTGGTCCAAGAAGGAGAAATGAACCTGCACTAGTGCACGTTGGTGTGATGCAGCAATCCTTCTTAGTCTACTTCCTGCAATCTTCTTTCTTTCATTAAATGCTTATGACAGGATAAATGTATATTGATTGTTTCTTTATTCCTGCACTCTGTTAAGATTAGAAACAATCACTTTTTTATGTGTTTAATTTGATTTAACAGTATAATAGAACTTGCAATAATTAAGCACTCATTTTAAGAATTAAATGCTAAGTGCAGGAAGATCTGATTCGGTGCAAGAACTAGTTTCTTGCCACGGGATTTGAGTGCTTTGAACCTGGAAAAGTTCAAGCCCTTACAGGAAGCAAAAAGCCTTTAGTAAAGACACTATTTATACCTTTTGCATAAATCTCTGTTCTTGCACTAGTGCAAGCAGACTGCGATAGTACAGGACAGATTAGTGCAAGAAGGAACTCTAAAGGAGCAGGTTTAAGGGCCAATCTGATGAGACTGATAAGTGTCTCTGCTAAAGAAAAACACACACTCAGTAGTTAAACAATAATTATCTAGAGTGATTTCCCTTTATCTTTAATTCCCTCTTGCAAATGCATTCTTCCTTGTTCCAGTCTTAGATTATTTTGATGGTTCAAGTTGCCTTTTTCTCTTTTTAATTTGATTCTGCAATCTTTCCTTTAAAGAAAGTAGGGATTTATATTAGGAAGATTCATACCATCTATGGCATTGCCTGTGATTCGTCTCTAAGTTTACAGATTCCCTGGGTTGACAAATTAAGTGTTGAGGAGTTTGCTTAAGTGTAATTCCTGCACCCAACATTTTAGTGCCATTGCCAAGGAGGCAATTTGATTTGGTAAGAATTTTCTGATTATACAATAGAGGTAATTTTTCATTTATTTTTGCAGTATTGTTTGGAAAATCTTCTTTAAAGGAATTTTACTGGTGTTAATTGATTTCTGACAGCATTCTTATTAGAAGTTGTTTGTTATTTTTCTTTCTTTTTTGAAATGAATGCCTAGAAAAGGTAAGGGTTTGAAGCCCACTAAGGGCCGAAAGAATTCTGAAAACAATTCTCATATTGGGTCTCCTTTTGTAAGTAGGAATCCCAATCCAATTCAAACCCATCACGTAGGAACAGTCCACCTGGATTCTGGTGACAACATCTCAGGTGTGGTTCAGCCTGTTCAGAGTGGTTCAAGTAAAAGGGAAACAATGGCGAACCATGAAGATCATGTGGAAGGGATTGGTGAAAACCAGGTAAGTGGAGAACAATCCAATTTTGTGTTTCCAATTGTGGACCCTGATATTGTGGCTCAAATGAATAATATTCCACCATCATCTCTCCCTCATTTCCATGGTAAAGTTCATGAAGATCCTGACTCTTTTCTATTCGAGTTTGATATTCTGTGGTGAGCATCAGTATTGTAGCAATAATGCTACAACTCCTGGGCTGCCTACTTTACTCTTATCAACCCAGTAGTTCGTAACAAACTTGGAAGCGACGTTGTTGTATGCACAAGTACTAGTTCTTACTATAGGCTATCACTTGGTCAGCTGGCGCAAGATCACTAGGAGCTCAAGCCAACTTCTATGGATTCCAGAAGAAGCTCTATATGTGATGAAAGAAAGGAAAGCTTACTCTACAGAGGCTACTCTAATTGCAGAAAGGAAAAGGACTGAAATGTAAAGTAAACCTAACAAACCCTACTTAACCAACTAATCCTATTTTTGCAAAAAGCACCATGAAAACCATGAAATGAATGCCATTACCTACTCAAGGAAGTAAACAACATCTACTCAAGCTATTTCTAAAAGCAAATAAGCAAAAAACATCTTTTTGGATTTTTATGTATTTTTATGTGAATTTGACATGCATGTATTTTATTGTGTGTGAAGGTGGAAGCGAATAGGTGGTGTTGAAGGGCGAATTTGGGGTTTAAGGAGATGTAGGATGGTGTGGACGGGTCCTAGGAGGTCTTAGGTGGCCTTCTGAAGGCTTCTCCCACACTCGGATTTCAAAAGAAAGCCTACAGGAAAATCTACAGGAGGACACAGGGGATCTACAGGAGGTCTACAAGAGGATGTTGAGAGCAGTTTTGAAGGTTTTGAAGGTGTGAGAGTGGGTGGAAAGGGTACATGAAGGTTGGGGTGATGTGTTAGGGTACCTAGGGTTCATCAAGGATCACTAGGAGAGGGAAAGATAATCGGGAGAGGGAGAAATCCTATGGGAAAATGCAGAAAACTAAGGCAGGTTTGAGGTGAACTTTGGGCGACCGATAGGGCATAGATCAGGGAGAGAATGTGATGGATGATAGACCGACTTGCTGTGAGAAGAGATCTGCTGCAAAAGAACTGACAGTCAAACAATGAGATCAAGCAATCGAGGAAATTAAGTACATCAAAAAACAGAATTTTGCATCAAGCTAATCTAAATTATGAGCTATGGAAATAAATGCTGAAAAATTCTACAAGGAGAGAAAGCATGGAAGAAGACTTATTACAAAGATAGAAATGAGCATGGTGGTAGAGGTTCTAAAGAAAAGCATTAACCTTCTAACAAACTGCAACACTATAAATCCTATGAAGAAGGAAAATCTATGGTTTTGGGGTAGCAAGAGGGTCTTTGCCTCAGTTCATGGTCCCAAAGGGAGGAAAAGAGGCCAAGGTACTGTTTCTAGCCTTTTGAATCTTCTTTCTATCACTGTTTAACCTGCTATAGAAAACACAAATGGAAACAACCTTCTAAATCACCCCAAGCAACCCATTCTTAACCAAGAAAGAAATTCATCTAACAACAACTAATCAATAAACTGAAACAAAGCATATAAATACAAACAAGAGGATCTTGGATGCTTGGATTGGGCCCTAACCCAAGAGCTTCATCCCTCTAAGGTAACTCATTGCTAGCTCAAAAAGGATCTCATCTTTATTATCAAAACAATAATAGGATTACATGAAACTGTCCACAAAAGTAAGCTCGAAGTTGAGCAGAGTTACATAAGAAATACTGCAGCAAAAATTCAACAAAAATTCGACCCTAGTGAGGCCCTAGACCTCTCTATTTATACAACTGAAGCTCCCAACAGGTTCCTTAAAATAAGGGAGGTTTGGCTCCAAAAACTCGAGATAAACATAAGTTATCCTCCACTTGCTCGGCTGCCTCCTAGTGCATTGATTTGGCTGTTTGTGCTCCGAGCTGCATGAAGGGGAATTCGAAGTGGGGAGTAATAAATGAGGGGATTCCCTCCTATAAATCCTCTCCTTTGTCTACTTCAAATTATCGCTGCCAATTGTCTATTGAATCTTTGACTTTGTCTTCAAAATTCAACAAAAATCTGCATTAAACACATATTAGACCTCATGGCATCATAACTAACCCAACTCACTCCATAAGCATAAGTATAATAAAAAAACATGCAATAAGCTAAGAGAATGGTTGATTTAACTATGTTAGGAGGCAAAATGAGCCCATATAATTACCCATTTATGGGGCTCATCATCACCCCCCTACTGAAGGTGTTGCTCATCCTCTAAGCAACTTAGTCCATCTCCTCATCTTTGATGGCCATGGTGGCCTCCCTAAGATCCCATGCTTCTGATGTGATCTCCTCTTCTTTATCACGGAATCCTACCTTCCTGTCTACCTCTTCCCACTCCTGTTGCTCTTCTTCCTCGGTTCTCCCTTCTAGCATGCCTAACAGTAGTGGGGGACTCAATTTGAGGCCAATCCAATTGACCTTCAAACTCTGTATGGAGTGCTTGTACATTGGCACTCTCCTTAATGCCTCCTTCATCCTCATTGGAGAATGATATTCCCTGATCTTCAGACTGTGTGGCAAGGTGTTCCATCTCCTTATACATGCATGCACACAGTAATCCCCAAGTAACCTTGCCATATCCTCAAAATGTGCAATGGCCTGTGCTTGATCACTTATATATCTAGGGGCAATTTGAGGATTATTGGCAAGTAGCGGGTGTGTGCTAATGAGAGCCATGGGGTCTGATGGCTCAGCTCTGATCATTAGTGGCTCATTCTGCTCCCTTATCATCAACCTTTTTACTTCTATTGCCCTTAACTCTTCATGGTTCATCCAGGAAGCCATGGCCATTAGTTGTAGGTCCCCTAGCCTAGCATTGGGGTCCCACACATTCATGTCTATGAGGGTCATGTTATGCAAATAGAATTCTGTTATTTTTGCCTTGTCTTCTGATGAGCTTTGGTCACACAGGTCCATAAACTGTCTATAATCTTCGAAAGGCATTGTGCCTCTCTATACCAAAGTCTTTATCTGAAACTGTAGCCATTGGTCCTTGAGGTATAATCCATAGGATTTTGTTGGTGTTCTACATTGCAGTGCCTCCATGGATAAGCTAGCCATGCATGCCAGCTGGGTCTCTTTCTCCTTTAGCTGCCTCCTTAGCAATTCATTTTCAGTTTGAAGTTGGTTTCTTGAAATTGCTTCTCTATGTCTGACAGCACTTAACTCTCTGCCAATTTCTCTAAGTTCGGTCTCCATGTGGCCAATATCCTCAACTCCCTTAGATTTGGCTATTTGCATCCACCTATGGCTCCTTATTCTTTCTTTCTCCAACTCAAAGAATAGTGGAATTGCAAATTTTTGTGGAATGATTCTCCCCCCCTCAAGAAGATTGTAGTAAGAGCCAAGACTAGGCTGGGGGTCAGGTTCTTGTGCCTTTGTTGCTTCCTCCTTCCCTTGTGGCTGTCCTTCTACCCTTTTTTCAAGTTTTTCAGTCTCCTGTAGTCTTGACAGGGTCTCCTGTAGAACAGTTTGTGCCTCCTGTAGAACTATTTTTGAACCTTGTAGTTCTACTTTTTCCTTCCATGTGGGAGATCTAGGAGTCCCCCTTTCATAGGTGATAGGTGCCTTGAAAGGGGATTCCTTTCCTTAGGCAGAGGGTGAATCTTCAATAACAGTAGGCACCTTAGAAAAAGGCTGGGGTTTCCCTGTTTTGATCCTTGTGCTCTTCCTAGCCCTGAAATACATTGAGGTCTATCTCTTCCTCTTTTGTTTTTGTTTAATTGGGGTGCCGAGGGCAGTGAGAGCAGATGTTGCCTCTCTTTCTAGGGTCTCAGGAGACACTTCTATCTTTTATGCCCCTTTTTCTCCTCCTTCGGTCTTTTCCTCTGTCTCTATTTGTTTTGTTTCTCCTTGCTCTGTTTTGGTTTCTTTCTTCTTCCCTTATTGTTCCTTAGTTTCTTCTCCTTCTTCCCCTTGCTTCTCTTCCTCCTCACTATTAGAAGGACTGATATCATAGGTGAGGGTCTTTATGTCATCTTCTGCTGTCATGTTTCGGAAAATTTCCCATGCTATGGGGATTGTGAATGTATGGAGGGCTTCTTCCACTAAAATTTTGATTAACCCATGGTGAGACAACTGATCTGGACTCCCTACCTTAAACTTAATGCTGGAGTCTATGAGAAACTCTAGGAGGAAATAGGGGATGTTGAGTTTTCGGGGTGTTGGAGTGTCCATGCCATACCTCAACTCATGGAGGATTATAAAATGGTAGCCATAGACTATTCTATACCTCCCTTCACAGGAAATATATTTGATGATTTGATAACTAACCTCATCCTAAGGGTAGGGTATGCTTATCCTTCTAATGCCATTTTTATATTCTACACGATGTTCATTGTTTTGGAAGAAGTTTTTCTTGGCAGCTTGTCCAATTGGTTTTTCATCTTTGCTCCAAGGTAATCCAAGAGGAAAGGTAGTAACCCTACTGATAAATTCTAGGGTTATTTCCATGGAAAGACCTCTAAAAGTGACAGTGGCATGGGTTCTTGAGTGAGGGACTAAAGAAAGGGAAAATTCCTTAGCAACTTCCTCATCAAACCCTCATAATTTCTCAAAAAATGTCATCCAATTTTCCCTGGTGAATATGGCTACTACTTAGAGATGTTCATGGAGCTTGGTTGAATTAGTGGGATGCTTCCTCATGAATCCTCCTTTCATTGTGATTATACCCCTTTTGAACACCAAATGTAGAGATGGAGACAAGAATTTTGAAGAAAACAGGAAAACATAGGAAAACTGTGTTTTTTTTAAAACAGGTAGAATTTTTTTATGTAATTCCTCTTCTTCTATGGACTCAATTCCTCCTTAAAATGATATCATTCCTTACAAATATTGATAACCAAGGTAGGTATGCATGGAACCTACCTACTCAAGCCAGAAATCGAGCAAAAAACCCATGTTTTCTCCTTAAAAACAGCTCACTACCCCTCCTGTAGAACTGCCTGTAGGTGCTCCTATAGAGCCTATAAGTGATCCTGTAGAATGCCGATAGCAGGAGGATGGATGACAACGATGGAGAACGATGGTTTCGAGGCTAAGGGGTGACAAGGAGCTTGTTGCAGCTAAGTGGACGAGGATAGAATGAAAGAAAAGGTGGTGAGAGTGTTTCGAGGAGAGTACTTATTACTTCTTTTAGATATTTCTGGTGATGGGGGTGAGCTGGCAGAAATGTACGTTGGCCATATTTGGACCATTGGTCCCCACCTACCTTGTCATCATGGTTTCTTCCTGCAATCACCTCTCATCATTGCATTGGATTTTGCATACCCTCCACTACCTGTCCTTGGGATCTTTCTCTGAGTTGACTATGCACACGTGTGGGTGACATCTTCGGATGAGTGCAGTCAACTAGATGAAGGTGGCCAAGTTAACTGGCCACCTTTTCTCGTTCAACCTCAACCATCTCATTTTCTCATGCATATCTTTCAATTACACAAATGCAAATAGAGGAGCGGGTTAGTCACTTACCTGTGAGTCGAATGTATGTGCTGTGAGGTATTTTGGCTCCTTTTACTGTTGCATGCTTGTATTCCCTTGCTGCATGCTCTCTGCTTCTTGATGTGTGGTTGTTTGTCTTGTGCAAGTATCCTCTGGCTAGATCTAAGCTTCAGATGTCTCCTTCAATCCTCATGGTTGCACTTCTTTTGCTGTTGTGGCTTGATTTTAATGGGATCAGCTGCTACAGGAATTCCTACAGGAGCTCCTATAGTTGCTTCTCCCTTTGAAATTTCAACTTATTTCTATGTTGGGAGCTATGAGGATGATTCTAGAGATGCTGATGGAGATGGAGAGGTACTAGCTAAGATGCAGGTGAGATTTGAGGTGATGCTTCCTCTCTTATTTTTGTTTTTTTTTTCTTTTTACTAAAAATTGGTTTTTTGTGACAGGAAGGAAAAAAATGATGATGATGATGTGATGCAGGTGTGAAATGGATGTTAAGGAGGGTTGACAGCTATAGGAGGGTTTACATGTTCTTCATAAAGCTTCCCATCCCCTCGAACTGCTTTTTGGAACCATTTCAGACTCTCTGTAATTCCTACAGGAGCCTCCTATAGAAAACACAGGGCCTCCTGTAGAACACACAGTTTCTGAAGAAACGAGCATAGTGGGGTGGAAGAAAGGTCAGAAATGAGGGACAAAAGTGTGGAGGAGATGAAATAGGTGCTGTTGTGAGTATCAGGGCTTTGTGTTATCTTCTCTTGCTCCTCGTGGTCCTCTTGCAAACCTGCAATGCACATTAAAATTCAATTTTCTTTTTCTTCGTTTTCTCTCTTTATTTTTTTCTTCTGAAAATAGCTAGGGCGCCTCAAGGAGGTTTTCACCCTAATTGCCTGCCCTGGGCGCCTCCAAGGGAGGTTTTCACCCAGGGATCTTATTCTCTTTTTCTTTTCTCTTTTTTATGTTTTTGGCATCATTGGGCCGCCTTAGAAGAGGTTTTCAACCCAATGATGGGACTCAAATGCCTCATGGAGGTTTTCACTTGAGTCCTTATTTTTTATTTCTCTTTTCTGTTTCTTCAGTGAGTGGATGAAGTGGAGGCTAAGACATGCTCCACTACCATCACTGTCTTATTCAGATCTTCAATGAACTCTCGCTTGGAGAGGGGCTTCTTGTAAATTTTCAACCTATGTCCATTGACAAGCATGGGGATGGATTCCTCATCAATGGTTCTAATTAGAACTGAACCATTGTTATTGCATTTTTCCACAGTGTAGGGTCCCAGCCATCTTGTCCTCAGCTTGCCTTTGAAGTCTTTATACCTTGAATCATAGAGAAGTTCCCAATCTCCCTCTTGGAATTGCTTCTCCTTGATATTTTTGTCATGCCATATTTTCTTCTGAATCTGAACTACCTCTGTGTAGAGAAGGGCCTGCAACCTTTGTTCATCCAATCCATTGAGCTGGAGTAATCTTTCCTTCTATGCATGGCTGAGGTCTAGGTCCAGCTGAGTTGCCATCCTTAGTGTATTGAATTCAAATTCTATTGACAGCAAAGCCTTCTTCCCATAGACCAGTTCATAGGCTGTGAACCCTGTGGTGGTCTTCCATGTTGTGTTGTAGGCCCAGGTGGCCTCAACTAATCTCTCCACCCAATCTTTTCTACTGCTGCTCACTACCTTGGTCAGAATTCCTTCCAAGCTCTGTTAGTGACTTCCACTTGCCCATTGGCTTGTGGATGGTAAGGGGTGGAAGTCCTATGCTTGATTTTATGATGTGCGAGTAGGTCTTCAATAAAATTGGAATTGAACTAACTGCCTTGATCTGTGACCAATTCTATTGGATACCCGAACTTGTAGAATATGTTTTCTCTCAAAAAATCAGCTACTTTTTACTCTGTTGCTGCTTTGATTGCTTTTGTTTCTGCCCACTTTGTTAGGTAATCGGTGCACACAATGATGTATTGCTTCTATTTTGAAGGAGGGTTCATAGGGCCCACAAAGTCCATGCCCCACTTCTCAAATGGCTCAAAGGTCACTTGAGGTTGCATGGGAATCTCATCCTTTGGAGTAGGTTTCCCCATCCTTTGACATCGATCACATTGGCTGGTGTATCTCCTCACATCTTGATGAAGAGTGGGCCAATAGTAGCCTGCTTGCAAGATTTTGAAGGTAGTTCTCTTTGCTGCAAAATGACCTCCACAAGGCCCGTCATGACAGGTCAGGAGGATGTCAAAAACTTCCTCCTCCCTGACACATCTTCTCAAGATCTAATCTGGGCCAAGTTTGAAGAGATTACCCCCAATCCAGGTGAAAGGGGCACTTTTCCTCACTATCTTGCTCTTCTCCTTTGAGGATAGGTGTGGTGGGAACTGTGCTGAAACCAAGTAGTTTGCTCTATTAGCAAACCATGGAGAGAGTACCGAGATAACAAATAGGTGTTCATCTGGAATTTGATCATCCACCATTCCTTCTTCACCTACAGGCAAACTTACTCTAGACAAAAAGTCAGCAACAACATTTTCTTTACCAGGCTTATCAACAATGGTCAAATCAAATTGCTGCAGTAAAAGCAACCATCTAATAATGTGATCATTTACATCCAATTTGTTCATTAAATATCTAATTGCAGCATGATCAGTGTGAGCAAAGGTTTGATAGCCTTTGATATAATGTCTGAATTTGTTTAAGGAATGCACTACAACTAGGAGTTCCTTCTCAGTTATCATATAGTTTAACTCTGCCTTTGACAAGTTTTTGCTTATAAAGTATATGGCATAAGGTAATTTTTCATCAATTTGTCCTAAGGCTGCTCCTATTGCTTTGTTCGAGGCATCTGTGTGAATGTGGAAAGGTAGGGCTCAGTTTGGGCCTCTCAAAATTGGGGCAGTCACAAGTTTACTCTTCAAGGTATCTAAGGCTTCTTGACAGTTTTCTGACCAAATAAATTCGACATCTTTACCTAAAAGACCAAACAACGGAGAGGCTAGCTTGCTGAAATCTTTAATGAATATTTGGTAATACCCAGCTAAGCCTAGGAAACTTTTGACATCTCTCACCTTTTGAGGAGGTGGAACCCTTTGGATGATGGCAACTTTGTTGGGGTCCACCTGCAATCCTTGTTGAGATATTGTATGACCTAGCACGGTCCCTTCAGTCATAAAAAATTCACATTTCTCCGGACTGAGGGACAGGTTCATCTCAATACACTTGTTCAAAACTTTTCCTAGGTTAGATAAAGCTTCCTAAAAGTCAGAACCATAAGGAGTAAAATCATCCATATATATTTCTACTGCATCATGAACCAGTTCAGAAAATATACTCAATACTGCTCTCTGGAAAGTGGCTGGAGCATTGCACAAACTAAAAGGAAGGGCTTGGTATGAAAAGGTACCCCAAGGACAAGTGAAAGTGGTCTTATCTTGGTCTTCCGAGCTGATTTGAATCTGATTGTACCCACTAAACCCATCTAGGAAGGAGAAAAACTTTTTCTGCGCCAGACCATCTAACACTTGATCTATGAAAGGCAAAGGAAAATGGGCATTTTTAGTGGCTTTGCTCAATTCACGATAGTTGACACAGATTCTCCACTTGCGATTTTTCTTTGGCTCTAGCACCAAAGAAGAGACCCATTCACTGTCAGAGATGGGGTAGGTGAATCCTGCATCAAGTAATTTTTGCAACTCTTCCTTAACAATGTCTTTAAGTGCTGGATTCATCCTCCTTTCAGGCTGTCAGACTAGTTTGCAATCTTCCTCAATGTATATATGATGAGTACATATTTAAGGGTGCACTCCCTTCATCTCCTTATAACTCCAGGTGAAGGCATCTAAATGTTTTCTTAATAAGCTGCACAACTCCTTCTCCTGGGAAGTGGATAGGGATGGATTGATTTTCAAGGTTCTTTCTGGGCCGAACTCTATATTCTTAACACGGAGAGAGGTCGGGTTAGCCACATAGAGATTATTTAAGGGGTTGTTTTGGGTTTCTCTCACTATGTGCTCTAATGGTAAGATACTGGGGGGTGGATTCTGAATTAAATTTTCAATGATATCGTCTTCATCTTGCGGTTCCCCCCCCATGGCAGTTTCTAATGCACAAAGTGGTGCATAATATATTTCATCCTCATTCTCCTCCTCCAACCAGAGAGGTAGATCATGTTCTAGCAAGGGTTGGGTAGGAGGATAGAGGATTAACTGTTTGGACATATGCCCATTCTTGATAGTCATGTTCCCAGCTCGACAGCTGATGTAGGCATTAGCAGTAGCCAACCAGGGTCTTCCCAGGATGAGAGGATATCTAGTGAGCTTTTCCTTCGGCTGGAGAACTAAGAAATCAACAGGGTATTCCCAAGAATCAATGGATACCATCACATCTTCCACAATCCCTTCAGGGGTCACGGTGGAGTGATTTTCTAGTTGCAGTACTTTCATGGTCTTCCTTAAGGAGCCTTGGAGGTTAAGTTCGAGCATTGTGTCCTTTGTCATCACATTAATGGAAACTCCTAGATCAATCAAGGTATGTGGGATCATGGTTCCATTGATGTGGACATCAACTACTGGGCTTCCAGGGTCCAGATATTTTGGACAGCTTATCTGTCCCAACATTAGGTCGGACAGTTGTCCTATGACATTGATGGTTGGGGCTTCTCTCTTGTGCCTTCCTGGATGCCTAAAGCACTTCTCTTTAATCAACCTATTGTATATAGGCACATCTTTCATCGCTTGGAGAAGTGGTATCTTCACACATAACTATTTCAATTCTCCTAGAAGTTCAGTTTCTTCTGGGGTAGGCTATGTTGTCCTGGATAATCTCTCAGGAAAGGGTGGAATTGCTTTAGGTTCACTTTCCTCTTTATCTTCCTCAACCTCCCTAGGTGGAGGCTGGCTATCTGGGAGAACCTTCCCAGATCGTAGGTTAATCTCCTGAATCTCCACAGCATAAGTTGGGCATGATGGCTCCCCACTATATACTTGCTGAGTCTGTCTGTTGTTCGGGTTCGAGTTCGAGTTCGGCTGGGTAGACATTTGGGGTTGCCTTGTTGGAGCAAGAGGCAATGGTTGAGCAGGTGGTGGGGGCAAAAGAGTGGGAGGAGAGTTGTACTAGGGACTCCACCCCTGATGAGATGCATTCCACTGAGGTTTCGACTGAGCATAGGATTGAAATGAATGAGCGGCTGGTTGGGCATGATATTGAGATGGAAAGGACCAAGGAGGAGGCATGGACCAGGAAGGATGAGTAGGAGGGGCCCAAGAAGGTATGGAAGTGACTTGGTTGGCATGGAAAATTTTAGGGGCTAATGTTCGCCCAGTGGGCTAATTTTCCGGGATTTTTCCACAAAAAAGATTCGCCAATTTCCAATTTTATAAAAGATGATTCGCCCAAATTTTAGAATATAAAATTATTTTACCTTAAAAATCGCCAACATTATATAGAGACTATATATAAAATAATTATAAATTTGATTAATTTTACAAATATATCAATAAACATTTATAATTTGCATATTAGGGATTAGTGAGATTCGCCAATGTTTTAAACTTCAAGAAAATTTTCCATCCTTAAAATTTTCCTTGTTGGTTGGGGTTGTAGTATACCTGAGATGTCCCTTGCATCCCCTGTTGGTATGGTCTAGGTCCATGCGGTCTCCTTTGGTTCATGAAATAGAGTGGTTCAGTGGCTCCTTCGGCCCCTTGGTATACAACTTTAAGTCCAGGCAAGGAAGGGCACTTATCTGTAGAATGATCTTCTTCACAGACTGAACAAACCTCTATAGAGTTCAATGAACATTCATTCCTAGGATGCCTCCTGGTGCATCTAGGACAAAAAATGGCCAAAGCCCTCTCCACTTAATCTTGTTTCCTTTTGATATGCAAGGTATCCATTTGCATGGCAAGAGTCTGCAGCATCGCACTCTTGAAGTCTTCCAGCATGTTTTCGAGTTCACCTTTGATGGATGAATTGGAAGAGGAGGTACTAGCTATGGGTCGACTCCCCCTACCTTTCTTTCTAGCTACTCTAGAATGGATTCTAAAAACAGCATTTATGTCCTCATAAGATAGTTGGTAGATGTCTCCCTCAGCCAGTAGATGGAGGGTGTCTAGAAGGTCTTCCGAGATTCCCCTGAGCAGGACCAACTTTAGAGATTCAGGGTCAAGTGTGCACCTGACCCTTTTGTAACTGAGCTAGAACCTCTCTTCATAATCTTCCAAGGATTCATCACTTCCCATGGTCATTCAGAAGATTTATTCTTTGGTATCTTTTGACCTAAAGTAGTCTTGATATTTATTATTAAAGGCCTGCTGCATCTGAGCCGAAGTTGCGATGCTATTGCAGGTAACCCCATGAACCAACGCAATGTTGCATCCTTGAGAGTACAAGGGAATAGTTTCAACTTTTACTCATCTTCTACATAGTCATAGGTTTGGCAGATGACAACAAACTCAAACAAGAAGGTGTCAAGATCTTCTGTAGTCAAACCATGGAAGTGAGGTAGGGCTAAAGGACTTATATTCTTCATTTTGGTGTCCCCATTGGTCTCTCGAATGGGAAAGGTACCCTCTATTCTCTCTCCATTTCTCCTAGCATTCCTGTTTTCAGCCATTGGCTCAGGAGGGATGTTTTCTTCTTCTTCTTCCCCTATATGTTCTTCAAATCTCTCTGGTTGTTCACTTAAAGGTTCTTCTTGATCACTGCCACCGAAGAAGAGAGAAGATTGGTTGTGTGATGTAGTGGGGGTGTTGGGCAAGAATTTTCCTGAATTATCTCTATTCCTATGAGGCATGAAAGGAAATATTTTTGGTTGGTTTTTGTTTTTTTCACTGATTGTACCTGCAAAACTGAAATGGATTAAACAATACAAATTGCAACTAATTGAAATGAACTTTGCTGAAATGAAATTTGCAGAATTGAAAAAGAAAGCAAGGAAATGCAGAAACTGAAAGAAACAACTACTCTCCTTTGTTGAAATGAAATTTGCAGAATTGAAAAGGAAAGCAAGGAAATGCAGAAACTGAAAGAAACAATTATTCTACTTTCACTGAAATAAACTACTTAGCAGAATGTTGCGATAGAAAATAGAAGAAAGCAGTAATCACAAAATACTCTGATGCTTCCCCGGAAATGGCGCCAAAAAGTGGTGAGCACCAGTATTGTAGCAATAATGTTGTAACTCCTGGGTTGCCTACTTTACTCTTATCAACACGGTAGTTCTTAACAAACTTGGAAGCGACAGTGCTGTATGCATAGGTACTAGTTCTTACTGTAGGCTGTCACTTGGTCAGCTGGCGCAAGATCACTAGGAGCTCAAGCCAACTTCTATGGATTCCAGAAGAAGCTCTATATGTGATGAAAGAAAGGAAAGCTTACTCTACAGAGGCTACTCTAATTGCAGAAAGGAAAAGGACTGAAATGTAAAGTAAACCTAGCAAACCCTACTTAACCAACTAATCCTATTTTTGCAGAAAGCATTAGGAAAACCTTGAAATGAATGCCATTACATACTCAAGGAAGTAAAAAACATCTAATCAAGCTATTTATAAAATCAAATAAGAAAAAAACATCTCTTTGGATTTTTATGTATTTTTATGTGAATTTGACATGCATGTGTTTTATTGTGTGTGAAGGTGGAAGCGAATAGGTGGTGTTGAAGGGCGACTTTGGGGTTTGAGGAGATGTAGGATGGTGTGGACGGGTCCTAGGAGGTCTCAGGTGGCCTTCTGAAGGCTTTTCCCACACTCGGCTTTCAAAAGAAAGCCTACAGGAGGACACAAGGGGTCTACAGGAGTTCTACAGGAGGTCTACAGGAGGATGTCGAGAGCAGTTTTGAAGGTGTGAGAGTGGGTGGAAAGGGTAGATGAAGGTTGGGGTGATGTGTTAGGGTGCCTAGGGTCCACCAAGGATCACTAGGAGAGGGAAAGATGATCGGGAGAGAGGGAGAAATCCTATGGGAGAATGCAGAAAACTAAGGCAGATTTGAGGTGAACTTTGGGCAACCGGTAGGGCATAGATCAGGGAGAGAATGTGATGGATGATAGGCTGACATGCTGTGAGAAGAGATCTGCTGCAAAAGAACTGACAGTCAAACAATGAGATCAAGCAAGCAAGGAAATTAAGTACATCAAAAAACAGAATTTTGCATCAAGCTAATCTAAATTATGAGCTATGGAAAGAAATGCTGAAAAATGCTATAAGGAGAGAAAGCATGGAAGAAGACTTATTGCAAAGACAGAAATGAGCATGGTGGAAGAGGTTCTAAAGCAAAGCATTAACCTTCTAACAAATTGCAGCACTAGAAATCCTATGAAGAAGGAAAATCTGTGTTTTTTGGGCAGCAAGAGGGTCTTTGCCTCAATTCATGGTCCCAAAGGGAGGAAAAAAGGCCAATGCACTATTGCTATCTTTTGAATCTTCTTTCTATCACTATTTAACCTGCTATAGAAAACACAAATGGAAACAACCTTCTAAATCACCACAAGCAACCTATTCTTAACCAAGAAAGAAATTCATCTAACAACAACTAATCCATAAACTGAAACAAAGCATATAAATACAAACAAGAGGAGCTTGGTTGTTTGGATTTGGCCCTAACTGAAGAGCTTCAGCTCTTTGAGGTAACTCAGTGCTAGCTCAAAAAGGATCTCATCTTTATTATCAAAACAATAATAGGATTACATGAAACTATCCACAAAAGTAAGCTCGAAGTTGAGCAGAGTTACATAAGCAATACTGCAGCAAAAATTCAACAAAAAATTGACCCTAGTGAGGCCCTAGGCCTCTCCACTTATACAAATGAAGCTCCCAATAGCTTAAAATCAGGGAGGCTTGGCTCCCAAAACTTGAGATAAACATAAGTTATCCTCCACTTGCTCGACTGCCTCCTAGTGCATTGATTTCGCTGTTTGTGCTCCGCGCTGCATGAAGGGGAATTCAAAGTGGGGAGTAATAAATGAGGGGGATTCCCTCCTATAAATCCTCTCTTTTGTCCACTTCGAATTATTGCTTCCAATTGTCCATTGAATATTTGACTTTGTCTTCAAAATTCAACAAAAATCTGCATTAAACACATATTAGACCTCATGGCATCATAATTAACCCAACTCACTCCATAAGCATAAATATAATAAAAAACATGCAATAAGCTAAGAGAATGGTTGATTTAACTATGTTAGGAGGCAAAATGAGCCCATATAATTACCCATTTATGGGGCTCATCATTGTGTGTATAAGTTATGATTGTTCTATTGACGCTCAGAAGTTAAGATTATTTCCTGTTACTCTCAAGGACTCAGCTCTACGCTAGTTTATGGGGTTAGGAGGAAACACTATAACCTCTTGGGATCAGATGAAGTGAGTTTTTTTGTGTAAGTATCAAGAATATTGCAAAACTCGAGACATGCAGGATGAGATTTTTACAATCATACAGGATGATGATGAAACTCTTGAAGATTACCTAGAAAGATTTCTGTATATTTTACAAAGGTCGAAACTTAAGCTTGATCCCAGTACTATTAGAACCTTGTTCTTAAGAGGACTTACTGATAATGCTAGAAATAATTTAAATCTGTTAGGACAAGGTGATATTTCTCAGCAAACTTTTGAAAAAATTTGTGAATTATGTAGGAAATTTTCAAGAAATCAATATAGATCTGGTAGAGGAACTCAAAATAGAAATAGAAAAACTGAATCTACTGATGCTATGATTATTGGAGTAGAAAATAAAATGGAAAACATGAAAATTGATATAATGAATACTGTTACCAAACAGTTGGACTCTTTAAAATTTCAGAAAAAACTCATGAAGGAACAAGAGTCATTATGTATTTTTTGTCCTAAATGTAGAGACAAGCATCCTCCTAAAGAGTGTCCTCTTAATTTGAAAGAAACTAATAAGTGTGCTATTTGTGCAGAAGACCATGTCACAGAAAAATGTCCCTCTATACTAGGACTTAAAGCTGTATTTACAGGGGGATAGCTTGAAGTTGAATACTTGTATGCTATGGGAGCAAGAAGGAATTGGCCTCAGGTAGGTACAAGTATGGCTCCTGAATTTACTCTACACTATTTTGGCTATAATTCATATGCATATTCTTATCTTAACACTAATCAACAGTGGCAGTATGGGAATCAATATTAGCATGGGCAAACTTTTCAACCATGGCAAAAAGTTAGAGAGGGCCAACTCATTCTCCATATTCCTACCAGCCACCTATGCAGTCATATCCATCTACGCATACACCTTATTCAATGCCTCAACTTCCGAGTCAGTTTACTCCACTGTTGCCTTTACCTCCACCTTTTCGACCTCCTCAGTTGCCTGCTCAACCTATGCCCAATCCTAACAATAATAAAGCAGTGCAAATGATCTATGTAACAAACCCACCTTTACCATTTGAGTACTAGTCTATTCTAGTTGGGGTTCATGATATCCAATTAAGATCGGGAAGGACTGTAACATCAGAAAATCAGAAGAAACCTATAGTGATTGTTGGAAAGAAAGGAGAAGAGGAAAATCTTAACCATTCTTCGAAAGCTGTCACTGAGCAGTGCTTACCCTTTGAATCCTTGCCATCTTCTTCCAACCAGCCTCCCTTCCCAGAGAGGCTAGTAATGGAAAGAAGTGAGCCTATTTCTGAGACTAGCTTGGCATCAGAGCTTCAGAATCTTTTCATTAAGATACCTTTGCTTCAGGCCATCAAAGAGATCCCCATTTGTACCAAGATTATTAAGGAACTCTATCTCAAGAAACCCGAGAGGAAGAGATTGGAACTCTATGACGTGATGTGTGTCTATGGAAAAATATACTGATCCCAAAAACCCTGTTGTCTCAGTTCAGATTGGTAATGTCCTTGTCTCTAATGTTCTTATAGACCTGGGGGTAGCCATTAATGTCATGCCCAAGAAAACCATGGATCAACTTTAGTTATCTCATCTTCGCCCTACTCCCACTATGCTCAAATTAGTGGATAGATCTAAAATTAATCCAGAAGGAGTATTGGATGATGTGATCATCTCATTAGATTCTTGGGAATATCCTGCTGATTTCATTGTGCTTCAGCCTAAGAACCCAGTAGGAGGACATCCCTTGATCTTGGGTCGACCATGGCTTGCTGATGCATATATTGGATGTCGTTCCGGTGATATGTATATTTCGTATGGAGATTCTAGGAACAAAGTTACCTTATACCCCCCTGCCAGATCCATTTAGGACCTTCGAGATACTTTCTGGTTGGATCAAAGCAGTGATGAGGAGACTCAGCCCATTTCCCTTATCCATCATTATACTGGGTCTTCACAAGAAGATGAGATTCAAGATTTCCTGAATAATCTAGACACTATGCCTAATTTTGAGCCATCGAGACAGATTTTTAGCCTAGATTTTCAAGATAATAATGATTCTCATTCTTCTGTGCCGCTGCATTTGACAACTCCCTTGAGTACTCCTGAGCCTGATACTACTCTTGTTGAGATTAGCCCTGGTAAATCCTTGCATATTAGTTCAAATTTGGACTCATCTTAGTAGGAGCAACTTATGAATTTGTTGCAAAACCATCTTAGTGCCCTTTCTTGGGGCTATGAAGATATGAATGGTATTCCTCCTGAAACTTGTACACATCATATCTGTATTCAGGAAGGAACCCGACCTATCCGACAACCCCAAAGGAAAATGAATCCAACTCTAAGAGATATTGTGAAGGAAGAAGTACAAAAACTCTTGGATGCCGGTTTTATCTATCCTATTTCCAATAGTCAGTGGGTCTCTCCATTAGTTCTAGTACCTAAGAAAGATGGAAGATGGCATATTTGTATTGATTATCGAGAATTAAACAAAGCCACTCTCAAATATTATTTCCCTCTCCCTTTCATTGACCAGGTGCTTGATAACCTTGCAGGAAAGAAATACTTTTCCTTTTTGGATGGCTTCAGTGGCTATAACCAGATACAGATTGCACCCGAAGATCAGGATAAAACTACTTTTACATGTCCATGGGGTACATTTACTTATAAAGTGCTTCCCTTTGGTTTATGTAATGCCCTGGTTACCTTTCAGAGGGCAGTCCTGGCCATTTTTTCTGATCTAGAATTTGTAGAAATTTATATGGATGACTTTTCTGTGTTTGGTGATTCTTTTTAGGAAGCTCTCAAAAAATCTAGAGAAAGTACTTCTTCGTTGTTAGGAAGCCCATCTTGCCTTGAGTGACAAGAAATATAGATTTATGTGCAAAGCAAGAGTGGTACTTGGCCATTTTATTTCTGGTAAAGGTATCCAGGTTGATCCAGCAAAGATTGAAATCATTCTGCATCTTCCTGGACCCAAAACTCAAAGGGAAGTAAGAGGTTTTTTAGGACATGCTGGTTACTATAGAAGATTCATTGAAATTTTTTCTAAGATAGCTGCCCCTCTTTTCTGACTTCTAGCTAAGGATAGTGAATTTTCTTGGACCATAGCTTGGCAATAGTCTTTTGAAACATTGAAGGAAAAGTTAGTACATGCACAAGTTTTAAGAAGTCCTAACTGGTCCCTGCCTTTTCACATTTCCTCTGATGCTTCAGATTTGGCTATTGGCGCAGCTTTAGTACAAGAGGAAAATAAGCAATCCTATGCTATTTATTATATTAGTAATAATTTTTCTTCCACTGAATTAAATTATACAGTTATAGAGAAAGAGTTTTTAGCTGTAATTTTTGAAATTAATAAGTTCAGACACTATATTAGAGGATATGAAGTATTTGTACATACTGATCATTCCGCGATTAAATATTTGATGAACAAACCATTGACTAGAGGTAGAGTGACTAGGTGGTTACTATTGTTGCAGGAATTTAATATTACTATTGTTGATAGACCAGAAAAATTTAATGTTGTAGCAGATTTTCTTTCTAGATTAGATAATCTTGGTGAAGCAACTCCTGTTAATGTTGATTTTCCGGATGAACATCTTTTTTCTATGTCAATAGATTCTCCATGGTTTGTTGACATTGATAATTACTTAGTTACTGGGAAAATGCCACCCCACTTGTCCGCTCGTGAAAAGCGGAATATTATTCAGAAAAGTGCTACATACCCCTGGATTCAAGGAGATATCTTTTACACTGGTCCAGGCCTGATTATCCATAGGTGTGTAAAAGAGGAGGAAGTGTTTGACATATTGAAATCTTCTCATGATGAACCTTGTGGAGGCCACTTCGCTGATAACCGGCCTGCATATAAAGTATTGCATGCTGGTTAGTTTTGGTCTTCCTTGTTTAAAGATGCCAAACAATATGTCAGGTGATGTGAGAGCTGTCAACGAGTGGGCAGGCCTAATCAAACCAATGAAATGCCTTTATGCCCCCAAGTTATGATTGAGCCATTTGAAAAATGGGCTATTGATTTTATAGGGCCAATAAATCCAACGTCATTAAGTAAAAATCATATTTTGGTTTATACAGATTTTGTTACAAAATGGGTAGAAGCTAAAGTTGTTTCCTTTGCTACAGAAAAAGTTGTTGTTGATTTTATTTTTACTGAAACCTTTACTAGATTTGGTGTGCTTAGAGAAATTGTTTCTGACAATGGTCCACAGTTTATTTCTAATTTGGTACAGGTGTGATGGAGCAATACAAGATCCGGCAAAAGAAATCCACACCATATCACCCACAAGCAAATGGCCAGGTGGAATCCACAAACAAAGTGATCGAGTTCATTCTTACAAAGACAGTGAATATGCATTGGAAAGACTGGGCTGAAAGATTACCAGAAGCTTTGTGGGCATACAGAACCACTTGGAGAAATAGCATGGGACATACACCATATGAGCTGGTATATGGCAAACAGGTTCTGTTACCAATTGAATTCCAGATCAAAACTTTCAGAACTGTAGTTCAGTTAGGACTAGATCTCTCTGAGGCACAACAACAACCTATTCTCCAATTAAATGAGTTAGATGAATTTCGTAGGGATGTTGTTCAGTAGAACATACTAATTTAGAAGCAAAAAAAAAGGTGGCATGACAAGTCTATTCAGAAAAAAGCGATTCCAACCAAGTGATTGGGTGCTCCTTTATGATTCTAGATTTAAAATTTTTAAAGGGAAATTCCATACACATTATATGGGACCTTATGAAGTGATCCGAGTATTTGAGAATGGAGCAGTAGAAGTTCAAACTATTGATGGAAAAAATTTAGTATTCTTGGTAAATGGACACAGATTAAAGTCGTATTTTCAGCCACTTGCCAGGAAAGATTTTACACAGCAAGTCCAACAACAATTCAGGACGGTAGTGGTGAATGGTAATACCAACCTTTTGAAAACATGAATTCTTTTTCTTCTTAAAAAAAGATAAAAAAAAATAATACATTTTTTTTTAAAAGTAAAGAAAAAACATTTTCCTGTAATTATGAAAATAAGTTTGCTAACATGATTGCAGAAGGATCAACATGAAAACTGGCTTGATGGCAAGAAGATAAAAAATTTCTAATAAAAAGAGAATGTTGCTTGATCTTTAGATATGCTAGCAACCACCAAGTAAAATCAGGTCCAGCAGAACCAACCTTTATACAATTGGGGTAATTAGCATGGATATTTTTATTCCAGTAACACTTAATTTTCGCTGCAGTTATCTTTCTTGCACCAGTGCAGGTAGACCTTCCAAAAAAATTTCTGCCTTTCTTCATATTCCATTTTCGTATTATTCTCTCAGTTTTCTTCTTCAATCCCACAATGATTAACCTTCCCATATTCTTCTGAATTTACCCTGTCCATTTCGTAAAAACCCCACTTTACCCTTGAATTTTTTTCCCTATCCCACTTCTGTTTGTCCCCTCTTGTGGTACTATTCCTGGAATCCCTGTAACAAAATTCCTTCCCATTTTGAAATTTCCCTCTTCCCACTTCTTTATTCCCTCATGAATTCATTGCAGGATCTCGCACATAAAGAGCAAAAGGATATGCTCTGAAGCATCAAGAAAGGGCGAAGCAAATTTCTAGTATAAGTTGAGGAAGCCATGTTGGAAGTCCAACCTATATTTTACTTAGATTCCCTGTTCTCTTTTTTTTCAGATATTATGCTTGCACTAGTGCAAGCATGTCGTCCTATATAATAATGCAAGTAGAATGATACCAGCAGAATAACATAGTTTAAGCGGTGCAAGCAGACCGGTGCAAGCATGCACCCTGTCAGAAACATAGTACAATTTGTTCTTTTCATAGCATACATCATAGGAAAGTGGTCATCATGAAATTTTATAAGAATTCCTTTCACTTAGTCGATGAGTACTTGTGTTATCATATTAACTAGGAGAAAATTATTTAAAGTACGAGGTGTTTTTAAGTTAAGAATCAGGATCATTTTATAATAAATGCTAAGTTTCTTTTTGAATTATGAAGGAGTGCAGAAGTGTTTAATCGTTGCTTAGATATAATTGCCCCTTTCCTCCATAATCCTAGATGTCCTTCACTCATAATGATTACCTCACCTAGTCGTTAAAACGCCACTGCAAGTACCAATCCGGCATGATCTCAGAGATGTCGTGCATCCACGACTATTTCAGTGGAATGAATGGGTGATAATATGGAATGGATGGTGGACGGTTGGATCCCTATCTATAAGAACCAATTTTCCTGGTGTTGCATGTAAATTCTTGACTGTTCATAACTATTAAGTAGCCATGCCGCCTGTTCGAAGCGAACCTTCGTCTCTTAGTAGGGTAGAACAGACTGTTGAGTATCGCAATAGTCTTGCACTATTACGAGACTCAGGATTTCTTCAATTCTTGTAAAAGTTTGACGGGCACAATAGTGAAGTGGCCTTACAGTTTTCCAGAAGTTTAAAAAATGGCCGAGTAAAAATTGGGCCTCTAAAATTTGAGGTTACAGAAGAGTTTATAGCAGCAGCGACAGGCTTGGAAAATACTGGTGAGCAGTGGTTTAAAAATCAAAAACTAGAAAGGAAGCAATGGCAGTGCTTTGTCATCGATAAGAATATGAAGGTAGATTGGAAGGAAGGAATTCCATGTAGTGCCCTACTGGGACAGTGGCAGGACCTCCTTTTCATCCTACAAAAATTCGTAACCTGTGAGGGAAGGTACTCCTGCACTTTTCTGTACCATTTTAGGATGTTCTAGCATTTCGACGCCGCCCGACACATCTGGTGGAGGATGAATTTCCCCTATTTTTTGCTTAAGAGCTTGGAAAAAATGGCCAAGGGTGTGCAGGATGGATGGGCCGACCAGGGCGACAAGACGTTATATCACCACGACCTGATAAATATTTTGGTCCAAAAACAATTAGAAGTTAAAGGCATGACCTGGGAGGCGTTGTTAAAACAACTACGTAAAAAGATAGCTACTGGAAAGGAGACAGAGGACCCCTCTAGCATAAGCAAAGGTCTGAGTAAGAATGTAAAGGGGAGTCCTTCTTGCACCAATTCAAAAAGGAAACGACCTGAAAAACCAATAGAAGAAAGGGCCCCATCTCCAAATAAGAAGACAGTTAGTGCACCTGTTGAAGAGACTCCTTCTACGCCACCAGTACAGGCACAGACCCCTGAAGAAGACAACCTGTCAGTCCTTGCGGACACAGTAAAATTTGTAGAGGTTGAAGATGACACTCTGTTGGCCGATTTCATTAAAAGGTCCCAGAAAAAGAATGAAGAATCTGGTGCAGGCAAAGAACCACAGTCCCCACAGGACGTTGAATCCCCTTGTACACCAATGCAAGAAGAAGAACCAAAAGAAGAAGAATTTCTTAATGTAACCATGAGGGATACTAAGGTCCCTGAGGAAGGCACAACCCCTGTCGAGATAGAAGAAGAAGAAGATTTGGTAACTATTGCTGCTCGGATAGTTGAACTAGAGCTTCAAGTGCAGAACTTAGAACAACTCATAGCTAAAGTGCAGGAGGATAAAGAACAGAGTAAAGAAGAATTAACTGCGGAGATCCAGAAAAAGAAAGGAGAAGTTAGAGTTTGGAAGTACCGAGCTGCGTGATGTTTCAAGCGACTTAAAAAGGTGACAAAGAAACTAAAGAACATCAGAAAGAAGAAGTCTAAAACATTGCAGGCTGATGTCAGTATGTCAGAGCAGGATTGAGTTGGAATGTTCAAAGTTTTGAAGGTTTTTTGAAAAGGTAAAGAGTTGTGTGAGGACACACAATAGCTTAGGGATGGGAGGATGTTAGCCCCCCAATTTGCTCTCTTTTTTCCATTTTCTCCTTCCTAAATCATAACCATTTACCGTTGTTTTACCTCTTTTATACACCCTCATCTTGCACCAGTCCAAGCACGGTGACATATTTCGTATAAACTTTATTTTTCATACTTTTAATTTAACTTAGCATTAATTAATCATTTATTACATGATTTCTTACTTTTAATCACTCTTTGTAACTTATCGATATCTCCAATGTTTATTTGGTAGTTAGAGTACTTACCATGACCACTGATCCTAGTGTAGGATCAGATCTTACACCGTTGCCAGTAAAACAAATCCTTGCAGTAGATCCGAACCTCCTTGATCACCACCTCATTTTGAGCAGCTTCAACCACGATAGCAAGATCGATCCAAAGGCAACTGAGATCGAATCTATGAAGGACGAAAGCTGGAGATTGGCTACGGCCAGTTTTGCTAACTGTCTAATTTTGAAGGCCAAAAAGCTAAATTTTGTGTTTGGTTATGTAATCGGTTGAATGATCTATTTTGGCCTTTGGCCAAAGATCTATATAATGTAGAATGTAAATAGGACTAAGGGAAGTTTTTGATAGTAGAAGAGAATAGAGACACAACCAGAGAGGTGGTAATAGGTTGTTGTATTTTGTTATCGCCCGAATCTGGGCTGGACGATGTATTAATGTATGAACTTGCCCCAATGAATTAATAAAAGGGAGCTCTGCCTCATGTTTCACAAATTGCGTTTCTGTATTTGAGGTAATGAATTGATTAAAGTATTGACTAGTGTTTTTATTTATAGGGGAAATGCGCTAGTTGGCTAGGGCCCAGCCAACCCAGCACATTTACCCCATTTCCCATTGTCAAGTGTGATTTAATTTTAAGCACATGCATTCCTATCTGAGTGAAAGCGGATCTGTTGTGTGAAGTAGATAAATTCCCTTTCTTGCACTTGATTTTAGATTGGTTTTCCTCCGCCTGGTCCAATCAGGAGAAATAACCTTGCACCAGTGCACATTGGTGTGATATCCCCTTTTCTGCAATTCTGTTTGATTGGTTTTCCCCGCCTAGTCCAAGCAGGAGAAATGAACTTGCACTAGTGCACGTTGGTGTGATGCAGCAAGCCTTCTTAGTCTACTTCCCGCAATCTTATTTCTTTCATTAAATGCTTATGACAAGATAAATGTATATTGATTGTTTCTTTATTCCTGCAGTCTGTTAAGATCAGAAACATTCACTTTTTTATGTGTGCAATTTGATTTAATAGTATAATAGCACTTGCAATAATTAAGCACTCATTTTAAGAATTAAATGCTAAGTGCAAGAAGCTCTGATCCGATGCAAGAACTAGTTTCTTGCCACGGGATCTGAGTGCTTTAAACCTAGAAAAGTTCAAGCCCTTATAGGAAGCAAAAATCCTTTAGTAAATACACTATTTATACCTTTTGCATAAATCTTTGTTCCTGCACTAGTGCAAGGAGACTGCGATAGTACAGGAGAGATTAGTGCAAGAAGGAAATCTCTAAAGGAGCAGGTTTAAGGGTCCATCTAATGAGACTGCTAAGTGTCTCTGCTAAAGAAAAACACACACTCAGTAGTTAAACAATAATTAATTAGAGTGATTTCCCTTTATCTTTAATTCCCTCTTGGAAACGCATTCTTCCTTGTTCCAGTCTTAGATTATTTTGATGGTTCAAGTTGCATTTTTCTCTTTTTAATTTGATTCTGAAATCTTTCCTTTAAAGAAAGTAGGGATTTATATTAGGAAGATTCATACCATCTCTGGCATTTCCTGTGCTTTGTCTCTAAGTTTTTAGATCCCTCAGGTTGACAAATTAAGTGTTGAGGAGTTTGCTTAAGTGTAATTCCTGCACCCAAAAGTCAATAGGATGAACGTACACATTCTACGCATGTACAACTCAAAGAATCCTCGCACATGGGATGCCAGCCTCCCCTATGTCCAACACAACTATAATCGGGCTCTTCACAGCTCGACTGGAAACAACCCTTTTGAGGTGGGCTTGGGATTCCAGCCACCATGTCCCATTGATGTGGCCATACCATTTGCAACTACTTAGGTAGATTCAACTCATGTCTAGTTCAAAGTCAATAAGGAAAATTACTTCATTGAGCACATCCAACATATCCGCCAATAGGTCCACGACATTCTGGAGAAATCGAATGCCAAGTACAAGCAGTGACATGATCAACATCAGTTGCCACACAAGTTTCAGGTGGGTGACAAAGTGTGATTACATTTGTAGAAGGAACGCCTTACTGGAGCCTATTGGAAACTCAGACCACTATGATATGGTCCTTACACCATTACCAAGGTTGTGGGAGTTAATGCATTTGAGCTCAACATTCCCCCATTCCTTGGCCTGCAGCTAGTGTTTAATGTGGACCGCCTTCGACCATACTTCCCACCATTGCTAGACACATCATACATTGCAAATCAACTCACACCTACAGAGTTAAATCCAGATTGAATGGAACAAGCCACAACTGATCGGATCATGGACACAAAAATCAAGAACACTAAACCACAAAGGATCCAAATATATCGAGTTGTCAAAGCAGGCCAATGCCTTCACCAAGGCAAGTGGCTCACCATGGACCAAGTTCAGCAAAAGTTTCCTCATCTCATTGAGGAACTCAATGAAATGGGGACCATTGCTTCCTAATGGGGGAGGAATGATTGAGTAGATATTGGTGGCCACCCACCTATTCGACTTGGACCCCCACCATTGTTTCTTTCAATTTTTCAGTTTCCTTATTTGTAGCACAATTTACTATTTTTGGCAGTTTTTTGGGTCGTGAACTTCCGGAGTCATTTTGAGGTCCTAAACGATGTTTTTTGGGAAAACTAGAACCAAAATGGCAACAAAACTGTTGTTGGTCATTCAAAAGTTGTAGTCCTTAGATAGATATTTCTAATCAGGTATTGTGCGCATCAAACAGAGATTGCATGCCAAAGTTACAACCCCAGGAAGTTGATGTACCAATTTACCCAAACGGGGCCCATAGTTTGGTGCTTCATCTCCTAGGGTTAGGTTTTTGGATGTTTAGGGTTTTCCATTGTTTCTCAATAATAAATAGGCCTTTGAGCCTCATTGTAACACATTTCAGAGGCATGTAGTCGCCACATATCTTCTCAGAGATAAGCTACCATCGCCCTAGCTAGTCTTATTTCCATTATGTTTGTAAGCATATTTCAGTATTGGATATTAATGAAATGAAGAGTTATTTCTATTGCAGCTTTGTAGTTATGGTTATATCTATAATTTGTTGCATTCCTATTTAAATTTGGATCACCAAGTGTGCATCCTCTGCATGTATTTCACTGCTCTAGTGCACCCTTGGGAAGTCTTGTAGAAATTTGTTGCATGATCTTCAAAGCTCCATGGTGAAATTGGCCAAGTCTCCTATGCCATAATTCAACGATATCTTGGCTTTTCACCTTCTCTGCTTTTGTGCTAAAAGTAGCAGAATCTTCTACATCCAATTTGTAGAGGTTCTTCACTCGAACCCCAATCCGCTTCACTTGTCTCCTGACGATGTGTCTAAGGAAAACATTTCCTTTTCTAAATATCACCTTGTAGCCACGATCTTCCAACATAGAAACTAAAACTAAATTATTCTTCAAAACCAGAACATACATGACATCTTTTAATGTGAGAGGAGAACCAAACTCCCTCTAAAAAGTGATTGTATCGATACTGGTCGCGTTATACCTTCCATCATCTCCCATCTTGATGTGTATCTAGAGGTCCTTCTCCTCCAAGTCACTGAAAAATTCTTTGTTTCCCATCATATGGAATGAGGCTCCACTATCCAGATACCACACACTACCCATCACCGATGTCACCATGCATGAAATTATGGTGAAATCCAACTCAATTTGCAAAGCTAGAGCTTCACATGTCGTTCCTCCTAAGGCCTTCTTTCCGACCTTATTGTGTGGACACTTCATGGCATAGTGTCCTAGCTCATGACAATGAAAACATTTAACCTTAAACAAGTATTTATTCTTGTCTACCTAACCATAATCTCCTTTGGATTGGGATTTCTTCCCTTTCTTTCCCTTTCCAATCAGGGCACAGTTCTCCTCATCCTCAACCTTAGATGAAGTTCCACCTTTGTTGCTCCGCCTAATCTCTTCCTGCATGAGATCAGATAATAACTACTCCCAACTAGGTGGTTTTTCTCTACCATTCATGGAATCCTAATAATTGTGCCAACTCTTAGGAAGACCCAACAAAGCTAGAGCTACTGATCCATAAATTTTCATGAATATCCCACTGGTCAGTTCATCACAATAGATCTAATAATATTATGTTAAAAATATGATATTCTACACTAATACAGTTTTATTTAATTTTTAGATCTATAGATTTTACAGTAATTAGTGCATGCATGAAAATGGAAATTATGCAAAAAGTAGAGAATGATATAATGAGCTCACACACACACATAAGACATAGGATATGCTCTCTGGGAAAACCTTTTGGGGGAAAACCCAGCTGGAAGGTGAGGTCGTTTCGCTCTCTTTCTTTTTCTAGAAATATGGTTGCAGGTACAAAGAAGTAATGTTTGTGGCCATGGGCTACTACAATGCACATATTCTCTCTATATGCTCTACCTCCTATCTCTCCTAGCTATATTTTCTCAGCTATGGGACAAAATTCTCTCGAAAGAATGGAATGCCTCTTCCTCCTAGTGGCCCGGTTATAACACAACCTGATAGCCTACTAGTGGTTAATTTTTCCTACATCAAATCTTAACTAGAGTTACAATATAGACTCTTATAAAGTCTTTTAATCATAATCACATGGCTATCCCATTTTCCATGAATAATGGGGGCTGACGCAACATCATCTTGAACTATAGGTGTGAAAACAGGAAGGTCAACTTCTGAGTGGCATCTCTTTTGCATACATACTCTGATTGACATGATTCTTGTGGCATTAGAAATATATTTGAGTGTAGAATAGCATGAAATGGTGCTGCGCTAAAGCGGAAAATTTTTACCCCCCCAAAACACATTGTTTGATGCCTCAAAATGCTCCCATAAGGTTTTAGACCCCATTTTGCCAAACTGGGTCCCACTGGTAAAAACGGTCCTGTGAGCTAATTCCTCCACTTTTTCCACTCAAAATTCATTGAGATGGATGACAAAAAATATAATGATCCAATATGGAACACACCTCCCCATTTTAGGAGGCTTTTGGTCCCAAAAATATTTTACTAAATAAGGTGAGGAAATATTTCCTCCACCTTCTCTCTCGTGTACCATTTCAATTTTCCTTGACGTTTTCCCTTCAACCTAATCTACCAAAGGTAATGTTGCCCTTGTCTTGTAGCTCTAGACCTCCTCTGTAAAATTGTATCCTCTGTCAACTTTTCCTGAACATCTGGTGCCAAATCCTCAACAGAAGGTAGGAACTATTCCTCTCGTGATCTAGCATGGAAGGCTCATAGAGTTTCAAATACTCTACATTCACGACTAAGTAAATGCACATATGTGTTGGTAAACTAAGTCGATAGGAATTATCACCAATATTTTCTACTATCTCAAAGGGTCCATACCTTAGAGCCTTGATTTTCTTACCATGCACCCCCAACTTCTCCTTGTTCAACAATAGCCATACTCTATCTCCTACCTTGAATGATTTCTCTGTTTTGTGTTGATCATGCCTAACCTTATACTTATCTTGCAACTTCTGTAGTGTTTCTTGTACTTGTAGATGGATCTACTTGATATTGTCTATAAAAATTTTAGCCCTCAAATCATCTCATGTAAGATATTCCCTCACTCCTCCTTGGTGCCCATATGAAATGTATAAAGGTGAAGGTGGAAAATATCCAAAACAAGTCTCAAATGGGGAATTCCTTATAGAAGTGTGGATTTCTTTGTTGTAGGAATGTTGTATATATAACAAATTTTCATCCCAAGTCTTCATATGCTTATGGTTGTATCCCCTTGGAAGTTGCACAAAATTCTTGTTGACTACTTCTGTCTACCCATCTGTCTGTGGATGGAATGTTGTAGATCTCTTCAACATTTTGTCCATATTATCCCACAATGTAGTCTAGAATGCAATGAGAAATTGTGTGTCCCTATATAAAATGATGCTCCTTGGTATCCCAAAGTGAACCAAAATGTGTCCAAAGAACAAATTGTTGCTTCTTACCCACTAATGGTCTTTTTACAGGGCATCAAAAGACCATTAGTGGGTAAGAAGCAACAATTTGTTTCATGTTTCTAGGCTTACTGGTATAACAAAGCATGCATCCTCTTATGATCCTAGTTACTTTCTCTTGCTACTTGCTCTTGATCTAGCTAAGTTAGCCACGGTCTTCCCTACACCAAAGTGCCCTGCAACCTTAGAGGTGTGGGCCTCTCTGATCAACTGCAATTGCTCATCTTTAGGAACACATAGCTTATCCAGCCTATAGAGTAACCCATCATGGATATGGTAGTCAATCATGCTATCGCCATTGTGCACATGACTCTAACTCTGCAACTACTGATACACCTCCTTGAAGTCCTCTTATTCTCAATATGCCTCTTTGTATGCATCATGGGTGAATGGATCCATGTGCATAAGAGTCCCCAAAACTGTAATCTTTGTTGTGGGTGGTCTTGAAAGCATGTTGGTCAACTTGTTTGTGCTTCCCTTCTTATAGTTGATCACCAAATGAAACTGTTGTAAAAACCCCATCCACTTGTAATTCCTGGTCTATTGTAGCTTACTCTTGGCATGTAAGTATTATAACGACTGGTGATATGTGTGGATTATTGTCTCCTTTCCCATCGGATAATGTTTCCACTTCTTCACAACTTGCACCATGGCATAGAGCTCCTTTTTGTAAGTGGGGTAGTTAAGGACTGCCCCATGAAATACTTCAGAATGGTAACATACAGGTCTTCCTACATGCATCAACACAAATCCCATAGCACAACTCCCATAGCATACCCACTCACATCTGTCTCCACTTCAAAGGGTCGCTACAAGTTTGGTAATGCTAGAATTGGTGTTTGGTTGATATTCTTATTTAGCTCTTTGAAATCCCTTTTCTGGCCTTTTCCCCACTAGAAACTCTTGCCACTTGTTCTTATAGCATGGAGCGATGCTTTTACTACTAAAAATGAGGCTATGAACTTCCTCAGGTACTATGCTACCCCAATGAAACTCCTGACCTCAGAAACATTAGTAGGTACCAACCATTTCATGATGGCCTCCATATTGGAAGGATCTATATTCAATTCTCCTCCACTGATCATATACCCTAGATACACCAAAGATTGTTGCGCAAACTTGTACTTCTTGAGATTTGCTGGAAGGTGGTGCTTCTTCAATGTTTCTAGCACTTGTGTCACATGTGATATATGCTCCTCTTAGGTAGCACTATATACCGGTATATCATCCAAATAGACAATAATGAATGAATATATAAAAGGGTGTAGTAAATCATTCATTAATCCCATAAATGTCATTGGTTCATTACATAGGCCAAATGGCATAACTAACCACTCATACAAAACTTGCCCAGTTTTGAAGGCAGTCTTCCATGTATCTTCTTCTTTGACTCAAACCTGGTGATATCCAGACTTCAAGTCCAACTTGGTAAAGTATTTTCCTTGTTGCAACTGATCTAGAAAATCATTTATCCAGGGCAGGGGGTATATGTTCTTGAGCGTGATTTTATTCAATTCCCTGTAATCTATATACATCTGCCAAGTCCCATCCTTCTTCAGCACAGTCATGATGGGTGACCCACATGTTGATGTACTTGGTCAAATGACACCCTGTTCCAACAGTTGCTGTAACTGTTTCTTCACCTTCCTTTCTTCTATAACAATGGGAGTGAAATCAGTGGAAATTGGCTTCCTCTGATCAAACAAATAAACCCCTCCGGACCCTTGGAAGCATAGGATCAGAAGAAAATTGGGGGTCTTGCATTTCGAGAATTTAAGTAACTAATTTAAACAAATAAATTTAATTAATTTAATTTAATTTAATTAATTCTAAAATAAAATAAATTAAAATATGAATTTAAACATAACTTCTAAAATGACTAATAATAACCAAAAATAACTTTGATTATAAAATTAAGAATAAGATCTAATTAAGATCTCTCTAATAAATATTAATCAAAAATAAAAAAAAAAAATTTAGAATTTTATGAAATTAAAGAAATATGAATTAATTGATTTTAATTAAATTTCAATGAGGTTATTTAATCAAAATTAATTAATTAGAATAGAATTTAATTTAATTTAATCATTTAATTATAGAAAAAGAAATTATAAAATTAAATATTAATAAAATAAAAATTAGAGCTTTAGTATTATAAATTAATTAATTATATTCAATGAGGACTGATTAATTAAAAAATAAAAAAATAAAAAATAAAATTTGTATTATATTAATTAGTCAATTTATTAATCAAATTAAATTAAATTAACATTTAATTTATAAATAAATAAAAATATAAATAATTAGAAATTAATAAATCGATTAATTAGATAATTAGATAATTTAATTAATTAATTAATTGATTAATTAAAGGAAGGCAAAAATAATTTATAAATTAATTTAAATTAAGTAATTAATTAAATAAAAATAAAAAGAATTAATTAGTTAATAAATGAAGTACAAATTAATAAAATAAAATAAATTAAAATTTTTTTCATGATTAAATAATTAAACCTAAACTAATAATGAATAATTAAATGATTAATTAAAATTTTTATAAAACTTTTATAATAAAATTTTTATAAAACTTTTATAATAAAATTATTATAAAAAGAAAATAATAGATAAAAATAAAATAATAATTAATAAAAATAAAGAATCATGTGTCGGCCTTTATAAAATTAGGGTTCTTGTTTATTTATATCCTGGTCGCAAGGTTCTCTTCTCTCAATAATCTTTCACTCATATTCTATCTGTTTTGTCCTGATGATGGACCCCCTTTGGGGTTTGAAACGTTGGCAGAATGAACTAGAAATTGTGGATAATCCGGATCATGACACTACAAAAAACTTCCACATAAGCTTAAAATCTAATATATCAAACTTCTTGTACAGCCTAATATTTGGCAATGGGGAGTCTGGCAAAAGCTGGATCTCATGCTCCACTTCTCTCTTAGGTGGTAACCCTTTAGGCTCTCGGAATACATCCTTGTATGCCTATAAACACTCCTCCAATTGTTGTTTTTGTTTCTTAGCACACCCCTCCAAGGATTCCTTGCCTCTTATTGACTCCTCTTCAAACTGACTTTCTCTTAAAAACAACAAAACATACTCCTTGCTATAACTGATCAATTTCTTGGCTTGGTTAGCACTTAGCAGTGAAATTTTCGACTTGCCTTTCTGTATGTTGATGATGAATGGTTTTCCATCATTGATGAGCCAATACTAGTTGGATCTCCTCATGAATATTGCATCACACATGTACATGTATGGACTCCCAAACATGACTCCAAATATATAAAGGGGAACCACATCTAGATCTACTTCATCAATAAAATCAGCACTAATAGCAAATCTAATTTTACACTGTTTTTTTACGTTCAACTTTGCATCCCTATTTACCCATCCCAATGGATATGGGTTTTGATAATCACAAAATTCTAACCCCAACTTCTTGACCAACTATGCTGCAATGAGATTCACATGTGATCCTGAGTCAAATAGAGCATCAATCTTTGTCTTCTTGACCTGTATCTTTCAATGAAAGAGTTTGGTCGTTTCTTTCTCTTCCTATTGTTGAAGGCTACTTAGATTCACCTCCTTCTATATTGACTTACAGATGATCTTCTCATCCACATCTAAGTTGATTTCAACTTGGTTACTCGAATCAGTGGCAATGAGTTTCTTCTTCTTGTTATGTTTCTTCTTGTTCTTCAGGTTTAGCTCTGGATGCAACTTCCAACAATTCTCCTTTGTATGGCCATCAATGTTGCAGTGGTTGTAGTGTTGCTGGGACCTTTACACTGGTGTGTTGTGGATTCCGTATTTTTATCTTTTCCCTCTTTTTGCTTCTTCTTCCCTTCCTCAGAAGCTTCCTATTTCTCCTTTTGCTTCGATCCACTTAATTTCACTCTTTTCAGGCCTATTTTCTCCAGGTACTGTGCCTTTACAAAAGCCTTGTCCACCGATTTGGGCTTGAACAACATCACTTTCTCACAAAGATGGAAGTGCAAACCCCCCAAATGCTTAAGGAGTACATCTGGGTTCTTTGGAGAGTTACCCAATATTATAGACATCTTTCTGAATTTTGTGGTGTACTCCTGCACGCTTTGGCCTAGATTTTTCTTGAAGTAATGCCTCTAGATCCACTGGTCCTCCACATACGCAATGTAATAAAACTCTGACTTAATGAGGGTTTCGAAATCCTACCGCTTAGTCACTAGGGGTTTTCCCTCGAACCTCAGGGTTTCTATGTGGCTCTCCCACCAAGTTAGTGCATGGCCCTCTAATTTCAGTTGTGCGAATTGATGAGCCTAGGTATTGCAACAATAATGCTGCAACTCCCAGGGCTACCAGCTTTACTTATCAACCCGGGGTTTGTACAAACTTGGAGGTGACAGTGTTATATGCACAAGTATAAGTGAAGGTCATGCATGTTGTCACTATTTGTCTGGCAAGAGACCCCAGGGGTTCCAAGCCAAACTTCTATAGGGTCAGAAGAAGCTTAATTATTTGATGGAAGGAGAGAAAACCTATTCTAAGAGAGAGCTACTTTACTGCAGTAATGAAGAAAACAACATGAAATGATAAACTTACACCATAACCTAACTAACCAATTAAACAGTTATGCTAAGCAGAATTGCTAAATTAACACTAACCTAATACTAATTATCTAAGTTGCAGAAGTAAAGATCATCAAAACTAGACTAAGGTGTAACAAAGAAACTAAGGCTAAATCGGGTTTCAAGCGGAAAAAGCAATCGGAGGTCGAGATTAGTGCAAGGAGGATGTGAGGGATCAACGGTGCATAAGAACCATTGGATTAGTTGGGTGGCAAATGAATGACGCAGATTGGATCACAGGAAGTTATCTAGATAGATGGGAAAACATGGTTAATGAGCAGGATGAACGGTGGAGATTATATCACGACGATTGAGTGAATACATGAATGAACATGGTTAACCGGAGATGGACAGCTGAGATTATATCACGGAGGCTAATTCAAGAGATGGACGGACAAGATTAATCGGTAGATGGATGATGAAGATTAGATCGTGGGAAAAAGAAACGTGTGGAAATGACAGAGTGGGTTTAGAGGGCGGTAAGCTATTTATCCCGTGCCCTCAAAGTTGTAAGTGGTTTTCTAAAATCTTGCATGATTAGCCTAACTGGGTGACATGTAGCACGAAGAAACTGCTTTAATTGTGTGCCCTTAGGTGGATAGCGATTAGAAAAAAATCCACGTGATATCGCGTGATAGCCATCAAATCTGGCGAGGCAGATCAACAGTGGATATTTGACCGAGCTAGTTGAAGAGCAGGTGTGCGATAGTCGTTGGATCTGATGAAGCAGATGAAAGGTTTGGATTTAAAGTGCAAAAAGTAAGTGGTGGACTCCACGTGAGGCAGCAGTTGAAGAAAATAGTGAATTGGACGGTGATTGTGAAGGTTTGTTGGTGATCGGACGATGAGGAAGTGACGTATGAGGAACGTGTTAGAGGCGATTTCAAATGAAAATGATAGTGAAAACCAGTGTGGGTGAACAAATAACTGCATTAAACAATGAACTTCATAGCCCATTCAAGAACGAGAGACTATGTTTTTGGGGTTGCTGGAGGGTCCCTTCCTCAAGTCATGGTCCCAGAGGGAAGAGATGAGGCTGAGACACCTGCACACAACCTAATAGTGATCTTTTTCCTTTAAAATACCTATGAACTGAAAGAAGGCATAAATGAAAGTAAACTGAAGTACAACACATATGAACAGAACCAAAATCTGCTTCAACAAATAACCAATGAAAAACCATGAATCTATTTAAGCATATGAACAAGTAAACCAGAAAACTATTTAAGCACGTGAACAGAACCAGGAAGATACTTAAACAAATGAACATAACATAACTCTATGCTAGCATAAATGTACAGTAAAGAGGAGTTGTGGTTTCTTGGGTCGGGTCCTAACCCAAGAGCTTCAACACTTGAAGTTAACACAAAGCTAGATTAAACAGAAATCATTCTTATTGTAGAAACCATGGATTATAGAGCAAACCGTCACAAGTCTTTGCAACTTAGAAATAAGACAGATTTTTACGATAGAAGTCTGAATCCTACCGAGGTCCTGAGCCTCTCTATTTATACATTAGAAGTCTCTAACGACTTCGTTCCCATTAGGGAGGCTTGGCTCTCGACTTAAGATAAACTGTTTTCTGTCCCTTTCCTTTGCTTGGTTGTCTTTTAGTCTTCAAAGTGATGGTTTTGTGCATTCTGAGCTGATGGTGGAATATTTGAATGGAGGGGTAGTAAATGAGGAGGATTTACCTCCTATAGTTACTTTCCCTTGTCCCATTCGATTCTTTACCAAGGTCTTTGCCATAGTTCTTGCTTTTATCCTTTATACCTGTATTTTTCCTTTCTTTTATCCTTTATTCCTATATTACATGCACATTAGACCACAAAGCAAAATATCCAACTCTACCTCATTTCATAAACAAAATATAATCAAAATTATGTAATAAGTTGTGAGAATAGTTGGTTTGACTAAGCTAGGAGGTGAATTAAAGCCAATTAAGGCCCATATAATTACTCAATAATGAGGCTCATCATCACCCCCCTACTGAAAGTGTTGCTCATCCTCTGAGCAACTTAGTCAATGTCCATGTCTTTCATGGCTCTGGTAGCCTCTTTGACATCCCATTCTTCTGTTGTGGTCTCTTCTTCTTGTTTATAGAAGCTTGCTTTCCTTTCTACTTCTTCCCACTGCCTCTTTTCCTCTTCTTATTTTCTCCCTTCTAGCATCCCTAGGAGTAGTGGTGGACTGAGTTTTAGGCATATTCAATTGACCTTCAACCTTTGCATTGATTGCTTCTACATAGGTGTCCTGTTGAGTGCCTTTCTTCAACCTTTGAGGGGAGTGATATTCTCTGATCTTCAAGCTGTGTGGAAGTGTGTTCCATTTCCTTTAGCAAGCATGTGTATTATCATCTCTTAGCAGCCTAAACATATTTTCAAAATGTGAAATTGCTTGCTCTTAGGCAGCAAGATATCTAAGTGCTAGCTGAGGATCATTCGAAATTAGATTATGGGTGCTGATTAGGGCCATGGGATTTGATTGTTCAGCTCTGATGAAAAGAGGTTTATTTTGCTCTCTGACCAATATTCTTTTCATCTCTACAGCCTTTGACTTCTCATGGTTTATCGATGATGCCAAAGCCATTAATTATAGATCTCCTAGCTTTGCATTAGGATCCCAAATATTCATGTCTGTGAGGGCCATGTTATGCAAGTAAAACTCAGCCATTTTGGCCCCATCCTTTAGTGCACTTTGATCACAAAGATCAATAAACTGCCTGCTATCCTGAAATGGCATGGTGCTCCTTTATGCTAGTGTTTTAATCTGAAATTGCAGCCATTCTTCTCTGAGGTAAGGAGTATAGGATTTAGTTGGCATCCTACACTGGATGGCCTTCAATGAGAGGCTGGCCATACATGCTAGTTGGTTTTTCTTTTCCTGCAGTTGTCCTCTTTGTTTTTCTTATCTTCTTCTTTTTGTTGTTCTTTCTCATCTCCATCAGTTTCTTCTTCTGCTTCAGCATCATCCTCCTTGTGCTTCATCATGTTCCTTTGTATTAGTTTCTTCTATATTCATCTTATCCCATCTAGCTTTGTATCTTCTTCTTGTTTTCCCTCCTCCTCATTGATAGCAGGACTAACATCATAGATGAGGGTTTTGATGTCATCCTCTATTGGTAAGTCTCTAAATACTAACCATTTTATAGGGATCCTGAGGTTTTGGAGGGCATCCTCAATGAGGATCCTGATCAACCCATGGTGAACTAACTTTTGGGAATTTCCTTCCTTTACTTTGCTGCTGGAGTCTATGAGTCATTGCATCAAGAAATAGGGTATGCTGAGTCTTTGGTGTGCTGGTGTTTCTACCGCAAATCTTAGTTCTTCGAGCATTCTCAAATGGTTGCCATAACAATACTGTATCTATGGACTCTTGCAGTCTCTTTTGCCTTATTAAAGAATTTCCTTTTTGCCACCTTTTCACTTATAAACAACTACCTCTTAACCTTTATAACTTTTGATCAAATGATGCATATGAGTGAGTGAGTGGGATACTTACCTGTGGTCTTGATGCCATGCTCCAGTTGTCAAAGATCCAAGGTGTTGTTGATGGCCATTCTTCTTCCTCCTTTCTTGCCTTCTGATGGTTTATTAGCTTTTGTAGGTGTTTGTGAATCAAGATTTGATGTTGTTGTTGCTTCTATGGAGCTCTTGGATTTGATGTTGCTGCTACTGTGGAGCTCTTGGATTACCACTTGCTGTTGTGGAGCTCCTGGATTACTGCTTGGAAATGTTTGGTGTCTCCCTTAGAACTTCTTGATCATGTTGATGCCTGGTATTGTGAGGATGCTATAATGAATGGATAGAGGGAGTAGGAGTGTATGTGCAGGCAGGGATTATGGTAATGGTTGAGGTGATTCTGTTAGAAAACACAATCTTCACCTAAATTGAAGCAATGAAGTGAAAACAATAGAATTGATGGAGGAATGCATGGTAAGGAGTGGAGGAGATGAATATATGTGGGGCAGGGTTCCCTCTAGATCTTCTCTTTGCTCCTTTCTTGTCTTTTTCACCCACCTGCAAATAACAATTATGGTTTTTTCTTTTATTATTATTATATATATATATATATATATATATATATATATATATATATATATATATATATATATATATATATATATATATATATTATTTAAGAAACACCTAGGCTGCCTCAAAGAGGTTTTCACCTAGGGATCTTCTTACTCTTTTTCATTTTTCTCATCCTTGGGCCGACTTATGAGGTTTTCAACCCAAACATGGGACTCAGGTGCCTCATGGAGGTTTCACCTGAATCCTTATTCTTTTGTTTTTTTCCTTTTTTAGTGACTTGATGAGGGAGGAGTTGGAACTTTCTCTACCATCATCATTGTCTTATTGATACTGTCAATGAACTCTTGTTTTGATAAAGGCCTCTTGTACATTTTCAATCTGTTTCCATTAACTAGCAATGGAATGGCTTCTTCATCGATAGTTCTGATTTGCACTGAACCATTGTCATGGCATCTATGCACCACATAAGGTCTGAGCCATCTTTTCCTTAGCTTTCCCTTGAAGTCTTTAAACCTGGAATCATATAACAATGCCCAGTATCCTTCTTGAAATTGCTTCTCCTTGATGTGCTTGTCATGCCAAATCTTCCTCTGAAGCTAAACTATCTCTGTATGTAGGAGGGTCTACATTCTGAATTCATCCAAGCCATTCAAATGTAACAACCTTTCTTTTTGTGCATGACTAAGATCTAAATCTAGTTGGGTTGCCATCCTCAATGTGTTATATTCAAATTCAATGGATACAACAACCTTTTTAACATAGACCAGCTCATAGGGTGTAAATGCAGTGGTGGTCTTCCATGTTGTATTATAGGCCCAGGTGGCCTCAACTAGTCTCTCTGCCCAATCCTTCCTGCTACTGCTCACTACCTTGGTTAAGATGTTCTCCAGTGCCCTATTGGTCACCTCCACTTGCCCATTAGCTTGTGGATGATAAGAAGTGGAGGTCCTATGCTTGATTTTGTGATGGCTGAGCAGTTCTTCAATCATGCTGGAGGTAAATTGGTTGCCTTGGTCTGTCACTAGCTCATCCAAATTTGTAGAATATATTCTCCCTTAGGAACTTAGCCACCTTCTCTTCTGTTGTTGCCTTGGTTTCAGCACACTTAGTTAAATAATCAATGCACACAATGATGTGTTCTTTTTTCTTTGAAGGAGGGTTGATAGGCCCAATGAAGTCCATGCCCCACTTTTCAAATGGCTCGAAAGTCACTTGAGGTTGTAGGGGAATTTAATATCTTGGAGTAGGCTTTCCCATCCTATGGCACCGATCACACTGACTAATATACTTTTTCACATCCTGATGAAGAGTAGGCCAATAATAGCCTGCTTGTAACACTTTGAATGTTGTCCTTTTTGCTGCAAAGTGACCTCCACAAGGGCCATCATGACAGGTCAGAAGGATGTCAAAGACATCCTCTTCCCTTACACACCTTCTTAAGATTTGATCTAGGCCAAGTTTGAACAGATTTCTCCCAATCGAGGTGAAGGGGGTGCTATTTCTGACTATCTTGCTCTTTTCTTTGGAGGGAAAGTTTGGTGGGAACTGTGCTGATACCAGATAGTTTGATATATCAACAAACCATAGGGAGAGAATCGAAAGAGCAAAAAAATGATCATATAGTAACTGGTCATCCACCATTCATTCTTCACTTGCAGGCATATTCATTCTAGATAGAAAGTCAACAACAACATTTTCCTTGCCAGGCTTATCAACAATAGTTAGATCAAACTGCTGTAATAGAAGCAACCATCTTATGATTCTAGCATTCACATTTGGTTTGTTCATTAAATATTTGATTGCAACATGATCAGAATGCACAAATGTTTGATATCCTATAATGTAATGCCTAAATTTTTTCAATGAATGCACAACAACCAGGAGTTCCTTTTCGGTCACACTATAGTTTAGCTCAGCCTTTGATAGGTTCTTACTGATAAAATAGATGGAACAGGGAAATTTCTCCTCTTCTTGACCTAAGGTTTCTCCTATGGCTTTGTGTGAGGCATCAACATGGATATGAAAAGGGAGGGCCCAGTTTGGGCCTCTAAGGATTGGTGCAATGGTTAACTTACCCTTTAGAATGTCTAAGGACTCTTGACAACTCTTTGACCATATAAACTCAGAATATTTGGCCAACAATCAAAACAAAGGAGAGGCCAACTTGCTGAAGTCCTTTATGAATCTTCGGTAGTATCCAACCAATCCTAAGAAACTTCTTACATCTCTCTGCTTTTGTGGAGGTGGGACCCTTTGGATGATTGCTATTTTGTTTGGGTCCCCTTGTAGTCCTTGCTGAGATATTGAATGACCTAGAACAGTCCCTTCAGTATTAAGAATTCACATTGTTATGGACTAAGAGATAGATTCATTTCAATGCATTTGTGTAATATTTTGCTTAGGTTAGTCATGGCTTCTTGGAAATCATAGCCATAAGGTGTAAAGTCATCCATATAGATTTCTACTGCATCATGTACTAATTCAACAAAAATACTCAAGACTGCTCTCTACAAAGTGGCAGGAGCATTGCATAGGCCAAAAGGAAGGAACCTATAGGCAAAAGTACCCCAAGGGCAAGTGAATGTGGTCTTATCCTAGTCTTCTGGGCAGATTTGGATTTGGTTGTACCCACTGAATCCATTTAGGAATGAAAAAAACTTCTTCCCTGCCAGGCCATCTAGCACTTGGTCAATGAAGGGTAGGGGAAAATGATCCTTATTTGTGGCTTTGTTCAACTCCCTATAATCAACAAAAATCCTCCACTTACCGTTTTTCTTGGGAACTAACACTAAAGGAGAGACCCACTCACTGTCTGAGATAGGGTAAATGAATCTTGCATCTAGTAGTTTTTGCAGTTCTTCTTTGACTATGTCTTTGAGAGCTGGATTCATCCTCCTTTGTGGTTTCCTGACTGGCCTACAACCTTCTTTGATGTATATGTCATGAGTACACACTAAGGGGTGTACTCCCTTCATTTCTTTATAACTCCAAGCGAAGGCTTCTAGGTTCTCTCTCAACATATGGCATAACTTTTACTATTCTAAAGTAGAAAGAGATGGGTTATCGTTCAAACTCTTCTCTGGGCCAAATTCTATGGTTTTGACACGGAGTGGGTTGGAATTGGCCAAGCATAAGTCAATTGGATGATTGTTCTGGGTTTCCCTTACTTCTTCTTCTAATGGTAGTGAACTAGGAGTTGGACTTTGGAGTAGGTGTTCGATTAAATAATCTTCATCTTGTTGTCCTCCTCCTAATATTGTTTCCAAAGTATAAAGTTGGATAGAATGAATCTCATCCTCTTCCTCCTCCTTCAACCATAATGGTAAATCATGCTCTAGGGTAGGCTGAGTAGGAGACATATGCCCATCCTTGATGGTCCTATTCCCAGCTCTGGAGCTAATGTAAGCATTAGTTGTGGCCAACCATGGCCTCCCAAGGATGAGAGGTTAACCAATAAGCTTAGTCTTAGGCTGGAGAACTAGGAAATATGTAGGGTACTCCAAGGAGTCAATAGAGACTGTCACATCCTCCACAATTCCCTCAGGGTTGACTGGGGAACGATCTTCAAGTTGCAGAACTATTGTGGTCTTCCTCAATGACCCTTGGAGGTTGAGTTTGAGTATGGTGTCCTTGGTCATCACATTAATGGCAACCCCAAGATCATTCAAAGTGTGTGGGACAATGGTGCCATTGATGTGCACATCTACTACAGGGCTTCCAAGGTCCAAATATTTTGGACATATTACCTACCCCAACATTAAGTTAGACAACTGTCCAATGACATTAATGGTAGGGGAATCCCTTTTTATTCTTCCTGAATGCTTGAAGCACTTCTCCTTAATCAAATTGTTGTAAATGGGAACATCTTTGATTTCTTGGAGAAGGGGGATCTTTACACATATATTTTTCAATTCTCCTAGAAGTTCAATTTCTTCTGGGGTAGGCTGGAGTGGTTGGGTTAATATCTCAGGACAGGGTGGATTTAATTTAAGGCTGATTTCCTCTTTTTCTTCCTCAACCTCCCTATGTGGAGAGGGAGGTTGGTTATCAGGGAGAATTCTCCCCGATCTTAGGTTGATCTCCTAGATTTCTACAGCATAGGCTGGGTATGATGCTTCTCAACTGTATGCTTGTTGAGCCTGCCTATTGTTTGCATTTGGATTTGGCTGGGAAGGCATCTGGGGTTGCTTAGGTGGAGTAGAGTGCAGGAGTTGTGGTTGGGTAGGTGGTGGAGGCAATAGGGTTGGAACATTGTTGAATTGGGGCCTCCACCCCTGAGGTGGGGTATTCCACTGATGTTGTGGCTAAACATAAGGTTGAAATGACTGGTTGGCTGGCTGATATTGATACTGAGATGCATAGGACCAAGGAGGGGGTGTAGACCATGAAGGATGAGAAGGGGGTCCCCAAGAAGGTATAGCTACGGCTTGGTTGGGGTTGTAGTATGCATGGGATGGCCCTTGCATACCTTGCTGGTATGGTCTAGGTCCAGGAGGTCTCCTTTTGTTGATATAGCAAAGCTACTTAGTGACCCCTTCAGTGCCTTGATATACAACTTTGAGTCCAGGTAAAGAAGGGCACTTGTCTGTGGAGTGGTTGTCTTTACAGACTGAGCAAATCTTAATACAGTTTAATGGACATTCATTCCTAGGATGTCTCTTGGTGCATATGCTTCCTCTTGCTTCCTTTTGATGTTTATGATGTCCAATTGCAAGGCAAGGGTTTGCAGCATATCACTTTTGAAATCTTCTAGCATATTTCCAATTTCACCCTTGATGGATAAGTTAGAGGATGATGTATTGGCCATAGGTTGACTACCCCTACCCTTTTTCTTGGCTGCCCTAGAATGGTTTCTAAAGATAATATTAAGATCCTCATAGGGTAATTGGTAGACATCTCCTCCTGCTATCATATGTAAGGTATCTAGAAGATCCTCCCTTACTCCTCTAAGAAGGACTAGTTTTAGTGACTCAGGGTCAAGTGTGCACCTGACCCTTTTGTAACTAAGCTGGAATATTTCTTCATAGTCTTCTAAGGATTCATCCTGGCCTATGGTCATCCTGAAAATCTCTTCTTTAGTATCCTTGAACCTACAGTAGTCCCTATATTTGTTGTTAAAGGTTTGTTGCATCTGAGCCCAAGTTGTGATGCTATCTCCAGGTAAACCCATGAACCAACACAATGCTACATCCTTGAGGGTAGATGGGAATAATTTTAACTTTTTCTCATCATTTGTATAGTCATAGGTTCAACATATAACAAAAATTTCAAATAGGAAAGTGTCAGGGTCCTCTGTGGTTAGGCCATGGAAATGAGGTAGAGTAGAGGGGCTTATATTCTTCATCTTGGTATCCCCATTGGTTTCCCTGATGGGGAAGACACTCTCAATTCTCTCTCCATCTCTCCTGTCATTTTGGTTTCCAGCCATTGGTTCAGTAGGAATGGGTTCTTCCTCTTCTTCTTCTTCTTCTGTAGGTTTCTCAAATAGGTAAGGTTTCTCACCTAAAGGGTCTTCCAATTCACTGTCACTGAAGAAGAGAGAAGGTTTCCTGTTGGATGCAGTGGGGGTATTTGACAAGAATTTCCCTGAATTGTCCCTAATCTGATGAGGCATGAAAGGAAATGTTTTTGGGTGGGTTTTTGTAAGATTTTGCTAAAGCTAGAAAGTACTTGCAGAATAGAAAGGAAAGAAGATAATGAAAATTGAAAGAAATAAAGAAACTAGATTACTTCTGCAGAAATAAACTAATGGAAGAGAACTGATGATACGAAGTAGAAGAAAAGAAAGTTGAAGACTAGAAATAGATGAAAGCAGTAATTACTTCCACTTAGACACCTCCCTGGTAGCAACGCCAAAAAGTGATGAGCCTAGGTATTGTAACAATAATGCTGCAACTCCTAGGGCTACCATCTTTACTTATCAACCCGGGGTTCGTACAAACTTGGAGGTGACAGTGCTATGTGCACAAGTAGAAGTGAAGGTCCTACCTATTGTCACTGTTTTTCTGGAAAGAGACCCCAGGGGTTCTAAGCCAAACTTCTATAGGGCCAGAAGAAGCTTAATTCCTTGATGGAAGGAGAGCAAACCTATTCTAAGAGAGAGCTACTATACTGCAGTAATGAAGAAAACAACATGAAATGCTAAACTTACACCATAACCTAACTAACCAATTAAACAGCTATGCTAAGTAGAATTACTAAATTAACACTAACCTAATGCTGATTATCTAAGTTACAGAAGTAAAGAGCATCAAAACTAGACTAAGGTGTAACAAAGAAACTTAGGCTAAATTGGGTTTCAAGCGGAAAAAGCAATCAAAGGTTGAAATTAGTGCATGTAAGATGTGAGGGAGAAATAGTGCATAAGAACCATTAAATCAGTCGAGTGAAAGGAAAATGAACGACGGAGATTGGATTGCAGAGGTTACGTAGATAGATGGGCGAACAAGGTTAATGAGCTGGATGAACGGTGGAGATTATATCGCGGAGGCTAAGTCAAGAGATTGATGGACAGGATTAATCAACAGATGGATGGTGAAGATTAGATTGCGGGCAAAATAAACGTGTAGAAATGATGGTGAAGGTTTAGAGGGAAGTAAGTTGTTTATCGCGCACCCTCAAAGATGTAAGTGGTTTTCTAAAATTTTGCGTGATTAGCCTAACTGGGCGACACGTAGCATGGGGAAACCACTCTCATTGGGTGCCCTCGGGCGGTTAACGATCAGACAGAAATCCATGCGATATCACGTGATAGCCATCGGATCTGGCGAGGCAGATCAATGGTGGAGATTTGACTAAGATAGTTGACGAGTGAGTGCATGATAACTGTCAGATCTGACGAGGCAGATCGATGGTTGGGATTTAAAGTGCAAAAAGTAAGTGGTGGACTCCACGTGAGGCATCAATTGAAGAAAATAGTTTATCAAACGGTGATTGTGAAGGTTTGGTGGTGATCAAACGACGAGGAAGCGACATACGAGGAATGTGATGGAGGCGGTTTCAAATGAAAATGATAGTGAAAACCAGTGTGGGTGAAAAAATAACTGCATTAAATAGCAAACTCCATAGCCCATGTGAGAACAAGAGACTGTGCTTTTGGGGTTGCTGAAGGGTCCCTTCCTCAAGTCATGGTCCCAGAGGGAAGAGATCAGGCCAAGACACCTATGCACAACTTGATAGCAATCTTTTTCCTTTAACTAACTTGTGAACTAAAAGAAGGCATAAATGAAAGTAAACTAAAGCACAATGCAAATGAACAAAACCAGAAAGCTACTTCAACAAATAACCAATGAAAAACCATGAATCTATTTAAGAAAATGAACAAGTAAACCAAAAATCTATTTAAGCAGGTAAACAGAACCAGGAAGCTACTTAAACAAATGAACAAAATAGAACTCTATGGTAGCATAAATGTACAGTAAAGAGGAGTTGTGGCTGCTTGGGTCAAGCCCTAACCCAAGAGCTTCAACCCTTGAAGTTAACTCAGAGTTGGCTTAAACAGAACTCATTCTTATTGTAGAAACCATGGATTAAAGAGCAAACTGTCACACGTCTTTGAAACTTAGAAATAAGACAAAGTTTTACAATAGAATTTTGAATCCTACTAAGTTCCTAAGCCTCTCTATTTATACATTTGAAGTCTCTAATGACTTCCTTCCCATTAGGGAGGCTTGGCTCCCAACTTAAGATAAATTGTTTTTTGTCCCTTTCCTTTGCTTCGCTGTCTTTTAGTCTTGAAAGTGATGGATGTGTGCATTCTGAGCTGATGGTGGAATATTCGAATGGAGGGGTAGTAAATGAGGAGGATTTACCTCCTATAGTTACTTTCCCTTGTCCCATTCGAGTCTTTACCAAGGTCTTTGCCATAGTTCTTACTTTTATCCTTTATACATGCATTTTTCCTTGCTTTTATCCTTTATTCCTGTATTACATGCACATTAGACCACAAAGAAAAATATCCAACTCTAACTCATTTCATAAACAAATATAATCAAAAGTATGCAATAAGTTGTGAGAATAGTTGGTTTGACTAATCTAGGAGATGAATTAAGGCCAATTAAGGCCCATATAGTTACTCAATAATGAGGCTCATCACGAATGAGATCTTTTTCCCTTCCTTGATCTGATGGACACTGAAATAAACTTCCAGTTACTACAACTAGTGATTCAGCTTCAGAGCATTGATCTTGCCATGGTACGACTTGATATTGATTTTTGCTTCCATTTAAAATAGGGATTAATTCATGACACTCAAACTAGGTTAATCTTTTCCTGATTCTTTCTTCGACTGGTTCTACATGTCTTCTTGATCCCCTTTTGATTGGTCAACTGCATTTGAACCCCATATTCTCCAAATATCCCCAACTTATTTCTTAAGGCTTCCATGAGGAGGTTTACATTGCAGTTTATATCTGTGACTTGTAGTTCGAGCCGCGAAAACCTCACCTCTGCAGGATCACAAGGTTCATTTACAGATTCTTCGGCCATGATTAGGGTTTTACAATTTTTGGCCCCACTGATCTAGATCCATGCAATCTCCACAAATAACCAAAGAAGCCTACTCTGATACCAAATGATCTGTAAACTTTTGTGGATATTCCACTAGCCAGTTCATCACAATAGATTGGATAATATTATGTTAAAAATATGAGATTCTACACTATTACTGTTCTATTTAATTTCTAGATATGTAGATTTTACTATAATTAGTGCATGCATGCAAATGGAAATTATGCATAAAAGTAGTGAATGATATAATGATCTCTCACACACACACATAAGACACAAGATATGCTCTATGGGAAAACCTTTCAGGAGAAAACCTAGCTGGAAGGTGAGGTCGCTTCACTCTCTTTCTCTATCTGGAAATATGGTTGCATATACAAAGAAGCAATGCATGTGGTTCGTGGGCTGCTACAATGCACAAATCTTGTATATGTGCTATGCCTCCTATCTCTCCTAGCTATATTTTCTTATCTATGGAACAAAACTCTATTGAAATAATGGAATGCCTCTTCCTCCTAGTGGCCCAGTTATAACACAACTCGATAGCCTACTAGCAGTTAATTTTGATTACATCAACTCTTAAGTAGAGTTACAATATAGAATCTTCTAGATTATTCTACATCATAATCACATGGCTAGCCCCTTTTCCATGAATAATGGGGGTTGACGCGAGATCCTCCCGAATTATAGGTGTGAAAATAGGAAGGTCAAATTCTAAGTGGCATAACTTTTTCATACGGACTTTGGTTGATGCACTTCTTGCGCCTTTCGAAGGATCTCTAAATGTAGAATAACATGAAATGGTTCCACATGAAATCAGAAAATTTTTACCCCCAAAAAATGTCATTTGATGACTCATAATGCTCCACAAAGGTTTTAGACCCTGTTTTCCAAACTAGGTCCCGCTGGTAAAACCGGTCCCGTGAGTTTATTCCTCCACTTTTTCCACTCCAAATGCATCGAGATGGATGAAAACTAATATAATGATCCAATTTGGATCATTTATGATATCTTCTTTTGGAACAATAATACTAACCTCGCCAAGTTAATTACAATATTGTCTGAATTTTCTTAGGTACTGCGGAATTGATTCAACCTTTTACATTTTGATTTTATGAAGCTTGTCCTTCAGTGCCATATTCCTGTGTTCATTGCAGTGTTCTCAAACAAGTCTATGATTTTTTTCACATCGCGAATGGAGTTCCTTTCCCATGGAGATTCGAGACAATATGATCTTGAACTCCCTCAAATATGATCCTCCTCGCTTTAGCTACATCCTTCTTCCACTTAACAAGATCCTGGGCATCAGTTGTTGGGGTTCTAACTACATCTGTCTTGATGTAATCTAGTAGCCCATTATCATCTAACACTACCTCCATATGGATCTTCCCTTCCAGAAAATTTGTGGTTCCTTCCAAAACATACTCGAGCCTGAGTCTAGTGGAAGTCATCTTCTCAATCTTAGAGAAAGCCTACAACACTGAACTTGAAATTCAAACCTCCTACACAAACTTAAAATTCTCTTCTCTACTTTTATTCTTTTTCTAATACCATGTAAAATTAATTATAAATTAAATACTTCTCATGTAATTTTCTAAAACATAAGACTCAAATCTACTCTACTCTTCTGTGGAAAGCAATTCCTGATTGAGAAATAATATCAAAAACATGCGACATGAATCAATACACATAACACGAGGATATATCTATGGGAAATCAATTTCTAAAAACCCCTTCCTATCTGTATTTCATTAACCATAAAATAGAGAAGAAATACAATGCTTGTTGAAGCCTGAACAATCTTTGCACAAGTATAATCTATCTCACTGCCTCACAAGTTGACTCTAGCAAACACTTAGCCAATTTTGTTGCCTGCAAAACTCCTATTTCCTTGCATTTTTTCTCAAGGAATTATCCCCCCATTAATTGGGGAAATACTCATCCTGAACTGCACAATCCCTATAGGTCCTTCTCCGACTGCATGCACCACCTATACAACTTGGATAATTATACAACTGATAGTACATTGCCCTTGAACTCCAATCTCAACTGGGTAACTCGTATTTCATGCATGCATGAGTTAATTATGGCTGATTTATCATTTAATTTGTTGAACAATGAAGTTGCACCCCACTTCGAGACCTTTTACTAATTCCTCCAACTGTTAGAACTAGTTTAACTCACTTTAGCTCAGCTTAACTAAATTAAATTATTACAACTCAAATTAAACTCAACCTAGGCTCCTAAAATTTAGGAATCACTCTGCATGACTCAAATTAGGCCCTAAAATTGAATTAACTCATTCAAATAAGTGAAACTAACTTAGTTAACTCATTCTTGTTGTCTTGTGATGTGGAATTACAATTTTCTCCTAATTTAATTCAAGCGAAAATAAAATCAAGATTTTCTTGTTGTCATTTCCAACAAAGTGTGATGCCATTTTTAGCTTATATAACTTGGTTTCCTTCATAGGACTCTGATTTTCCTTGGGATTTTCTATCCCAGGAGCCTCATATCCCTCTTGTGCAATTTATTGATTTCCTTTTAATGTCTTTTTCACTTGCATCTCTTACTTTTGCATTTACTATTCACGTTTGTTTTGTTGTAGGTCACATTGGTTAAATGATTAAAGTGGGTTTTTTCAGGTTATTTACATATTCACAATAATTATTCATCCTTATAACACCTTTTAAATTTCATATTCATCATTGAGCTACTTGGATTGGTCTACTAGTTCACAAATCTAGAATTTCTGGAAATCCCTTGTAGCAAAATAGTTGTAATTTTTTGTTATTTTTTATAATGTTTTAATGAGCTTCATTTGAGTTGATTCCACTTGTATTGGGCGATAAAAAAATTCAATTTAATAATGAAATCTACCCCATATAATCTTCACTTGATTAAGTTAGGCATTTGGCAGGTTAACTAGCTCACTAGTTCTTGAATTTCCTGTTTTTAGAGTAGTAATTTTCTGCTATTTTTTAGCACATGTTAATAGTGGTATTTGGGAGTGATTACACTTGGAATGGAGTCCCAAAAAATCCTAATTAATAAAAAAAATTCCCATCATATTTTCATTTTATTTACTTGGGCATTCAACAATTTATCTCCTCTGGTAGCAAAAGAGGGCCTCCTATAGCACCTCCTGTAGCACCTCTTGTAGCACATGTAAACTTGACCAAATTTTCTTCGAAAGCTTGGTTTTTGTCCCTTAGGCTTGAATAATGACCTATAGGCTTTGAACCATGATTGAGAAAGACAAAAATACCTCTTAATCCTTTCCTTTTCTCCATTGCAATTCACCTCTGCAGTTATGGTTAGTGGAAAAATTTGTGACTTGAAGAGCATAATGATGATTTTCATGATTGCTTCATGAAATAACTTGTGAAATTTGTTGAAAAAATATTTTTTGAATGCAGTCATTAAAGAATGATTTCATGATTAGGTTTTTTTCATACATCTTAAGCTAGGGTTCCCATTCCCAACATTGTTATTTCTATTACATAGACTAGGTTTCCTTTTCAATGCAAATTTTACATTCTTCTATTAGGCTACTGTTTGATTTCATGATATTCACTTCAATGCATCGAATCAATGAAATAAGAAAACATTGCATGTTGTACATATAGTGTCGACACCTCTTAAGATTGTACGAACCATGGGTTGATAATTTAAGTTGGTAGCCTTGGAAGCTACATCATTTTTTTTCCAATACTGGGGTTCATCAATAATAATGTCGAGTTTATACTCATCTGAATTGGAGTTTACCTAGGAATCTGATGGTGTAGTCCATTTTTTCATCTGAGCATTGGATTTTCAGCCATTTCCTGAAGAGAATCTTGTGAGGAATCTAAAAGATTCACAAGGAGCCTATATTTGACCATGATAGAAAGGGTCGTGTTTATACTCAATTTTCTCAATTTTTCGTGAGGAACATGATGGCACAAGTTGTTTCTTCATCTGAGTAGCCAATTTTTAGGCCATCCCTAGACTTGGAGGTATAAGGTGTATTTTTTCTATGTTCCTGTTTGAAGTTTTTGAGATGATGATTTGAATTTGAGATCCATGTATACCACTTTATTGGAGGATCATTGTATGCCACTTTATGTGAGAGATTGTTCTTTGTCATGTTGAAGGAGAGCATCTTATGAGTGAGATTTTTTATAAGGAAAACGTCTCTTGGGAGATACATTCCACTCTAGATAAGGGGTTTCATACTTGCATTGACAAAGATTGAAATATGTACTCATCATCTTGCAACAATTAATGAAGTGGCCTCCCAACTCTTAACATCGGGCCAAGAGACATAGTCTACACTAGACGAACTCTGTTATCATATCATTGGGTTATTGTTGTTCATGATTATAGTTTCTTATTTGTTCCTTGTTTCAGATTGATGGTTTGCTGAATGTTGTTTAAGCATTAACAATGCTCATGTTTTAAAAAGAAAATGTAAGTTTCAGTAAAAGGTTATGTATGTGTTGTAGCAGCTACAACCATCCTCCAAAATTTCGCCTTAGTTTCGTTTTGGAGCCTCTCTACAAACCATCCTTAGCAGCATGTCTTGTAGTGTCAAGTACACAAGCTTCAACTGAGTTGTAGTGGCCTATCTGCCTGTGCATGCCAGTTTGTTTGTCTCCCTTCCGCAGGCCAACATTCCAGACTTAGACTATTTGCTGGCTGAGAGACTCCCCTAGAAAATTACGCAATTCTAGAGGGGGACTAGCCTTCCTTCTGGAAATTGTGCAGAACAGTTAGGCAATCCTCCTTCAGAAAACTACACAATCTAACTTGGCACTGGGCCTCAGCCTAGAAATTGTGCAATTTTGGGAGGTAGTGACCTACTTAGCCCATAAATTGCGCAATGCCTGATAGGCAACCAACTCTGCCTAGCCCAGAAATTGTGCAAATCCCTCTCCCAGTCTTGTAGGTTGCTGCATGTGCCTTCGAGTTGACCGGTTCCCTCCGGGACTGAGAAAAAATGATTTTCATGCATGGGCTACTTTTCTCGAAATAGCAAAAGGAATTCCTAGACTTAGGGATCTATTTTTAGAAGTTGGAGGTTACATGAAAATATCATTTTAGAAACCTCTCATCAAGTGTCACTTTTTCCTAGATTTGTGGCATGTGCATCATAAACTCAACCTTATCAAAACATATGAACCAAACGTTGCAGTGATCATTCTTCACATTGACCTTGTAGCTCTGACATCCCACATCGCGTCCAAGAGTCTTCAACACTTTCAGCTTAGCTATTTCAACATAAGTCTTTTTCTCATATCTTGCGTTGTGTTTGGGAGGTAGTGACCTACTCAGCCCATAAATTGTGCAATGCGTGATAGGCAACCAACTCTGCTTAGCCCAGAAACTATGAAAATCCCTTTCCTAGTCTTATAGGTTGCTGCATGTGCCTTCAAGTTGATCGGTTCCCTCCGGGACTGAGAAAAATTGATTTTCATGCATGGGCTACTTTTCTCGAAATAGAAAAATGAATTCCTAGATTTAAGGATCTATTTTTAGAAGTTGGAGGTTACATGCAAATATCATTTTAGAAACCTCTCATCAAGTGTCACTTTTTCCTAGATTTGTGGCATGTGCATCATAACCTCAACCTTATCAAAACATATGAACCAAACGTTGCAGTGATCATTCTTCACATTGACCTTGTAGCTCTGACATCCCACATCGCGTCCAGGAGTCTTCAACACTTTCAGCTTAGCTATTTCAACATAAGTCTTTTTCTCATGTCCTGTGTTGCGTTTTTGTCACCTTTTGTGTTTCACTTTGTGTAAGTATTCTCTTCTTGATTTCAATGAGCGCTTGTTGTCGTTTTGATGTATGTTATCTTGTAGAAGCATCATTTCAGTTTTCATTTGCATCTCACTACTGTCGAATGCATGACACTATTTTTGCACCAACGGTTGCCGTTAAGACAACCCGCTTCACACACATGCATTCTTTCCAATTTTCTGAATCCTGCACTTATTGTTTGCATGCATGATCATTCACTCTTGTTTACACTCATTTTCACCATGCATTTAGACTTCTCACGTTTTCAGTTTGGGATGCCTTGGCTTGGACCTTTCCTTGCTCGGCTAGCATTGCGCATTTCTAGAAGTGAAGACTTTTCCTTCCCTCCAGAAGTTGTGCAAGTTTGGCCCAACACTCACCTCCACAATTGCATTGCACAATTCTGGGAGGCAGTGCCTTGCTGGCCCCAGAAACTGTGCAATGCAGTTTGCTGGTTTGCATGTCAATGTTGACTGAAATTGCGCATTGCATAGTTTCAGTCCTCAACAGGTCAAGTTAGACTATGCATTGCACAATTCTAGTAGTCAGTCAGGCTCTCGACAACCCAGATTGTGCCTTGCGCAGTTTTGGCAGTCAGTGTCCCAGCCTCCCGATGAAAATTGTGCAATATTCATAGACAGTCACACAGGTATGTTTCATGTCATTCCTCCAATTTGTTTTGGTTTTCAACTGACATGTTTCTTTCCATGAGTGTTTCTATGTATCCAAGTATCACAGGTCTTCATCTGCCTCTTAGCAGCACAAGTATAATGGCTTCCAGGAGAGCAGAGTCAAAGACATCATTGAGAGTGAAACTAGGGATGCAGTTGATCAAGTGTCCATGAACTTGCATGTCTATGAATACATCAAATTGTTCATGGACAAGGATATCAAGATGAAATGGTAGTGGCATCACAATGAGCAACACAATCAACAGTAGCAGAAGGTAGCATACCTACGTGCAACAAATTCAAGAGGAAGGTTGTTAACAGCGTAGAGGTGGAGCAAAGTTCAAGAAGATCCACTTGTGATGAAAGTAGCTTTGGATATTGAGGCTATGAGGTGACAACATGACAAGAGGATCGCACAAAGACAGAGAGAGAAACATAGAAGGATTTGCAAGTGCTTGTTGGGTGCGGATCCCCTAAGGCAAGTTTTGGGGCTTAAAGCCCAGATTTTGAATAAATCTGATGTAAAGACTCCACGTTTTATGGTTGCGGAGCGCGAAGATTGTAAATGAGTCATAGGGTTGTCTGCCCTCATTTTTGTAATGTAATTTTGGCTTTAGAAATCTACCCATCGTCCGCGGACCATGGGATTGTATAAATAGAATGAGGCTCTAAGTTGTAAATCAACGGAGAGAAGTGGAAGTAATAGATGGATAATTGAGTCTTGTCTGAAGTGTAGAGTCAAGTCTTTGCATTGTAGAGTAGGAGAAGGCTCTACAACTGACTGTGCAAAGGCCTAGTAGTTCACAACTGAGTGTGTAGACCCCTGCAGCTGAGTGCGCAAGGCGAGTCGAGTCTGTAACCTTTGGAGAAGTAATAAAGAGAAGTTTTACATCATTTCTATGTATCTTTTTCCTGTTTTGTGCATTGAATGTATCAGATATAAATTGCAATTCTATTGTTTGTATGATGTGAAAACTTATATGAATGTGCTGATAAAGGGAAGATAAGATAAAGTATTTGTTTACGCGAAGATAACTAACTGTTATAAGAAGATAAGTAAGATACGCGGTGTAACTTGGGGAAGTAGCACAGATCACTGCTAGGGCAGTGCGAAATCACCTCAGCCCCTGGTTAGGGTTGCACGAAGGTGATTATAACAGATCGCAAAGGTCTCACAGGTCAGGATAGTGCGCGAAGTGACCTGTGCGAAGGTATTCATAGTTGGACTAAACCGACCCCTCAGACATCTCAAGGGTGCAAAAAATTGGTTCCAGCACCCCCCCCCCGCCCCCCCCAATACTGCTTTGGGTGAGACCTCAGTCCACGTTCCATGGGCTATTTCCAAAATGTTAGAAAAATTATATATATGACAGAGAAATGCAAGACATATAATATGTGGAAAAACACAAACACATAAAACCAGAGAGACATAGATATATGTGGTTCACCTAGTTTGGGCTACGTCCACCCCGAACAACCAATCCTTCCTTTCTATTATCTAGCAAAATGAAGAGACACAACCTACAGCAGATCCACTATAATATCCTCTGTTTTCTCTCATAGTCTCACCTCTCTGTTTCTCGCTCGAAGAATACACATCTATTACATAGCCTCAATACAATGCCCTCATACAAAGAGAGGGGTTGCCTTCTAGAGCAAAAAACCCTAAAATAAACATAAATTCTACCATAAGATCATCCACCTAATGAACGACCCAGATTGACTAGAAATTACTATACTTTTACAAGGAAATTTTACATTTATTTTTAGCTTTGGGGGCACTGCCCCTAAAACCCCCATTGGGGGACCGCTGGCCCCCAGACCCCCCAGCCGGGGGGGGATTAGCCCCTCTGTACCCCCGCGGGGGGGGGACAAGTCCCCCCTGCACCCCCCCGCGTGTAGGGGTGTACAATCTTCCTGGGGTATACATCCGGCTGAAACAAAGACCTCTAATAATCATGCTCCACACCCAACACAAAAGGGCCAGTAGTAAAGGGATTTGTTTGGCTAATTAGACCCGGGTATCCTAACCAACTAGACTCAACGAAAATGGACCCATCTATGCTTACGATCTTCCTGGAAACATGCATGAAGCTACTGCGTGACCACAAGGCTATAAAAGGATTACAGGAACTCATTAACAGATGCGCTAGGACTGCACCAGGAGAACCGCGTGTAGTCTGGAATATTGGAAAGAATATGACGAGGACGGGAAGAGAAATGAGGTTAACTGCGCATATTGGAGAATACGAGATGGACCAAGTAATTTTTTATTTAGGATCAGAAGCGAATGTCCTGCCGAAGCAGACGTGGGAGCGCATGGGGAGGCCTACGCTGTAATGGTCTCTTATTCAGTTGAAATGGCGAATCAGCAGAAAATAATACCTATGGGAAGATTGCAGGGAATCACCATGGATATTGAGCGAGTGAGTGCACTAGAAGACTTTGAAGTGATAAATATTGTTGATGATAGCAATCCCTACCCCACACTCTTAGGAATTGATTGGGCCACTGACATGAATGGGGTGATTAATCTCAAGAAGTGCAAGATGATTTTTGAGAAGAAGTCTTTGTGCGTAGTTATACTCTTGGACTAAGAGAGTGACTATGAGAGTGACGAGGATTTGGACTGCATCTATAAAATAACCGCGTGAGAGAAAGACTGGGTAAATCCCATCGCGGATGGACGAATTTCATGGGAGCACGAAAGCTCCTATACTTCGGATTCGGATGAGAAGATAGAGCGATGGCAGAACCAGTTACACGAGGTAACCACGCTAAACTGTAATATGATGACAAGGTCACTACGCTACGTATCGAAAAAGTAAGTGACCTGCCTACTTATGATGGGTTAAGTGAGGTAGATACCTTCCTGGATAGATTTGAAAGAGAAGTGCTGGAAAAGCAATGCTTCCAAGCTTTGAAGTGGGTATTGTGCACTACACCCATGAGGTGGTGGGGTACGCACCAAGGAATCTTTGAGGACTGGTGCGAATGCAGGAGAATGATGTCCATGCATTTTGGGAAGCCTAAGATGCAACTAAAAAACAAGTATGATGGACGGGATGATCCATGCGCACACCTGGCCAAGTGGACAAAGGTCTATGGAGAAAAGAAACAACCTGAGTGGGTGCACCTGTTCTGTCATACCCTAGATGTTATACCCATGAACTGGTATATAGAAACGGAGCTCTGCCATGGGACAAGTGAATGCGATATCCTATGCGAAGGGTTCCTCTTAACCTTCACTTTTGAGGATCACTAGTGGGACGGCGTTGATGACGCGCTACAAGAGGTAAACACAGCTATCTTTAGGATACCATAGGAGCCAATAGAATCGATTAAGCCTGAATGGGCTACTCAGCTGAGCTATGCACTAGAATGTTGCAATGTAAATGTTGAAGAAGAAGACGAGGATCTGCGGAAAATTAACATTCCAGAAACAGAAGACCATCGTGAGGATCAAGGACCACAGATTGAGAACCCTGACATAACTATGCCGGTAAAGACAAAGCAGGTGAACATTAGTAAGGATGCTGAACCTAAGTTTGCAACACTCGGTGAATATTGGGATGACGCGATGGTGGATAAGGTCGCTGAGTTACTCTGTGAGTACTAGGACTTATTCCCGACCAATTTTACGGATTTAAAGGGAATCATCAGAGATTTAGGAATGATGAGGATCACATTAAAACCCGACGTGAAGCCAGTTAAGTAGAGGCCTTACTGCTTAAATCCGAAATGCAAGGAGAGGGTCCACATAGAACTAGACAAAATGCTCACAGTAGGAATCATTGAGCCAGTGGAAGAATCCAATTGTGTAAACCCTATGGTGGTGCAGGAAAGGAAGCAGAAGGGTGAGATAAGAATATGCGTGGATCTCAAGAAATTGAATGACACATGTGTGCATGATCCATTCCCAACTCTATTCACAGATGAGGTGTTGGAAAATGTCAGTGGACAAGAAGCATATTCTTTCGCTGACGGATTCTCAGGGTACCACTAGATCAAAATTGTGTCGGAAGATAGGAGCAAGACAACCTTAATGACTGAGTGGGGTTGCTTTCAATACACTATTATGCCGTTTGGGTTGAAGAATGCACCAACCATCTTTTTGCGCGTGGTTGTTGCAGCATTCAAGGAATATATCCACAAGTTCCCGGAAGTTTATTTTGATGATTGGACTTTATTTGGGTTGGTTAAGCACCATGTAGCGAGCTTACGCTTGATGTTGGATACCTGCCGAAGATACCAAATCGTGCTTAACCTCAAGAAGTGTACGTTCCTCGTTCCTTTTAGGAACCTATTGCGACATGTGGTTTGCAGACAGGTACTGATGGTAGATCTCATGAAGATTGCGGTGATTCTGAATTTGGAAGCATCGCGAATTGTGAAACAACTGCGTGCTACCGTGGGACATACGGGGTACTACAGGAAGTTCATCAAAAGCTATACCCAGATCATTGTGCCGATGGAAAAGCTGTTGAAACAAGATGTCATGTTCTGTTGGAATGATGACTATAAGAAAAGCCTGGATGTATTGAAAGAAAAGATGGTCACTGTGCCTCCTGGTCTTCCCGAATTGGGATGAGGAGTTTCATGTCTATGTTGACGCATCGTGTATAGTGCTGGGAGCGGTACTAAAATAGGATGGTGGAGAGGGCTCGGATCACCCTATCACTTTTGTGAGTCGCAGATTGTCTAAATCAGAAAATAACTATTCCACCATTGAACGCGAGGGACTGGCTATGGTGTATGTGCTCCAGAAATATCGACATTTCCTGCGAGGGGGACACTTCAAAATGTATACAGATCATTCCACACTAAAATACTTGGTTAATAAGCCTGTGTTGTGGGGGCGCATATGTAGATGGATTCTATTGTTCCAAGAATATGATTTTGAAGTTGTTGTGAAACTTGGATGATTAAACGCAGGACCGGATCACCTGTCGCACATTGAGACAGGAGAAGAACCTACTAGTTTGGAGGAAGGATTACCCGACGTGTAGCTCTTTGTTGTGCTTGTAGGAAATGGAAATTTTGAAGATATAATCCACTTTCTCATGACTGGAACTGTGCCAAAAGAATACTTTGTCCTACAGAAGAAGGAACTAGTGGTGCACATGACAGATTTCTCTGTCATTGCAGGGCACCTATATAAGATGGCAAATGATGAGATACTGCGAAGATATGTACCTAAATTTGAATGAAGCCATATCCTTGTGGAAGGGCATGGGGGCACTGTGGAAGGACACTATGCAGGGAGAGTGACCATGCAGAAGAATCTTTGCGCAGGGTTGTGGTGGTCAACTCTTCATCAAGATTCAAGAGCACATTGCAAGGCCTATGATCTATGTCAAAGAACAGGTAAACCATCGCGGAGGGACGAGATGCCTTTGAATCCGCAAATGATGTTGCAACCCTTTGAAAATTGGGAGATCGACTTCGTAGGACCCATCAAACCTCAAGGAAAAATGGGTGTGAGATATATTATCATTGCAACAGAGTACCTGACTCATTGGGTAGAAGCACAGCCAATAAAATATTGCACAGCTACCACAGACGCGAAGTTTCTGTTTGAACATGCATTGACACGATTTGGATGTCCAAATATCTTGATGAGCGATCGCGGTACACATTTCCTAAACGAGACGATCAGCGCACTGACAGAAGAATTTCAAGTGTATCATAAAAAAAGCACACCGTATCACCCATAAACTAATGGGACAGTAGAAGCATTTAACAAAGTACTAGAGACTGCGTTGACCAAAGTATGCAATGCGCAGCGAAGTGACTGGGACCTTCACGTACCTACAATATTATGGGCTTATAGGATGACATGCAAGAAATTGATGGGACAGACACCTTTCCAGCTTGTCTATGGAGTGGAAGCCATAATTCCGATGGAATACATCATGCCTAGTCTGCACATAGTAGCGCTCGCCGGTATGATAGACTGCGGAGCCTTGGAGGAAAGACTCGCGTAGTTGGAGAAACTCGAGGAAGAATGATTTCTGGCTGGCTTTCACCAACAGGTACAAAATCAGTGCGAAAAAGTGGAAACTCAAGGAAGAACAAGATTTGCGCAGACGAGAGAAGGAGTTGCAGCATGAACAGGTACAATAGGAGGCGCAAAATGCATAGACTAAAGAAACTACGTCCATACAGGTTATGGACCCATCTAGCAGCTGGCATGGAGCAGACATGGTGAGTAGTGTTGTTGATCGCATGTAAGCATGTTCAGGAGCATGGATGTCATTGTGTGCATTCATGCGATCCCACCCATTTGGCACACTCACTAATGCAAAGACAAGAAGCAAGTCCGACTGGAGATGAACATGTATTTTGACAAGTTGATGTGCATGGTCACTAGCACACACTTGGAGATCAGCACAAACATTATGCATCAGTATGTTGCTGGTCCAGCTGCACTCAATATGATGATGCACATGTTATCAGATGAGTTGTACAGAGGATCCATATCAGTGTACCTGGATGCAACGGAGTCAAGAGTTCGCTTTCAACAAGATGCCACCTTGTCTTAGTGGTCTGAGTCTTAGTGATGTCTTGCATGGATTACTTGAGCCATTTTGTCTCACATGGGTACATTTGTATGTAACATCTTGTAAAGTGGAAGTCCAAGTGTCAATAGTTGAATGTAACAGTCATAGAGTAGTTGAAGAGTCATGAGGGTAGGTGAACAGTCACAAAGGGGAATGTCAAGGGTCTCCCCACCCTTTTCTATTTATAGTACCTCATAACTCATTATAGAGGATTTTGGTCAGCCAAGCTTCTGATAGCATTATCTTAGAGAAATCTTAGAGAGTATTGTAATGAGTCTTGGCTTCTCCGCAGTGCAGAGATAGTACATCTCTTTGGAGGAGCAAGCGGCACTGACTGTAACGTTCCGCTACCAGGAAAAGTGGTTGGTCATGGTTGTACTGTATGATTGGAACTTTCACTTTTGATATAATAGAGCCAGCATGTTTCATGGATATGTTGTTATTATATTTCAGCTATCTTGGTTACTCTAATGATATATGTATGTGTTTGCTTACAGATGCATGTATGGAATTTTTCTATATAAGTATGTATGAATCTTACCGAGATATGTTGTTGGTTTTTTTAGTTCCAGTCTTCGCAGCCTGTCACCAGTGATCAAGATGGGATCTTACTATGTCTGGTTTTGTTAAATGTTTTGCAAATGATCTTCAGTGCAAAGCATGTCATAAGCACATCCATCAGAAGCAGCTTAGAAAAAAGCTTTCCAACCGTATATCACACTCCCAAAAATGGTTTCTGGATCAGAAGATATGACAAAATGAATAATTGACTCAAAAATCAACCAGTGTAGCAGTTCATGTATTTAACGATCCTGAGGAAGCTAGGAGATGCCAGTGGCTGGTTTTGTGGCTGCATTGTGATAGACAAGGAGAGAACATAGCATTTGAGGTCATAGATGTCTGCTGTGTTGCTAATCCTTATCTCAACATATGACGAGCTTGTTTCTCTGCTTTGATTGAAAGAGATATCCATGAGTCTGTGTAGAGGTTGGTCCATCCAAATCAGTTTTTTGTAGATGCAGTTCTTGGTAATTGAGAACCTGCTTCCAATTCGTGGCATAGGGCACTGTACATTGTTGACAGTGATATTGCTAGTGAAAGGTTTACAGCTTTTGGTCTCATGGTTCTAGAGAGTAATTACTTGGAGATTTATAAGTATGAAACTTAGGGAGGTTGAAATTGATGAGGAGGTAGATGTCATTATATTGGAATGGATGTGTTACATGCTTCTATATGAGAGCATGCTTCCTAGTGTAATCGTTGCAAGAGATCGTTGGCTCAAGTCAAGGGGGCTAATTTTTCCTTCTCATGTGACATTGCACATGGCACCAGTTACACATCCTGAAAGATACAGTGAAAGTATTGACTTCTGGCGAAATGTTTATGGAATTGATATGTCTACGATGTTACCATTGGAAAAGAAATGTACCTTTGAGGAGCCTTGTATCGAAACTATTACAACAGAAAATGTCTTGATATGGGTAATTGTTATCACACAAATTGATTATAGCACTGTCACAATACAGGAGTTGGAATCAGTTACTGCAAATTTCAGTGCATCATCTATGATGAAAGAATCCCTGCATGGTTTTCATTATGGTATGATGTTTCATTTGGAGGAAATGCAACAACATCTAGTGATACCCAGTCAGAATAATAAATAGACAACTCTTTACCTAGAGATGTTCGTGTGAATGGTGTACATCAAAGAAAAAGTGTGTGAAATCTCTATATTTACAATCCTTTAGAGGTGAAGCAATATCAAGTAATTGTAGGTTCTAGGTTCTATTACATTGTCACAGAGTAGGGAGAAGCCACACTTTCTGAATATACACCTAGAATATGCTTCTGGGGGATAATGCTTTGTGAAGGAAATCTATTATGCGGTGATATTTTCAGCTTGTTATTGTTCACAGCCTTTGGGGCATCATTCTGAAGCATTTGATTTGATTATTTCATTGGTTCCTTGACGTTTTTTGTAGCAAAGTTTATCTGAAAGAATGTTGGGCTCAATTCATACCACAATTTTGTCCTCTGAATATCATGATAGGAGTTGGGTGCTCTTGTATGATGTTTATGCTATTACCATGGCTATCAAGAGGAAAGTCTTGGAGCATGCCTAAGACTTCTCATTTTTGTAGTGGTTTATCTCAGAGTGCACATTCTATTAGCAAAGGTGGAGAGTTTCCAGTCAAATAAGATGTCAAATATTGCTGAGGTTTCACAGAAAAGGACAGTTTCAAATGTCAATTTGAAGAAGGCACAATAGCTATTTTTTGGATGAGTGCAATTAACTGGAACTACATACCTAAATGGGAAAAGTGAGGATTTATTTTGGTGGCTAAAAAAAACCGTGAGCGCTGCGCGTAGCCCTTTGGCGTTGCATGTATAGCCATCTTCAAGGAGTGTTGTGCATAGCCCTTTGGCGCTGTGCGTAGGGCCATCCCCAAGTTTACATCAATGAAGGACACCCAGCATTGGGAGGTAAACTAGATGAGTTGCGGCCTAGTTTTGAAGAAACCTTGCGTATTGGTTCCAAGGATTCTTGTTTTACTAAACTACCTATAGCAGTTTTACCAGGAGAGATGTGCTTTGTGAAGTTGAGTAATGCTGAATTTGATAATTGCTTGCGTCCTAGAGATGTTATGCATAAAATTAAGCTGCAGGTGCTGGATGCTTATGAAAATCCTGTTGGAAAAGGACATTGGCCTCCTGTGGGTGTAGAGAAAGCTCTGACCCTATGGTACGATGCTGTTGCTCAGATTCGGGAGTGGCTCATGACATGGATGGACAAACAAAACAAGCACATTATCGTTGGGTACCCTTTAGTGACTATTCTTCTGTGCCTTGGTGACCCTCAAGTTTTCAACAATAGCTTTGGTCCACATATGGAGCATCTGTATAAACTTCTGAGAGAAAAAAGTCATCGATCTATGGCATTAGATTGTCTTCACCATGTTATACGATTTTATTTAAATGTTTACGCAGGATGTGCAGCATGATAAACTTGTCGACTTTTGTGTTACTATAGCAGAAAACAACCTAGAGTTTTGTATGAATCATATGATATTAGAGTAGACAGTTCAAGTGAGGGGAAAGTGATTGGTCTTCGAGCACTACTTGCAGTTGTTATTTCTCTGTCCAGTCGTCGTGGTGGTTCTGACATGTTTCATGGTGATGATGTTCATTTCTTTGCAACATCATCCTTACGAGGATCATTTGCATCATCATGGTCATCTTCGGTTTCTGGAGCTTCTGCCTCACCTCGGCATCCATACTCTTTGCAGTCTCTTGGTTCTGTTTCTTCTGACCAATCATTAACAGGGCATGATATTAGTCAGTTTATCCCAAAGGTCAAACTTGCTATTGACTCTATTTTGAGGGTATGCGACACAACTTATGGGCATGCACTTTTAACATCAAAAAAAACTACAATAGATCCACTCACCAAAGAAAAATCACAGGGTTGGCTAGTTTTCCGACGAGCCCCAAAATGCATACCACATGTGATTCAGGATATTGGCCAAAGTGACAAAATGACATAAATTATTCCAGTTTATGGCATAAGTATTGAACCTGGTTTCCATGAAGAAGCAATCCAAGTGCTTTTTTGTATAGGATGACCCATAGGGTAGGGGGAAGTGATTATGTTGGAAGCTCAAGGGGCAAACCCATATCTTCACCACCAAATCTGCTCTTGCGAAGTGGTTTAAGTTCGATCAGTAGTTTCTGCATCTCAAAGGGTTGTATGGCACCAATGCCGAAATCGCTTGAAAGTAAAATTTGCAGAAGAATGTTGCATTGGTTTCAGCAGGAACGCACATAATTGCTACCAGTAATTTCCATTGGTGAACCAGGCAGTTTGAATGTTTCGAACAACAAATTCAACATGTGGTAGCATTCAAGTTCTTCTAGAATAGATGGGCAGAGATTTTAGGCATTAAAAAAGAGATCTCATGGGAAATTAAAGGACTTCTTGCAGCAAATCGAGTTTTTTAAGGGATGTGGCATTATTCAAAATCATTCAACGAATAGATGGAAAAATTTTTGGGCATCCAAACATCTATAGGGTGCAGGTGGAAGAGGATTGATCAATATTCTTGAGTAGCCCAGATTTCTAGCGATGACACCTTCAGCAAATCAACAACAAACCAATTATTCTGTTTTGATGATATTTTATAATTTTAATTTATGCTATTTGACCGTAGCACATATTTATTTGTTTTGATTTTAATTATTTTGATTCCTATGTTTAGGAAATCAAAATTAAGATGTAATAGGGTATATATAGGATGATTTTTGAAAATGTAAGGGTTCGATTTTTGCAGTAGAGTGAGACTGCTTTGGACTGTGTAAATCTTCTTCTGATTATTATTTTTAATGGAGCAGTTTCTGCTGTTTAGATTTGGGATCCATCACGGTGTTTAATGTCCAGCATGTGTTCCTTGTAAAATCACTTACATACTTTGTTTTTTCTACTAATTCTTTTTACAACATTATCTAAGGGAAGTTTTAGGAATCCATCCATGCACGATGCTCCTTTCGTAATGATTTTGTTGTTAATTGTAGTGGTTATCTTTGTTGAATCCATCCTATGTTAGATGCTCTGTTGAGTAACCCTGTGTTTCTTTTTCTTATAACGCTGCCACTGTAGATCCATCCCCTGATTAATGCCTGTAGGGCAGTGAGCTTTCTCCTCTTTTCTTCTCTCATTTACATCTTTTATCTGGTTGAGCATTGCACCTACTTTGCCCCAAGTTTGCTGGCAGAAACCGACCTCGACTCCATAGCCCAATAGTCCCTTCTCTTGCTGTTTTCGACCCACAGTTTTCAACCAAATCCTCGTTCTTCATAGCTAGCCTAAGATTCACTTATTTCATCCACATTTTGTTGGAAAAGAGAGAACCCTCTCTGGTCTGGCAGGGCTAGATGCCAGATCGAAAGCTTGGTCTGTGGTTACCTCGGAATTGCCTCTTCTTAGCCTTGAGGTTCATTCTGAGTGCTAACATATTGGCACCGTTGCTGGGGATGAGGTGACAGATCTTCTCCGGGAAAGATCGTTCAAGTTGCAGATCTGATTGCTGATGGTGGACAATAGTCAGACACATATGAAGTCTGAAATCATATACCTGACGAATCCATTGTTCTAAATCCTGAGTTTCAAAGTATTGATGGTGGCTCCACTGGCTAAATGAAGGACATAGATGTTGTTTCTATTTGTTCAAGGTATTCATGTATCGATTTTTCTAATCTTCCTGGTTTTCCTAATCAATTACCGAAAGATGCATATTCTTTGAGCAATGGCCCTAAATTCAATGGGGAAGATCTGACTTTGACTCTTGAACATGTAGCAAATTTCAAAACATTTATAGAATCTCCTAGAGTCAAAAAGAGGATATTTTTATCAGATTGTTCTATGATTCGTTTCAAGGGAAATGTAGAAAATGGATCAAAATTTTTCCTATCAGATGTATTAATTCATTTGTAGATTTTTGGCATATCTTTCTTAAAACGTGGATGGAAAAAGAGGAAGAATGCGAAATAGAGGAGGCCTCTATTCATGGCTTTAGAGAATGGGAAGATATGTGCATGGATGATGAGGTAGATTGCAACTTTGCTTCATCTCTTTCTTCTTGTTTGAAGTCTCGTCGATGTATCCATGAAGTTAAGCTCAATTTTTTGCAAGATTTTGCCATCAAAATTGAAGAAGATCTAACTGAATTGGAGACCCAAATACAATCCCAGGATTTGGACTGTCAAGTCCCATTCTTTGGGGACCTTTTCCAGTAGAAGGAAGGAAAGGTAAGGCTGCCCTTCAATGTTTTCATTAATAATTTTCAACTGGAAGCATGTACTGAGGAGTTGGGGTAGCAAACAGAGTCTGGTTTCTTTGATCCTATTGCAGAATATATGAAAAAAAAAATCAGTTTGAATAACAAGCCAGATTTCCTTTTACACAGCCACACTCATTTTGTGCATGTATGGCTGTCAGCATTTACATTTATGTTCTGTTTCAAGCAACGCCAAGCATCATCATTGCTATAGTTTCTTGATTGGTTAATTTGGAATTACAACATCACTTAATCTAGTGATTTGCAGCAAAGTAGGGTAGGGTTGTACATAAATACGCTTCCCAAAGCAACATTTCAGTTTTCAGCATTTGTTTTAGTTTCCTAATGTACAGGTTGCAGTATGTGTGTTTTTTTTGTTGGTATAAGTTGTTCAAGCTTGCAACTGTTTGTGACCGTATTGCCCAAAGGATGAGGCACTTGGTCTACGGTGTTGTTGACACCTCCAAGGAGCTTCCATCCCCAATAAGGCCAATGTTAGTTCTAGTATTCACAGCTTGTCACCAGTGATCAAAATGGGCTCTTACTATGTCTAGTTTTGTTAAATGTTTTACACATGATCTTCAGTGCAAAGCATGTCATAAACATGTCCATCAGAAGCAGCTCGGAAAAAAACTTTCCAATGGTATATCACACTCCCAAAACTGGTTTTTGGATCAGAATATATCCAAATGAATAATTGACTAAAAAATCAACCAGTGCAGCAGTTCATGTATTTAATGATCTTGAGGAAGCTAGGAGATGCCAGTTGCTGGTTTTGTGGTTGCATTGTGATAGAAAAGGAGAGAACATAACATTTGAGGTCATAGATGTTTGTCGTGCTGCTAATCCTTATCTCAACATATGGCGAGCTCGTTTATTTGCTTTGATTGAAAGAGATATCCATGAATCTGTGCAGAGGTTGGTCCATCCAAATCCGTTTTTTGCAAATGCAGTTCTTGGTAATTGAGAACCCGCTTCCAATTCGTGGCATAGGGAACTGTACATTTCTGACAGTGATATTGCTGGTGAAAGGTTTACAGCTTCTGGTCTCATGGTTCTAGAGAGGAATTACTTGGGGATTTATAAGTATGAATCTTAGGGGGGTTGAAATTGATGAGGAGGTAGATGTCATTATATCGGAATGGATGGGTTACATGCTTTTGTATGAGAGCATGCTTCCTAGTGTAATCATTGCAAGAGATTGTTGGCTCAAGTTAGGGGGGCTAATTTTTCCTTCTCATGCGACATTGTACATGGCACCAGTTACACATCCTGAAAGATACAGTGAAAGTATTGACTTCTGGCGAAATGTTTATGGAATTGATATGTCTACGATGTTACCATTGGCAAAGCAATGTACCTTTGAGGAGCCTTTCATCGAAACTATTACAATAGAAAATGTCTTGTCATGGGTAATTGTTATCACACAAATTGATTGTAGCACTGTCACAATACAGGAGTTGGAATCAGTTACTGCAAATTTCAGTGCTTCGTCTATGATGAAATCATCCCTGCATGGTTTTTCATTATGGTTTGATATTTCATTTGGAGGGAATGCAACAACATCTAGTGATACCCAGTCAGAATCATCAATAGATAGCTATTTATCTAGAGATGTTCGTGTGAATGGTGTACATCAAAGAAAAAGTGTGCAAAATCTCTATATTTACGATCCTTTAGAGGTGAAGCAATATCAAGTAATTGTAGGTTCTAGGTTCTATTACATTGTCACAAAGTAGGGATAACCCACGCTATTATAACTCCAACTCTCACCCATGATATTTTTCATGCTCCATTTATGGCCTAGGGCAACCCCTCCTTCCAGACCTGGTCCAAATACATAAAAAACAATGTTTTACTCCCTATACGCGACATTTCCCTGAGCTAAATGTGTGTGTACACTGGTCAGTGTATACCCAACCCACGTATATGTCTTAAAACACTTTAAAAAATTAAATCTCCTTAATTTCGGGCAGAGTTCATGGGTTTTACCTGTTGATTACCTATTAGTGCCCGTGGCCCAACTATTCCCAACAAATTCCCAACTAAAAAACTACTTTGGGAGAAGTATAAAAAGGCTTCAATGGGAAGGCCTAAAGGAGGAGAGAATAGAGAGAAAAATCACTCTGCTAAGATTATCCCTAATCAGGTCTGAATATCCTTGTGCTTCCAGCACTCCCCCCATTACAAGAAACCCTTGTTTCCTTGAGCTTTGGTGTTATTTCACTAGTTGAGATATCTTTGTATGAGTCATGGAAGGAGCCTTTTGAAGACTTGGGATTGGACAGATCCGGAGGACGGTTCCACTTGGAGCCAATGAGAGGAAGATTTAGGTGATATCATTCCTTGCCTTATTTTAGTTATCTGCAATAAAGAAACATTTGTCTTGTTCCCGAAATCAATCTTCTTCATGCATATGATGTTAATGTTATGGTTTACGTATGAATAATTGTTTCAATTGTATAACTAACTAGCTTTCAATATGTTATGAAGTTGATTTCTATATGATACTTGGTCAATATATTGCTATGCCTCTTTGAATTGGTTGTTTTGCAGGTCTAAGGATCGAAAGGAACTCCAAGAGAGTTTGGACCCTCGCTGGATCTACCCGAACGAACAACCCCCAAGTGTACCTCTCTTCGCCTAGTTTGCTTATTGAAGTATCATGGCTGTGTGGAATGCTTGTTTTTTACTGTAGATAACCCCCGCACTACTAGGGTCTTAACCCAAAATCCTAGGGGACTTTGTCCCTCAACACACGCTTTCTGAATATACACCTAGAATATGCTTATGGGGGACAATGCTTTGTGAAGGAAATCTATTATGCGGTGATATTTTCAGCTTGTTATTGTTCACAGCGTTTGGAGCATCATTCTGAAGCATTTGATTTGATTATTTCATTGGTTCCTTGACGTTTTCTGTCACAAAGTTGATCTGAAAGAAATGCTGGGTTTAATTCATACCACAATTTTGTCCTTTGAATATCATCATAGGAGATGGGTGCTCTTGTATGATGTTTATGCTATTACCATGGCTATTAAGAGGAAAGTCTCAGAGCATGCCTAAGACTTCTCATTTTTGTAGTGGGTTATCTCAGAGTGCACATTCTATTAGCAAAGGTGGAGAGTTTCCAATCAAATAAGATGTCAAATATTGCTGAATTTTCACAAAAAAGGACAGTTTCAAATGTCAATTTGAAGAAGGCACAGTAGTTATTTTCTGGATGAGTGCAATTGACTGGAACTACATACCTAAATGGGAAAAGTGAGGATTTATTTTGGGTGGAAAAAAAAAAATCGTGAGCACTGCGCGTAGCCCTTTGGTGTTTTTGCGTATAGCCATCTTCATGGAGCACTGCACGTAGCCCTTTGGTGTTGCGCGTAGGGCCATCCCCAAGTTTACATCAATGAAGGATACCCAGCATTGGGAGGTAAACTGGGTGAGTTGTGGCCTAGTTTTGAAGAAACCTTGCGAAGTGGTTTAAGGTCGATAGATAGTTTTTGCATCTCAAAGGGTTGTGCGGACACAACTGACCTCCCTAGGAGTCTAAACTCTCTAGCGACAAACAAGACAAAATGGAGTGATCTTTCTCTAAATATACCTTTTAAGATATGAAAACTACAAGTGTTTAGGCTTACCTTATTCCAAAACGCTATTGTTGTAGTCCGTCCTTGCCGATCCAGATGAGCTCCTCCTTCCAGTCAATTCCTGCAACCACAAACAATCAAACAATTACCAAGCACTTGCATTTCATATAATAAAACATATATTCAACATGCAGACCAAGGAACACATGAAATAACTCATTAACACAAGCTATTGAGAAAAATAAACCAGTTTGTATTAATAACGAAACAAAGAAACTCTTACAACCTGGCCTTGGTGTTGTGCAAGTTCCTCCCAGGGTCCATCAAGGGTTTTCCTCTACTTTGACAAAGCTCACCCACTTCCAAGTAGAATCAAGCAAAGACAATCTCTCCTCACAAGGTTCTAAATGGGAGTCCTAATTCCTGCAGCATTTACCCAAAGAAAATGTATAGCTCCAACCTCTCCTCCCTCTGGCTCAATGTCTTTATTTATAGTGCTGTAAAGAGGTTATTCAGGTCCACCATCAATGGGATAATCCCCCCCTTTGGGTGGGATAGCTCCCTTATTGATGGGATAAGTTCCTCCTTAATAGAGATACATGAACCAACTGGAGGCGCATCCAATTCATCAAACCGACCTCTAGAAAGTTCTAGAAGTAACCACAAGTAACTTTTTTAAGATGAAACTCGTGCATTTTTCCTTTTACAGAAGGACGCACCTGTCCCTTAACATACAGAGCGTCCAAGGACGCAACTTTTGTGAACAATGTGAGCGTCCCCGCAGGTAAGGCTAGAGAGAACCTGCGACCCCAGAGATAAACATATTTTTGACAAGACTTTCTCTCTTCTTTGAGTTTGAGATGGATAGCAGAGGCATAAGACTTGCCTAAGAGGGTAGCATGACTGTTGATTTGAGCCATACTAACTGTAAGTGGTCATGGTGACATTTTTTAGTGTAATAGATTGCCCCCTAAAGTGCGAAGCCTGGAATAGATTAGGGTTTTGTAATTCTAGGAAGGGTGAAGCGCTTTATCATTTCAAGGATTGTCTTGTGGATGACCTGGTTGGAACCTGCAATTTTCAACACAAAATATATGTATAAGATTATATCATCACTGAGGTAGGCATTCCCATACTCAGATTCAAAACTTTAACTAATGGACTAACTATTCTGATACAGGAATGATCTTGCAGGACATCATTTTTATAGACTTTTGTAGACACAGTATGGATGCAGCCATCTGTTTATGATTAGTCTACATAGATAATGAATACAAAACTCCTCGCAGCCTGGATGGTAGAAACTAGATCCAGGGTCTTCACTTCTACTTCCCGAATTGGTACGATTCTAGCCATGTGATTAAATGATTCGATGTCGAACATGTTAGAAACCACTTGATTACCAGTCGATGATGTAAACTGTTAACAAGCGTGAGAGAGACCACCAGTAATGTCAATGGTTCTCAAAGTACCAAGCACAACCCGTGAAATGTGAATAGATGTTTTGATGTCGAACACTTCACGGAATCCTTTGATCGAAAGTCAATGATGTAAACTGTCGTCAAAGGCGAGAAACCTGCCATTGATGCATGCAGACTTCAAGGTACTGTCGATTTCTAAGTCATCTTTCTAGATAATGTGTCGATGTCGATAGAAAGCGACCCGTTGCAGGCAAGCCCGCAACACGAAATCATTGTTCAAGTTGAAGAAATGTTGCTGTAAGGACTGACTCAGGGATGGTCAAATGGATGACAAGTATTTTGCAGATGAAAGTTTTGCTTGCAGACCTCTTGAACACATAACGACACGACAGATGGCTTGGTGACGAATAACTCAAAGTTAATCCCGGAACCCGGTTAAAGACTTTCAAAGTGGTTTGGTCAACTGTGAGGTAAAAGATTTCCCAACCCAGGTGAATGAAAAATGTCGTGTTCAAGAGTGGTAATAAAGTTTCTTTTGAGACAAAAGGTAACAAACAGGTTCATTCTTCTCTCTTTTCCCCCACCATTTCTGGCAAGTACCTCTTTATTTTTAACAAGCTTGAGGAGGATAACATATGCTTGATTATAAGCTCATCCTTCGGACGAGTCCAACCTAGTTTAAATTCGAACCCTAGGAAGGAGTGGTTCGTTCCTGTTTGTAATTGAACAGGTCCTTTACTGTAAAAGTTTAACGAGCCCAGTATAGGAGAAACTCGGCGTTTTTCATTTTTAGAGAGTCTGAAAAAACAAAAGGAGACTCCACGTTGAACTTTTTCGTACATTTGTGTCCCTCAAGCCCGAAAAAGTATAAAATAATACCTGGGGGAACCGCTTGATCTTGCGACCAAGGAGTACTTTCATAATAGTGTCGTTGACCTGAAAAGTAAAAAGCGATCAAGGACACGTCGTTTTATTTCCTTATCGAGTTCGAAACGACAAAAACTCGGCAATCTTTTCCTGATTTTGCGGTCAGAAAAGAGCTAAAAGGGGACCGTCTTTTAATTCCGTTTTAACGAGTGTAAAAGAAACGCTCGGCGATCTTTTCATGTTTTAGGAGTCAGAAAAGGGCTTAAAAGATGACTCTGATATTTTTGTTTGTGAAAAATTACAATTTCCCTCGAAACCCCTTTGTCCTGCACAAAAGCAACACATTACTCATACCTGTTTAAAATAGGCAAAAATACATCGAAAAACATCTTTTCATGGTAAAAAATGAACTAATTCATCCAAAAAACCTATAAAAAGACCTTTTACCATGTCATTTTTACCGTTTCACTGTTGAGGTTGAAAAAGGAGCTTTTGACAAGAAACTTCCCGTGGTCGCTGCGGAAAATCCGACCGTCGGAATCGAACGCCGTCTTATCCAGGTATTTTACACATCCTACTCTGCATTTCTATCCGTTTAGAATCAATTTTTAGGTCTTAGTTTCATTTTTTGGGGGGGTTTTGGTTTTGGAATGCGCCTCTCGGCGGACGCGGGTGCCCTTCGGGTGACCCGCGTCCCCCGACTTTTTCTCATACGGGAAAATGGTCGGAAGACGTGGCCCGCCTTCAGGCCAGCCGCGTCCGGGCGCCCTGTGCTACAAAGCCGGGGTGCGTCTTCCGAGAAGTGCGCATTTCAAAACCCCAACTCCCTCAAAAAACTACCAAAAATTCCCAAATCAATTTCTAATTGCTATTTTTGATGTGCAGGGTATTAACCATGTTAGATTGGAGAGAAAGAGAGCATGTAGAGGATGATGAAGTTGCAATAAATCATCAACCTTCCCTGGATGCCCTAAGAGCATGCGGATTATACAAATATTGGACCATACCGGGCATGAGGGGCCAGGTAAGATTCTTGGAATGGCTGGTTGAGTGATGGAACGTTCAAGAACAATGCTTTTACATAGGAGGGCACCAGCTCGAGATAGAGCCCTCGGATGTATACTTTCTCACTGGCTTGCCGAACAGAGGTGAGCAACTTAGTCTTGCGGGGACTAGGCCGGGTGGCCAATCCCTTGATAGTCTCCGCGACGAGTGGTGCACACCTGGGGCTCACCATTCAAAAGGCATAGAGATAAAACACATCACTCTGCCGGAACTCAAAGTCATAGCGTTCACGGTTACCAGAATTTGCGGCGCGGCCACTTTACACATTGCTTCCGGATCCCAAATGCAGATGGCAATTCACTGTTACCAAGGCACCATTTTCAACTGGTGTGAAGCTGTGTCAGCTCATATGAAGAGCCAACTGACCAAGGCAAAGAACGGACGACTAAAGACTTTTGGATATGGGCCTCTAGTCGTGAGTTTTGCCTTGGAGAGAGTTCCAATGCTGATCCCTCAGTAACTCACTGTTGATATCTTGGGTCCTCGGGAGCCAAAGCTGATACGATGGGTTGCGGTGATGGCCCGGCATCCTGACGAGGGTGCGACAGTGGTTCGATTCTCAGATAGTTACTTTCACTGGTTAGAGGACCAGGTTTTTTCGATACAGGACTTTCCGTATGCCGGAGTGGATTTTAGAGGTGATCCGGACATGGTTCTTCCACCGGGAGAACAATGGGATGACAGAGGTACTTTTATTTTCACAAGTTTTCTAATTATGTATTTTTTTATTTTTCATATATATCGTCTCAAAACTAACAGTAAAATTTTCAAAATGCAGATGTTGGTCCATAGCGTCCAGCCAACCTCCGGCCTTTTGATAGACTACATCCAGCTGCACCGGTACCGGCCCCACAGGATGCGGCTGCAGAAGTACTAGCTGAGTTGGAGCATGATCTAGAGCGTCTCACGGCAGATATACCTGAGACTACTATGGATGACATTCCTACCCGGCTTCAGCGCTTCGTAGTCACGGTCCCTGGACCGTTTAGGAGATTTTTGTGTAAGGTAGCCCGCGCAGTGGTGTCATACAGAGAGCACCACTAGTGATTGACTAGTCACTTTTGTAGTCACATGTGACATTTTGACTTTTTGTACTATCATTTTGCTGATCATAAGGTGTTTTCAACCTATGATCGAAGACGATGTATATATTTTTTGACACACTTCTATCTATATATATCACTATTACCGGCTTATCTTGTTTAACAAATGTGATGAAATGTTTTTTAAATTTACTTGCATGATTATCGTAAATGTCTGTCCAACATTCGAGAAGCAATTGCATCTGCTAATGTATTCAAAGACCTTGGAATATGTTGATATTCAATGTGATCAAATTCACGTTCCAAGAGACGCACTCTCAAAAACAACCTTAATAACACAGGATTCCTAATGGCATAAACTCTATTAAGCTGTAATACAACAAGTTCAGAATCTAACCTCACTGTCAAACGTCGAATTCCAAATGAAATAGATTCGGATAATAATTCAATCACTGCACTGTATTCTGCAATGTTGTTCGTTGTTTGACCGAGGCTTACCCCATGCATAGAAACTAACTCGTCAGAGGGCGAATAGATAACCCAAGCTACAGAAGAGATGTTCCGTGTACTACGACAAGCACCATTAGCAAATCCAATGTATGTTTGGAGAGGCGTCGACATCTGCAATATCAAGAGTAAAACCAAGATAAGCCAGAATAACGACGAAAAACCACACTCTCTAAGCTAAGCACACTGACTAAACTAACACACTTGCTAGCTAGAAAGAAAATCTAACCTATCTAAAAATTTCTCCATTCCCATCATTTAAGTATAATACCTCTTTAGGTAAAGTCCATTTCTGGATTTACCCAAAGAGTCCCCATCAAAGTCAACTAGCTCATAAGCCCCTTTTGCTAGCTTTCGCTTTACAATGCAGGGCCCATGCCACATGGGAACGAATTTTCCGGCACCTAGCTTATCGTTAGCTTGATCATATAATAGTACTAGGTCTCCTTCCGAAAAACTTCGAGGGGTTACATTTCTATCATACTGAGCTTTCATTCGTTTCGCGTGAGTCTCGATTGCCAATGTAGCGTCACGTCGAGTCTCATCTAATTTAGCCAAGTACAATAAACGTTTCTCCTCTTCGGAAGTAGCGGGAAGTAATTCGACAGCCATTTGAAGTGATGGGATTTCGCATTCAATGGGTAACACAGCTTCTAAGCCATAAACTAGCTGGAAAGGAGTGAACCCTGTTGAATTTTTCACTGAGGTTCGGTATGCCCATAGCGCTGAAAATAACATGTTGTGCCAATTCGACCGATGAACACCAATGGTTCGTCGGATCATGGTAACTAGAACTTTGTTGATAGACTCTGTTGGATACCTATACCAATAGGTTTCATATTTCATGATTGGCAAGGGAAAGTCCAAATATGCTCTGCTTTGATATCACAAAGATCCCATATTTCCTAGAGAACAAAAGGTGTGTAAAGTGTTTCAATGTTGATGACCTTATTTCAATTTTGGTGGATGATCCAACAGTTTAACCTGGATCATGCCATGTTTTCAATTTTCAGTTATAGAATAGAGAAAGAAGTCTGTCCAAACTGCTTAATCTTGGCAGACAACTAGTTCAGGTAGAGAAGAAAAGGCTCCCAACAGCTTAATCTGGGACCTTGGAAGAGATAAGGGTAGAAGTAGATAGAAAAAGCAAAAGAAAAAAGCCAAAGAAAAGAAAAGGCAAGTAAGGGTTTGCAAGTCCAAGTGCACCCTCCAAGAAGAAATAAAAATGCTAGGCAAGTAGCTGGGTAAGTAGTTGGGGTTGCAGAAAGGTTATCCCTACCATTGCAGAGATGGTAACTGTGGGTATCAAAGCAAAGTCAATTAATTGACAAAGGTGTTCTTCTTCATTGAATTGTAGCAGGAAGCATGACTAATTTCCCTCATTCCCCTCCAATTTCATTTCTAACATTCCCCCATCAGCTAAGATTCATGGAAAAGACTAAGGTTTCATGGTGGTTCTTAATCTTTAGAAGCCACATTTCTTGTCTAAAAATCTTTTCATTTTGATCTACTCTCAAAACCAAGTTTGTTTCACATAAACTTAAATGGTTTCCCCTCCACTTACCCTCTCATCCATATTAACTCTAATTCTACTATGTAAATCCCCTATATTACCTTTCCCCTATTAATACTAACACCATGGTGTATAAACCCCAAGCATTATATAAATACCCATCCCCTTGGCATTATAGCCAATAAGTCTTGAGTCAGGGATCGAATGACACCTGGTCATGTTGATGAACCTAGGCCAAGTGCCTCTTCCCCTTCATGAGCTAATTCCTTCATTTTGACCCCCTTTTGCACATAAAAACCCCTAAAAAGCCTAATTTCTACCCTCACCCGCTTCAAATGGCCAAAAATCATGAAAAACCGACATCTTCTCTTTATGCTAAGTCTAAAGGGCGGAGCTATTTTCAAACAAAACGTGAAACCCACTTTTACATAGTCTCCGCCATCGCGCAAATTCCCAGAAAAAACATTATTTTAACCCTCCCCTTCCCCGTACTTGGTTGTCACTTTGCTTGTCCCGACAACCGTCCGATCAAATATCTCCCGCTCCAACGGCCCTGATCGCGTCGGAGTCCTTCCGACGTCCCAGATTTAAGCGCGCTATCTCCCTGTCACGTCAGTGTTCCGATCACCGTCCGATTTGGCCCCTCCAGATCTGACGGCCACCATAGCGTCGGAGCTCATCCGATGCCCGAAGGTTACCTCCCGACGGCCGTATAAAGGTTACGTCACGCTGTATCCACGCGTCGGCTCCACAATCCGTCGGAGGTACTACTGCTGCAAACCGCCATCGTACCGTAGGCGGTGCGATATCAAACCGCCGCGGTTTCTGGTTTTGCCGTTCCCGCCTATGTGACCTCAGCAACCCGTCATCGCTCCGTCACCCCAGGTACGCCGTCTTGTCATTTCCTTGCCCAGCCATTGGTCCACCTGTCCTGCCATCTCACTGCCCCAGTGGACCAACCAGACCCCGCCACCTGGCCCGATGACGTCGTGCTGACGTCATCCGGCCCCGACCCCACTCATGACGTCATGATGACGTCAGCACGAATTCGCGCCAAAATCACCAAAAAGTCTATTTTGGCCGAAAATTCATGGTTTTTGCCATTTTGAGCGCATTCATCGTTGTTTATCCTACATGCATAATTACGACCAAACCTGCACCAGCCGCGGAAAAGTGTTTCCTGACCGCCAGAACGTCCATCTCTTCAGCGCCAGCAAGCTCTAACCAGTCCAACTCTACAGGTATTCCTCATTTGAGCTCTGAAACTCCATTTTCACTGCATTTCGCGTATCAATAAGTAACAGACCTTAAGACCCGAAATTCACCGTTAAATGCCACTGAATTGACATTTAGACTGAACCAGAGCCGTCACTACACTTCTGTCGAACCACTGTGGGTAATTTGAAAGAAAACTGTCGCTGGTTCGCGCAATCGTGAACCCTTCACCTGCAGGAAACAAATCCACCACAAAAAAAGCATACTCTGAGCATTTCTGCCACCCACCTAATCACTCAAAGACAGTATTTCAACTGCTGCAGCCTTTACCTTCACCCTTCACTCATAAAACCATCATTGTCTGCAAAGAAACTTTGTCGGTGTTACTCTGCATAGTAACAGGAGACTTCAAAGAGAACCACATCCCAAGAAGAGTCATGGATCCCCCTGTAGCTCCTATAGCCCTCAATGTAGCTCCCCTGAATGCCCCTAATAGAACATTGGACACAAGAGCATTAGCAGACCTGGACTACAAGATATCAGAGGAAATGTTGAGCAAAAGCAGGTTCCACTTACAAATCCTAAATGAAATAAAGATCAAACATGAGAGGGGGACAGACATCCTGGGAATTTGGGATTCATTTCTCCCAATATTCAAGCTTCCTCAGGTTAATCAATTCCCTGAGCTTATCCACTTAGTTGCTGATTACTATGATACATCCCAGAGGGCAGTGCTGGACTCTTCAGGTTCAATTCTGTTCCTCATTACCCCTGAAGCCATCAGGGAGATGTTGCAGTTCAAGACAGATCAAAAGTTGGTCCCTCTATCATTAGCTGATTTAATAGTACAGGGAGCCAGGATAACAGAGGCACAGATCACAAAGCTTAATCAGATTTTCATCAAAGCTGATACTGTGCAAACTCCTCCCATCCATTTTGTCTACCTCAACCAGTTGGGCTTAGACCTTGTTGACATGATCAGTCCCATCTTGGGATATGATTCAGTGGAGTATGTGGAGGAAACTGTTCTACAAATGATGCTTATGTTTTCCCCAGGAAAGAAACCAATCTACTATGATTATGCCACATACATATCAGATAAGATGCATGAGCAGTTGATGAATCTGTCAAGAGAAAGGGTATTTAAATACACCTCTTACCTATATCATCTGCTCCTATACTTCCAGCATGATAAGTTCTCCTTCCCAAAGAAGAGAGAAGATGCATAGGGCAATCTGAGATCAGTAGTGTATTGGACATCCGTTTTTCACATAGTAAGCTGTTCTCCATACACCTACTGCGAATTTATTGATCTTTTCATCCATCCAGCCTTGACTCTACTGTTGGGTTCACCTCCTCCCAGATTGACAGACGAAATGCAAAGACTCCTGCATTTATCAAAAGCATACAGTATTGGGGATTGGTATTTCTACCAACACCACACCGTTATCAGACTATATGGGTGTGAGTTGCCCCCATTTAAACTACCTAGATTTGTGCCTATGAGGCTACTTGCCTTGGAATACTTCAGGCAGTTTGGTTATGTGGATATGCTCCACTTTTCAGGAAAAGGTAAGAAGGCACACTTAAAAGTCAGAAATCAACTTGGCCATTTCCTTCTCAATGAAAGGGATGAAGGGTGGAGAGAGGCAGATAGAATACTTGGGGGCCTTGGTCTCAAATACAGCTTCATATGGAAACCCTATGACCCCAACAACTTCATTACAATGAGGAGGCTCAAATACAAATTATCTACTTATGGTCATTATAGCCTTCCTCACTTAGAAAAATATGCCAACCAAAGCAAGTGGAGAAGAGGAACTTTAGAAGAAAATGTGACCCAAGAAGAGCTTAATCAAAGAGCTCTAAGAAACCTTAAGAAGATGGCTGACCTTGAGTTTTATTCACAGGTCACCTCACTGCCAAGCACACAAATTGGAGCAGCAGCGTCCTCCTCAACTGCCCAACATCAAGCTACAAGAACTGGTGAAAACATCTCAGAAAAAGGCAAAGGTAAAGAGATGGAGCAGGAACAGCAGGAACAACAACAAAAGCAACAGCAGCAAGGAGAAGGGCAAACTCAAACTCAGCAGCCTTTACAGCAAGAGAATGTGATAGATACCCCAAATATTACTGAGCAACAGGCCCAAAATGAGGAACTCTCAAGGCCTGAAATCATCACAGATGCTTCAGTCCTCCAAACCCCACAGAAGGAGGACCTAAGCAGAAAGAGGGATAGAGAAACCCCCATGACCTCATCCATCAATCAAGGGGAAAAGAGACAAAGATTGAATGATTTCCCCGAGGAAGATGAAGCAATTAGACAGGCAATGGGTATGGGCCCGCCCAGTAGGGAGGCCTCGGTCAGCTCCTTCCACCATGATCAAGACAGGACCATTAGAGGAGAAGTCACTTCCTCCAGCCAGCAGAGGGAAGCAGAGGTAGGCATAAAGCAGCAATTTATAGATATGAAGAGGCGAGGTGAACCTATGAAGATAAAATTATACAACCATTTGCTGAAATTGGCCCCCTCTAATCAACAAAGGTTGATGTCTGCTTTTGATCTAGAAGAAGGCAAACTGACTATGAGTCACTTTATGCCTACGGCGCTCCAACCACAATCCACTGCTGACTATCTTAGGACTAACCTAGAGGTCCTCGCCAAGGACATACACCCTATGGACAAAATTGAGCTGCATAAGCAAACTGGCGAAATGGTGTATGCTTCATTGGCTGACAAGACTTTGGAGAATTATAAATTAACAAGCAGTCTGAATGCCACAGCTTCCCAGCTAGAACTGGAGAGGGCCTCTTCTCAGGCCAAAGACAACAGGATAAAGTCCCTGGAGGAAATCATTGTAGAAATTGGGCACAATCCCAATGACATCAAAGGGATACAAGAGATCCTGAAACTTAGAGATGCTGACATGGCTGCATTAAGAAAGAAGATCAAAATTCCAGCCACTATCCATCCACAGACTGATGAGATAGCAAAGCAAAGGCATGAGCAGGATTCTACTACCCTGCTAGTCTCCATTTACAAAGAACTTGTGAAGGCACAAGAAAAATTGGGGCAATATGAAGCTACACAAGCAGCTCTACAAGCATCATTAACACAAGCACAAGAAGGGCAGACCTCTCAGCCCCCTCCTCAAGTCATCAATCTTGAGGAGACTGCTCCTACTACGGTGCCTCCACCTCAGCAGGCTGAACAAACAGCCACATCTACTTCAGCAACACCCATCAGCACAGATCAGAGCCTAGATATGCAGAAGCTAAAGAATGAAATACAAATTTTGGAAGCCCAGATGACAGAGCTGAATGAAACTAAGGAAAAGCTGGCCAAGGTAAATGAAAGGCATGATAAGACAAAAAGAGAGGTGGGAGAAAAGGCCAGGGAAATCAAAGCCCTTAAAGACAGGATCAAGGAGCTTGAGAATGAGCTCAAGCTAGATAAAATCATATCTGAGATCAGAGCAATGATATGGTCCAATATTGGTCAATCCATCAACAATCAATGGCCATATATCGAGACAATCCATGAGCAACTAGAGCTCATCCCAAAGGCACAGAAGGAAATCCGAACATCAAGGGCCTTATTAGGAAATATGCCTGAAGTTGCTACAAGAATGATCAATGTGCTTAACCACAAAACAAGTTCTCAGTTAGCCACCATTGGAATCACAAATAGAACTGAGACCATTCAAATGATCAAGAGGGTTCTTACTCTTAGAAATCTGGTGCAGACATTGGACAGAAGAACCCAGGATATGTAGACAGAGGTAAATAGGTTCATGGAGAGGTTTCAGGTGTTGCAGAGTAGAGGACTCCCTAGCTTACTGAACAGCGGAGGGAAATTATTCACCCATGAACAGTATGCTAAAAGAGTAAATGTTTTTGCCTCAGCACAGGTCAATGAGAAGGCCAGCACTTCAGAAGACACAGGGCCTATTACAGGACATATTTTCTATAGTAAGATAGAAAATCTACTTTTTATAATGAATGAAATTAATCACTTGTTTGATGTGGCCCCAAATTTTTTCAAATATACAGAAGCTGAAGAGACAATGGAGGCCATCCTCAAGCATCAGCTCCCTACACAGGAATGGTGGACAGATGCAATACACAGAATTTTGTAATCAGTAAGGCATTCACCAAATTTCTGTTTTATTACAAATTTTTATAAAAGCACAGTTCAGCAAAGTCAGCATGTAGCATAAATCAAAGCTGAGCCAACTCAGCGGATGTAGCGGCCAACAAAGTAGAAAAAGAAAACCACAGCTGGCAAACCCGAGAATGCACTGCGCAGCCAAAAGTAAATGCGTATTTCCAGAATTAAAACAGAGTAATGCAACCGACTCAGTGACTCTCAAAAGTCAAAACAATCCTCTGACAGATATAAAGGGCATTTACGCTGCATTTAAAATTGTAATAACTCCTTGCCTACTTTCTGAACGTAATAATGAAGATATTTTCTCTCTCAGATGACTCAATGCCTGAGATATTTTGTATACGCATTTCTATAAAGTCCCCTTCGCATAAGATTGCAAGGGTTGTTGTTGATTTCTCCTGAAGAAGTTCTTATGCTGTAATCCTTTCCAGAAGTTAATAGAGCAAAGCAATGGAATTTCTCGGATTTCTGAGGTGTTGGATGCGTTCTGGTGTCTGTTGATAACTACTGGATCCCTGTGTATTTCATCATACAATAAGTCTCTGTATCTCTCTCTGTTAATTAGTTGTTTTGTTAAAATCCATATATGTTATCTGTTTTCAATACTAAGCAACAAGGAAAAAGAATAGCTTTCAGGATTTATTCATTGAGTAACCTGAGTTCAATCTGCGTTGTTTATCAATGTTTTCTTCAGCTGTAATCTAGTTAAGTGTAATTCTTAAATGCTGCACTTTCAGAATACATCTATCACAGTGACCTTTGTCACAGGAATTCAAGTTTTGCTCCTGTGCAGTTCACCTTCACCCACCAGCTCAATAGGAAATTCTTAATTGCTTTCTGTTGAATCGACATACATCACCATTTGATCTAGTTTGTCTGTTTAAAATACACAATAGGCCCTGCAGTTAGAACACCACCAAACCAGCGTATCAGATCATTTCACAACTCCAGACTCCATTGCCCAATGGTATTATACTATCTAAACACTGCCTCATAAGACCTGAAAGAAATCCTTCAACCAAAACATAAACCAAAACCTGAGCATAATAGCTAGCCTAAAATACCATCATAACAGAGACAAATCATAAAGAGAGAGCCCTCTCTGGTTGCAGTTAGGCTAGGAACTGTAACCCAAAGATTGGTTAGTGGTTACCCCGGCCGTATTCCCTTGGGAGTCATAGGGAACAACTTTGTTAACAGACTCAACCAAACCGTTGGCTTGCGGATAATAAGGAGTAGAGCTATCGTGGCGCAAACCAAGCTGGCTTGTAAGCTCAGTCATCATGACGTTTCGAAAATGGCTCCCATGGTCAGTGATGATTGCTTGTGGGACACCAAACCTAGTTATGATATGATTGAATACGAAAACTGCAGCTGTTTTGCCGCTTGCGTCGAATGTAGGCATCGCCTCGGCCCACTTAGTAAAATAATCAACCGCAAGGATGATATGCGCATGCCCCCCGGCCGAGTGAGGGTTACAAGTAATAAAGTCGATACCCCATTTGGCGAATGGACCAACGGCAATTATAGGGTGGAGAGGAGCAGGTGGAGCGCGCATCTTGCGATCAAACACTTGACAGTTGTGGCACTTCCTGACTGCAATGATACAATCTTTAAACATAGACGGCCAGAAATAACCAGCGCGCAACACCTTCTGAGCTGTGGCATACCCAGACATATGACCGCCACATGCTCCAGAGTGACAATCATTCAAAACCCTCTCAGCCTCTTCGTGAGTTAAACAACGTCGAAAAACTAAGTCTGCCCCCCGGCGATAAAGTGTATCTCCAATAATTTTGTATGGCTGGGATTGAAACCGAATTTTTCGACGTTCCGCTTTGGAAGCTTCAGGCCGAAAGGTTTGGGTTTGGAGATAAATGATTATATCCCCGTACCACGGATCTACAGTACTGATAAGAAACAAAGATTCGTCCGCAATGGACTCCTCTGCCACAGTCTCTGTGTCAGCACTCGGGAAATCACACATCAATTCCGCAAAAACTAAGGATTTCTTAGACTTGGACTTCTCGAACTCCAAGTCGAACTCTTGCAGGATGACAATCCATTTAGAGTACTTGCCCCCTAGCAGTTGTTTTGTCAAAATATAAATCATAGGGTTGCAATCCGAAATAACTGTAGTTTTGCGGAGAAGAATGTAGTGACGGAAACGCTGGACAGCTTGAACGGCTGCCAGGGCCAATTTCTCCACATGCGAATATTTTAGCTCAGTTGGATTCAAGGTCCTACTAAGATAATATATCACATGCTCCGCTCCGAATTCATCTTCTTGAACTAACACCATTCCAATGGTGGAATGCGAAGCTGCGAGGTATAAGAAGTAGTCTTGGTTGTAGTTGGGAGGATGCAATAACGGTGCATGGGTCAACGCGTGTTTAAGTGCATCAAAAGATTGTTGGGCAATCTCGTCCCAAAAGAATTGTGCATTCTGTTTCAACAACCGTGTAAAACCTTTAGTGACCTCGGCGTAGTTTGGGATGAATCGGCGTAAAAAGTTCGCTTTCCCTTGCAAACTTTGGAGTTGGCGCAAACTCGAAGGAGGAGGCAATTTGATGATAGCCTCGACTTTCGAGGGATCGACGCGAATGCCGGCTTTTGAAACAACAAATCCCAGCAATCGACCTGTTTCTATACAGAAAACACACTTGTGGGGATTCAACCGAATTCGATAATGCCTACACCTCATAAAGATTGCTCGTAGGTGGACAAGGTGATCAGCTCGATGTAAAGAATGAGCAGGCAAATCATCGAGATAGGGTTGCACAATGTGCTTGATGTCATGAAATGCATAAGACATCGCCCGTTGAAAAGTGGCCCCGACATTCTTAAGCCCAAAAGGTAACTTGCAATAAGCAAATGTCCCCCATGGACAAATGAATGCCGTTTTTGGTTGGTCGGCAGGTAGAATATTGATTTGATTATAGCCCGAGAAACCATCCATGAAGGAAAACATTTCACTTCCGGCACAATCATCAATAATTTGATCGATATAAGGCGTAGGATAGTTGTCTTTTGGACAAGCTCGATTTATATCCCTATAGTCGATACAGATTCTTATTGTTCCTTGTTTCTTATTGACCGGAACAATATTCGATACCCAATCCGTTAACGGGATCGGATAAATGAAACCTGCTTTCAACAGCTTTTCGACTTCTGCTTTAATCGCAGCCGCTTTTCGAGGGTGAATTTGACGCAACCGTTGCCGGACGGGTTTAGCATCCGGGTAGGTCTTTATTTCATGAACAACAATGGCAGGATCAATTCCCGGCATTTCCTCGTAAGACCAGGCAAACACGTCGCGGAATTCTTGGAATAGGGCCTTGTAAGTTTGGATTTCTTCTTCAGTACATGCGGCACCTATATGAATGTTTTCCTCGATTCCGGGCTTCACTGAAATATCAATGGGAATAGTACGAGAAATATTCCCTAAATTCAACTCTGAATCAGAATGTTTCGTTGGATCCTGAGCGTCTTTGACATATTCAGCGGTAAAGATAGATGAAAAATCATTTTCAAATGCATCATCCTTAGGTAAAAACGAAGATCTGTGATGGAGATCTTCCCATGGTAGATCGTCTACACTTAGGATTTCGCGAAGTTGTTCGTCAGATGACACGACTTCGGGAAACGTTATCCGTTCTAAGGGTGAGGTGAAAAGTGACTCTTCACTGACCACATTCATTTGGTCGACTTCGGTTGAATGAAAGTCAGTAAAAGACATGAGAGCTTCATAAGCAATTTCATATGGACTCAAAGGCATAACATCACCGAGTGAGTCTATCTCAGAGTCAGATGGGACGAACCAAGGATCATCATAAATAATGTTTTCTGATGTAATCATATGAATGGTTGCAAATGAAGGATCTGCGCTGAGTGGAGGGAGAGGAAAAGTTCCCAGTAAACCGGAATCCTTAACTAAACCTACACCAACGTCCCTATAAGGGATTGTCGTTTTACCAACATGCTGGATACTCTCTGAAGAGGCTGGGTCGGATGAAAAGTATGTCAGCTGATCAATAGTCACGATCTTACCGTTATGTGGAAACTTAATTACTCTGAAGACCGATGAAACGACCGCTGTCATAGCATATGACCAACTTCGACCCAAAAGAAGGTTGTAGTCTAGAGGGGCATCAACCACTTCCACATCCAGACTAACGGTTTTACCTTCAACCCCTATAGGCAATTCTTGTAGAATACCAAACGGACGGAACCCACGGCCATCAAAGGCCTTAAGGATGGTGGGGGATTGGTTCAACGAAGGAGAACCAAGCGATCTCCAACATTGAATCGACATAATACACGTAGAAGCTCCCTCATCAATCACAGTCCGATGAATAGGCCTGTTTTTGACTATCACTGGAATTTGGAAAGCCATTTGATGGGGGAGACGTGGTGTACTATTTTCTAGATCAAAGATCATTAGGTTCGGGTCCTGAACATCGACAGCTCCGATAGCCGACAAAAGCAATTTCCGTTGTGCTGGGCATGATTGCAGCACTTCGAGTGCCGACATTGCTGAAGGTGAAACAGCTAAGTCCTCAACAATGTTGTAATTCTGGGCTGCTCTCGCATGTGGATTGAAAGCAGACCTTCGAAGTACACCCTTGGCGGGCGGCTTAATCACTAAGTCTGGGTTAGGTTTTTCGATCTGTAGTGGATCGGAACCAGGAGCTGAGGTTGATGGGTTAGAGTGAGAAGATTCTGCTTCCTTGCCATCAACAGGAGCCTTACTACCATAATCTTGCGATCGAGTCGCAATCCTCACATGAGACATCATCAAAATGGGTTCTTCACTGGCATTCGAAGAAGAACCTATCATCTTATTCTCCTGCTCTGGAAATGGATTTTTTAACACAGCAGGAGTGGGAGAACCTTTGACTATTTTTACAACCTCGGCCCGATGAGGGCAATCTCTCGTAAAATGATCCTCTTCACAAATAAGACAAGGATATCGAGGTTTGCGTTTTTCGTCATTGGTTTCCGACTTTTCAGTTTTCTCCTTTGGAGCCTTGTCTGCTTTAGCCTTCTTCTTTCCTTTCTTCTTTCCACCGTTTTTTGGTTTGGCCGTAGATGACTCTACAGCGTGAATGTCGGCGGTGAGTTCAGGAGAAGACTCTCCTGTCGGAGAATCAGGCAAAGTGATAATTGGAGTAGTTGATGCCTTGGAAGACTTCTTCTTGCTCTTCGTAGTCACGATACCAATCATACCATCAGCGGCATGAGATCCCGAAGGAGCAGCAGCGATTTGATTCGACTTTGGAAGATCCGGAATCTTCTCGTGTAACGTACCCGACTGAGTGTAAACTAAGTCAAGGTATTGTGCCTGAGCAATGACTTGCTCCTCAGTAACTACTCCGGCCTTAGCTACATCTTCAGTAATCTTCGGTAATAATGATTTGACAAACCATTCAGCTAAGATTTGGTCCGGGATAAAAACTTTCACTAATCGCCTTCGACGTCTCCACTCATGAATGTGATCAGAAATATACGTGGACGTCGATTGTTTTAGTGAAGTTAATAACTCCGTGCCGTTATCGTATCTGACCAGCAACTGAAAGTGAGTTAAGAACGAGGTAGCTAACTGGCTAAAGTTGTAAAAAGAGGCCCGTGGTAACTCAATGTACCACTTGGCCGCGAGACCAATGAGTGTACGCTGGAAAAGACGTAAGCGGATGGAATCATCTGAGATAGAATTCGAAGCACACCAGAGGTGGTAAGTCATCACATGATTGGACGGATCCTCTCCAGACTTACCTTCGAACTTGGGTATATCGCTGGGCAACTTATTTGGCATTGGCGGCCAGAACTGAAGATATTGAATTGGATCGTTCGTTAGGCGCGTCAAGTCGGGTAAATCCAAAGTTGCAATAAACGGTAACTGCCGGTTAGGATCTCTAAAACTCTGGGTCACAATACCAGCCCCAGGAGGAGGATATCCAGGATAACTAGGAACAGGAGTCGCATTTGGGATATTATATCCTCCTGGAAAACCAGGATTAACCGGACCGTACTGGGGTTGTTGAGGTTGTTGATAAGTGTACCCAGGATACGGTTGATACTGGTAAACCGGTTGTTGGACAGCTTGCCCAGGTTGGTACTGTCCCTGGTACGGAGGTTGAACAAATTGAGGTTGAGTAGTCACAACCGTACTTATACCAGGCTGACCTACAGGCATCTGGACCGTGGTTTGAATCGTAGATCCAGACAACGGTAAAGATGTCTGAGGTGTGGTAACAGGGACAGTAGAAACTGGAGCCGTCGATACTCCAGAAGTAAGTATGGTAGATGTAGCGATAGTTGCAGCAGCCGTTTGAGATGGAGTACTAGGTGCAATTGACGGCTGAGTAACTACCGAAGCTACAGAAGTTTGAACATTTGGCTGGACAGGTTGCGGTTGCTGGGTTGGACCAGAAACTACGGGTTGTCCAGCTTGAGGAACCATCTGTACACTTGGCTGCAACACCTGTTGACCCTGTGATGGATCCCACACTAACATTCCAGGGTATTGACCCGTAACAGGTTGAGGGTACTGAGATCCATAACCAGATTGAGGGTAGGATTGATAATTGTAAGGTGCAGTTCCCATACTTGGAACATATGACTGACCTTGAGGCGGTTGATAACCTTGACTTGAGTATTGACCTTGAGGTTGATAACCTTGAGGTAAATACTGATACTGGGGTTGACCTTGACCTTGAGGTTGGTACCCTTGAGGTTGATAACCTTGGGGTTGATACCCTTGAGGTTGCCATCCTTGGGGTTGCCATCCTTGAGGTTGATATTGATACTGAGGTTGACCTTGGGGTACATATTGAGGCTGAGGTTGACCTTGAGGCAAGTATTGCACCATAGGTACATACTGACTTTGAGGTTGCCCCCCAGACACGATTTGTGTACCTTGAGGTTGCCCCCCAGGCGTTAACTGTGGTTGCCCCCCAAGCGGTAATTGGCCACCTTGAGGTTGGGAAACGGGAACTGAACCTGACATCATGTAAATGTCTCCTACACCCAATGGTATATTACCACTGTTTCCAGCAAATAACCCATGATCAATGGGTTGAGGAGATGCCCCCGCAAAGGTACCAGAAAGTGACTGATACCCAGTGGGAACAGAAGGACCGCCGTGTAAAAAAGATTCAGGACTTTGTGTAAACACGGATGACTGACCAGACATATTTACAGGAGTATGAATACCTCCAGGTGGAAAAGGAGTACGAGGTGTGGAAAAACCGACTGAGTTGTCTAAAAAATTGGTTAACGCAAGGTACCAAGAAGTACTTCTAGGAGGACTGTAAAAGATGGATTCACGCTCCCTTAGATCAATAGTAAGTTGACCTTCAAGGTGAGAGACACCTATATCTTCTTCTGGAGCAAGTTCTTCTATAGCAATCAAACCAGAAGGTAGATTTTCGGTGATAATTCTTTCTATTCTCGGTGAATCAGGGACACTAGAAGTTGGAGTAACAGGTTCGGAAATTTCAGGTTCTTCGCCTGTTTCACTGGCAGATGAAAAACTACCAGCAAGCTCGGAAACTGTAACAGTTTCGGGATTGTAACCTGTTTCTAAACTTTGGTAATCTGGATGGACTACCAAGGAAGATTCTCCTTCTTCAGGTGAACCTACTCTACTGTCACTAGGAGGAGTTACAAGGACCTTTAACCCTTCTAAATTACCCGGGTCGTCTCGAGGAGGGGATCCCCTAAGTCTACGGGATCTTCTCAACAATTCGGCCACAGAAACAACTTCAGGAGACTGGCCCCGAAGTCTACGGGACTGTCTCGGTAATTCCGCCACAATTAAAGATTTTTAACTACAACACACGAAAACAAAGTAAAAATTTCAAATCAAACCACCTAAAGTCTTCTAAAGAAGCAAACAAATTTGAAGCACACGCCTAAATAATCTAGAGCGTCAAACCACACACAAACAGTAGTCTTCCGGACCAAAAGCGCTAGTTGGTGATTAGGCCCAACCTCGCAGGATTCAGTACAGAAATGGCGGGTGGAACAGTTACCCCGGCAACCTGCTTAATGAATAGACCGGCACAAGTTCCTCCACTTTAACCGTCTCGAAGTGAAGTGAACCCCCCGGAAAATCCAAGTGAGTATAACCGACGTCTGCTCCAGGTACAGTGGGACCTTCCCTCCACCGTCACCTCGGTAGAACCCTAAAGATTATGGTCACTAAAGTTACCAATCACAACAATTACAGCTGGGGGAACAGTCTAAACTCTGACAGCACGCAAGGGCAGAGTAACAAGCTCAATCCCCTTACCGGCTCCTTGACAATAATCCAAGGTTTACCGATAAGTGACCCCTGGCTCCTCGACAATGGTTAATCCGAGGTTTACCGTTTGTAATACGTACTATCTGGCGTCGTTCCCAACGAGGGAGGAATGATCCCCTCACTGGTTCGGACACGAGCTCGTGCTTCTCCTTTAAGAGGAACTTTCCCAGAGTATAACTGAAACAATTGGATTTAATCTACTCAAGATAAACTATCTGTTTGGTTTTGTAGTCTTGGAGAGTTAAGTACTCACCTACTCCAAGACCCTAGCCTAAGCTATGTTGGTGTTTCAGAGCCCTAGAAAAATAAAAATTACTAGATTGATTTTAATTTAAGCGTTACTTTTAAGGTTGTTTCTTAAGTCAAAAGGTGATGGAAGTGAAACCAGTGGTGTGTTGAATCGACTCGAAACCACTACAAAATGCACCTAGGATGATTTACCCACTACTTTACTTTTTCGATGAATTGCTTAACTAAAAAGTTGAGAGAATGCAATCTTTATAAAAGCAACTTCTTAATTGAAGACAATCAAAGAAACAATTCGTTTGTCTTTTCTAAGCATAAAAAACATGACCGCTCTTTACATGCACGAAAAAAACTCTTTTTCTCTTTCAAAAACAAAAAGCTACTTGAAACAAGACTTTTAAAGAAGATGTTTTTGTATTTTTCTTTTAATAAAGCAAATAAATCTAATATAACCAAAAATCAATCTTAACAACTATTAAAATCTATGAAAATTCACTCATAAGCAAACTAAAAGGTAAATTTACTCTAAGCAATCTTAACGAGGCCAAAACCAACAATGATTATTCTAAGGTGTTTTACTTGATCACAATCAAATCAAGGACTAGCTTATTGCAGAACCAAAAACTAGTCAAAACAAAACTCTAATCTTTTTGTTCTTTTGTAAAATGGAAATCAACACTTTATAAACAAGTAATTCGAAATTTGACCCAAAACAACTTAAATGGCAAGCTGCTCACACAAGGAGACTTTACGAAGGCCCGACTTCTAAGAAGGCTAACTAACCAGAGAGATCTAAGGCTGGACAACTTTCTACCGTCAAAGTCACTACAGGACCTATTGAAAAATCAAACCCTAGGCCTAAACTTCGTTGAAATCCACTAAAACACTCAAAGCTCACAAAACAAGTTCAGGTGAAAATTTTTGACAGGGTACTAAAGGATCTGGGCAGAAAACACTAAGAAAAATCAAAATCTAAAAGCAATTAAAGCAAAAAAATGGAATTTTCCTAAATTTTATAGGAAGACGCAGGCAACCCGTTATAACAGGTGCGGTCCCGCTCTGTGCAAACAGCAACAGCGCGTCCTAAGACGCACTGTGCAGTACTCAGAGGGTGCGTCCTTCTGGAAAAGTTGAGAAAAACCAAATCTAACTAAATCTAAAGCTAAGCCACCCAAATACTAATTCTCACAGTCAAAAACCAGAAAATAAAAGTGATTTTCACAGAGCAAAGTTCACACAAAGGAAAAGACTTTCTCATTAATGGATTCCCCAGCGGAGTCGCCAATTTGTCGTGGCGGAAAAAGTCGTTTGTGCGGACACAACTGACCTCCCTAGGAGTCTAAACTCTCTAGCGACAAACAAGACAAAATGGAGTGATCTTTCTCTAAATATACCTTTTAAGATATGAAAACTACAAGTGTTTAGGCTTACCTTATTCCAAAACGCTGTTGTTGTAGTCCGTCCTTGCCGATCCGGATGAGCTCCTCCTTCCAGTCAATTCCTGCAACCACAAACAATCAAACAATTACCAAGCACATGCATTTCATATAATAAAACATATATTCAACATGCAGACCAAGGAACACATGAAATAACTCATTAACACAAGCTATTGAGAAAAATAAACCAGTTTGTATTAATAACGAAACAAAGAAACTCTTACAACCTGGCCTTGGTGTTGTGCAAGTTCCTCCCAGGGTCCATCAAGGGTTTTCCTCTACTTTGACAAAGCTCACCCACTTCCAAGTAGAATCAAGCAAAGACAATCTCTCCTCACAAGGTTCTAAATGGGAGTCCTAATTCCTGCAGCATTTACCCAAAGAAAATGTATAGCTCCAACCTCTCCTCCCTTTGGCTCAATGTCTTTATTTATAGTGCTGTAAAGAGGTTATTCAGGGCCACCATCAATGGGATAATCCCCCCTTTGGGTGGGATAGCTCCCTTATTGATGGGATAAGTTCCTCCTTAATAGAGATACATGAACCAACTGGAGGCGCATCCAATTCATCAAACCGACCTCTAGAAAGTTCTAGAAGTAACCACAAGTAACTTTTTTAAGATGAAACTCGCGCATTTTGCCTTTTACAGAAGGACGCACCTGTCCCTTAACATACAGAGCGTCCAAGGACGCAACTTTTGTGAACATTGTGAGCGTCCCCGTAGGTAAGGCTAGAGAGAACCTGCGACCCCAGAGATAAACATATTTTTGACAAGACTTTCTCTCTTCTTTGAGTTTGAGATGGATAGCAGAGGCATAAGACTTGCCTAAGAGGGTAGCATGACTGTTGATTTGAGCCATACTAACTGTAAGTGGTCATGGTGACATTTTTTAGTGTAACACACAGTAGTTATTTTCTGGATGAGTGCAATTGACTGGAACTACATACCTAAATGGGAAAAGTGAGGATTTATTTTGGGTGGAAAAAAAAAAATCGTGAGCACTGCGCGTAGCCCTTTGGTGTTTTTGCGTATAGCCATCTTCATGGAGCACTGCACGTAGCCCTTTGGTGTTGCGCGTAGGGCCATCCCCAAGTTTACATCAATGAAGGATACCCAGCATTGGGAGGTAAACTGGGTGAGTTGTGGCCTAGTTTTGAAGAAACCTTGCGAAGTGGTTTAAGGTCGATAGATAGTTTTTGCATCTCAAAGGGTTGTATGGCACCAATGCCAAAATTGCTTGAAAGTAAAATTTGCAGAAGAATTTTGCATTGGTTCCAGCAGGAACGCACATAATTGCTACCAGTAATTGCCATCGGTGAACCAGGTAGTTTGAATGTTTCAAACAACAACTTCAACATGTGGCAGCATTCGAGTTCTTCTGGAATAGATGGGCAGAGATTTTAGGGATTAAAAATGAGATCTCATGGGCAATTAAAGGACTTCTAATAGCAAATCGAGTTTTTTAAGGGATGTGGCATTATTCAAAATCATTCAACGAACAGATGGCAAACGTTTTGGGCATCCAAACATCTATAGGGCGCAGGTGGAAGAGGATCGATTAATATTCTTGAGTATCCCAGATTTCTAGCGATGACACCTTCAACAAATCGACAGCAAACCACTTATTCTATTTTGATGAGATTTAATTAAGTTATTTACTTATAATTTTAATTTATGTTATTTGACCGTAGCACATATTTGTTTGTTTAGATTTTAATTATTTTGATTCCTATGTTTATGAAATCAAAATTAAGATGTAATAGGGTATATATAGGATGATTTTTGATAATGTAAGATTTTTGCAGCAGAGTGAGACTGCTTTTGACTGTGTAAAGCTTCTTCTGATTATTATTTTTAATGGAGCAGTTTCTGCCCTTTAGATTTGGGATCCATCATGGTCTTTAATGTCCAGCATGTGTTCCTTATAAAATCACTTACATACTTTGTTTTTTCTGCTAATTCTTGTTACATCATTATTTAAGGGAAGTGTTAGGAATCCATCCATGCACGATGCTCCTTTCACAATGATTTTGTTGTTAATTGTAGTGGTTATCTTTGTAGATTCCATCCTCTGTTAGATTCTCTGTTGAGTAACCCTGTGTTTCTTTTTCTTCTAACGTTGCCACTGTAGATCCATCCCCTGATTGATGCCTGCAGTGTAGCAGGCTTTCTCCTCTTTTCTTCTCTCATTTACATCTTTTATCTAGTTGAGCATTGTGTCTACTTTGCCCCAAGGCCTCGACTCCATATCCCAATGGTCCCTTCTCTTGTTGTTTTTGACCCACAATTTTCAACCAAATCCTTGTTCTTCATAGCTAGCCTAAGATTCACTTATTGCAGCCACATTTTGTTGGAAAAGAGAAAGTCCTCTCTGGTCTGGCAGGGCTAGATGCCAGATCGAAATCTTGGTCTGTGGTTACCTCGGAATTGCCTCTTCTTAGCCTTGAGGTTCATTATGAGAGCTAACAGGTTTCACCATCACTTTGGATTGTTAGCTTACTTTCTTTCCAGTTTTTGATGCATCTTCGCTCATGTGTTCCCTTTCAAGTTGCGTGCTTCCACAGTTTTCCAAGGGGTGCACTCACCTCACTTTCTGTGTGTTAGAATCGTTCATGCACCTTCCTTGGCTTGTTGCGCATGTCACGCCCTTATTACCAATAGGGAAAACTTACTTGCCTCTATGCGCAATCGTGGTCAAGGAGATACCGTACAACCCACTGTTGGGACTCCTACACCAAACAGTCTGAGGTCTAGTTGGGACCTCTTACCGGGGAGATCCCTTGACATGTTGGCAGGTTCAACACCATCAACATTTTTGGTGCTAGAAGGAGGGCCAGATAACAAGTTGAGTCCTCACAATCTATTTTGAATACTCATACATTCGTCATGGATATTGTCACACTCATCCCTCCACGATGTTTTTTGTAGGCTGAACCTCTCGACATCACGAGGGAGTTTTCTGATCTCTTATTTGAATTCACGTATGATGGTGAAGGTGAATTAGCTTGGCCTAAGTACTTAGAATATTTCTATGCATTCCATGAGGATGTAGACAAGTTCTATGCATAAGAGGCCACCGTGCTGCTTGCATACACATTTCATGAATCCCCACTATAGTGGTGTTGGAGTCTGCCATTCGGCAGCGTGCACTCACTTGAGCAATTTTGTGATCTCATTGAATCTATTTTCCATCGTTTTGATCCAAAATCTCTTGACAAAAAATTGTTAGCACAATGGAAGACCTCACAAGAATCTCCTATGGAATTTTGGACTACTTCCGTGTATTGCAGTTTCAAGCTCCAAAAATTCAGATGAAATTCCAGTATCTCATGGACATATTTGAATATTTTATTACCAAATATGTCAATCCTAAGAAGAAGTTCAAGCCCAAGCCCCGCTCTGCATACTTCAGTGATGGAGATGTGCAATCAGATACAGACATGGTCGTTGTCACAAGTGACTGTCTTTTGTCCCCTCATCGAACAACTCCACCATTGCAGAGTGATGTGGGAGAACAAGCACGCACATACGTTCAACTGTCACATCCTCCAAACATCATTTCTCTCAATTGTCACACACATTGGGTTATGAATCCCATGGGCTGTCACATGTATTTCGTACCTCAACCTCCATCTTCATATTCTGATGATCCTTCGAATTGCACTGTCCTACGTTCTTCCATTCCAGACTCTACACTTCTTGTGAACAAGGATCAAGCTATCGACGGATTTGGTGTTGGAAAAGCAACCTACGCTGTCATTCATGAAGAGTATAGTTGGATCCTGAACATCAACCCATGGCGAAGGATGATTCCCTTTTTTCCGCGCATCCTCTTTTTTTCCCTGACATCTTTGGTGATTCTGCCATCCTTAATTTCGCATGTGTATCTCCGTCTATGGATACACCCATTTCTGATCTTTTACAGAATACACTAGATGTCAGTCCATTATCCGACAACGGAGACGAAAAATAATTCATTGAAGATCCACTTGATTTTTCATCTGCTATTTTCAGAAACGTAGAGGGTGAACATTATTGCTTCTCATCTACCCCTTTGTGTGATTAATCAAATCATGAGGATGTCGACAAATATCTTGCATTTTCTGATCTTGGTTTTCGTGTTCTCTCTACTTATTCATCCGATCATGATGTTGATTCAATCATTGTTAATTTGTCTAAGGCACTAGTCTATGATGATATATCTATCGACAAAGTCGAAACCCCACAGACTGTCAAGGCACTTCAGCCCGAGTTGATGGTTATGTCAGGTCCTTGTTGTCTTGAGGTTGGTTTCACTTCTGATTGGGAACTTGTTGAAACACCCAAGGCTCCTCATTACTCATCTGTATGGATTGAAGATCAGTCTCACACTTAGATTTCACTTCCTCCACTTGAACTGCATGATCCCATCACTCATGCATTGGAGGAATCTTACATAGCAAGCACACTTGCGCAACATAAGTGGCCTACCTTTCTCACGTTTGCTTGCATGTCACAGTCAAGAGTATGCGTATGCTTAATAGCTGCATGTAGTATCACACAACACCATGGTAAGTCACAGATTTCATGTCATGCACTTGCACTCACTTATGTTTTGTGGACGCATTTAAACTCAGAGTGTGTATGTCTTCATTGTTATATCTTTCCTCTTTTCTGGTTCGCACTACTGTGTTATTCGCGAACCATGCCTTCACCAACATGGGTCGACCAATGCACCGATGGCTGCATTGGAAGTATCACTTTACATAAGCAGACCCATGCACCATTAGCTTAGGAGTAGGAGTAGTGTTTGCTTTTGGTTTACTTGCTTGCATGTGTGTTTGCTTCTTACTTTGCATGTTTGTTTGTTTTCTTGCTTGTTTTCTTACTCGCTTTGCTTACACATTTACATTTGCTTTTGCTTTGTTTTATTGTTTGTTTTATTTTTTACGTTGTAGGTTAGACTCGGATGACACCATGTCCAACTCTTGAGACAAGATGGGTAAAGTACAAGAGGACTTGTGCAATTATCAATACTTGGTTATCTATCATCCTGCCTCTGTATGAAGAACTTGTTATCTTCAATCCATGATACATCAATGGAAAATACATATTGTTTGAAGTGAACCTTGGTGAAAACACAACGCTTGTGCGCTAACTAGTATCACCTACTCTAGTCAGTTGTTTTGGGTTAATCCTTGTCATCTCATTCAAGTATATTAAGATGAGGGGGAAAACATTAACAAGCACATCCAAGGTATATATAAACTACTTCTCTGAAGGAAAAACCTCTTCTGCTCTCAATAATTCAAGACCCATCTTCCACCTCTGAAATGAATAAGTGCTATGCACAATTATGAAAATCAAAATGAAAAAAATGAAAATGTGAAAAATTTCAAAAAAAATGAAAAATGAATAAGGAGAAGGAAGAGAAAGGCTTCCTACATAGAGAGGTGATACAAGTAACTCTGTCAGGGTACTGACCAGGCTTGCTGGCAATGGAGCAATGCTTGTGTTCTTGCGTGACTCTGCCAAGGTATTGTCCAAGCCTGCTAGCAGCGGAGCAACACCAGAGATGAAACTAAAACTCTAACGACCATATGGCTTGTGCACCAATATACCCCTCATCCGCAATCGAAACAATTATGTTGGCTTGGCTTGGAATATGTGTCGATTGACCAAGAGCTTGGCAGATGCTACATCTTACAATCGAGCAAGTGTGGAAACCAATATGAACAAAGAAATGAATAATACTTCTGGAGGTGTTAGACTTGCTTTTCATGAACAAGGTCCATTCAGAGACTTGGAGTTCTACCAGTGTGTTTCCAAGTGTTGTAGTGGCTACAACCACCCTCCAAAATTTTTCTTTAGCTTTCTTTTTCGAGCCTGCCTACCAACCATCCTTAGCAGCATGTCTTGCATTGTCAAGTACACAAGCTTCAGCTGAGTTGCAGTGGCTTGCCGACCTGTGCATGTCAGTTTGTTTGTCTCCCTCTCGTAGGACGACATTCCAGACTTAGACTATTTGTTGTCTAAGAGAATCCCCTAGAAAAATATGCAATTCTTGAGGGGAACCAACCTTCCCTCTAGAAATTGAGCAAATCAATTGGACAGCTTGTTGGGCTCCAGAATTGTGCACAACAGTCAGGCAGTCCTCCTTCAGAAAACTGCACAATTTGTCCCAGCGCTGGGCCTAAGCCTAGAAATTACGCAATTCTGGGAGGCAGTGACCTGCTCAGCCCAAAAATTGCACAATTCTGGGAGGCAGTGATCTACTCAGCCCAGAAATTGCACAATGCCTGATAGGAATCCAACTCTGCTCAGCCCAAAAACTGCACAAATCCCTCTCCCAATATTGCAGGTTGTTGCATGTGCCTTTAAGTTGATTGGGTCCCTCCAGGACCGAGAAAAATGTATTTGCATGCATGGGATTCGTTTCCTGAAATAGAAAAGGGCAGAATGAAAAAGGAATTCCTAGATTTAGGGATCTATTTTTAGCAGCTGGAGGTTACATGCAAAGATCATTTTAGAAACCTCTCGCTAAGTGTCTCTTTTTCCTAGATTTGTGGCATGCGCGTCATAACCTTGATCTTATCAAAAAATATGAACCAGACACTACAAAGCGCATTCCTCACATCAATCTTGTAGCTCTAATATCCCACATCACATCCACAAGTCTTTGACACTTTCAACTTAGCTATTTCAGGGTAAGTCTGCTTCTCATGTCTTGCACTGTGTTTTTGTTGCTTTTTGTGTTTCACTTTGTGTAGTTGTTGTATGCTTGATTTTAATGAGTGTTTTTTGTCATTTTGATGTATGTTAGCTTGTAGAAGCACCATTTCAGTTTTCATTTGCATCTCACTGTTGTTGCATGATTGACATTGTTTTTACACCGAAGGTCATCGTTGCGGCAACCCGTTTCACACACATGCATGCTTTCCTATTTTTTGAATCCTGCACTTACTATTTACATGCATGATCATTCACTCTTGTTTACACTCAGTATCACTATGCATTCAAACTTCTCATGTTATCAATTTCCCGTCGGCAGGTTTTGGCTGCCTTGGCCTAGACCTTGCCTTGCCCAGCTAGCATTGTACATTTCTGGAAGTGAAGGCTTTGCCTTCCTGTTGTGGGGAAAAGTATCCAACACGGAATGACCCTATCCCACTCTAAGGGTGATAGTTCCTTAGCAACAGCCGAAGCAAAGCTATCTAAGGTTACTTCTTTATGACATGCAAAAGAGGAAAGGAAGAGATCCACTTACCGATGTCTTGCGCAAATGGTCGATCCAATCTTCTCTCTTTGCTGCTTGCTCCCAGCTCCTTGTCTTCTCACGGGCCCAGCTACACAAGATCCTGCAAACAAGATGAGAAAAGGAAACTACAAGAAGCATGCATTCATAATTGATTCAAGGATTAGCATAAATCAAATACGCAATTAAGACAATACACCATTGAAACACATGCGAATAGAAGAACCTCAAATGCTTTATTAATGGAAGAAAGTAAGGTTCAGGCGGTGATACAACCATAAGAGGTCCAATCCAGCATCACCTTCCCGACGGAAAGAAATCTCCTCTTCACCTCCCTCAAGCAATCACCCAATACTCTCAACTGTAAACCAATAGCAATTCTTTGCAAAAAATTCCGGCCTCCAGATCCCATGGGATGAGATCCTTATATAGAGTTTTGGAGTGAAGATAAGTCAGCTTGATGTGTGACTGTTGTCCTCTTCAACCCCAGTTGTTCTTTAGTTCTTGAGTCCACTCAGAGATTCTACCTTCCACTTGGAGTTTTAGAACCTCTTTACTCATCATTAGGCGAATCTTCTGATCCAAGTGTCAATTTGGAAGTTTCCTGGGCACTGACACATTGAGGAAAGATTCCTCCACATGTCCAAATTCGCTCAGCGCAGGTGGCCTTTGATGAAGTTGACATTCAGCGCAGGTACACCATGGAGCAGTTGACATTCAGCGCAGATGCCCAGTGGAGCAGCTGCTTTGATCCAAAATTGACCTATTTTTGAGTGTTTTTCAGTGGAGAACTGATCTGAAGTGCTGTGGTTTGCTGACCTTGTTCCTCTAGGGGTAGGAACAACATGTTTAGGGACTTTGGATCCCTCAGATTATTGACATTTCATGCTCTATGCTGTAAGGCACAAAAATGTCTATAATAGTTGCCCCCTAAAGTATGAGGCCGTTTATCGGGTGAAATGCTTTATTAGGAGGATCCGAAGTTCATTCAATCGTCGGGAGGTGACCTGTAATAAAATACAATACAATACATTATTTTTCATACTGCTTTCATGATCTAGCTGATGCGGGCATTTCCCATGCTCAGCTTTATAAATACATTTTCTGTACATAAACAGACGATCGTCTGATAGTAGACTGATAATTCTCTGCTTAAATTATCATCCTTTTAGTAGGATGATCATCTGCTGCACATGTCTATGTCTTTATCTCCTGAATATATATCGCAGCCCGGATGGATGAAACTAGATCCGGGGTCTTCAAACTTGTCCAATCTTCACTCTAAGTACAGGTCGATCCATGTGAGAATTTCTTGGAGTCGAACATGGAAAGACATCGCTTGATTACCAGTCAATGATGTAAACTGTTAACAAGCGCGAGAGGAATCACCGATAATGATGATGACCCTCAAGGTACTGCAGCACAATTCACGTGGCATGAATATAGGATTTGGCGTCGAACACCACGCAAAGTCTCCCGGTCGAAGGTCATTAATGTATACCTGTCACTGGAAGTGAGAAACTTGCCATTAAGGCATGCAAGCTTCAAAGTACTGAGGGGGTGTTCCTAGATCAACTTCTTGGATAATGAGCTGATGTCGACAAGAAGCGATCTGTCAAAGGAGGGCCTTAATGAATCCCACATCAGTGACACGGAACGGAGCTAGTAATTGTGATGATGGTGAAAACGATCTGTGAAATATGATTCAGGATGGCGGTCATGAAAGGATGAAAGATGATGTATGGCAGTGGATGGGACCCGGTTGACACTCTCTGAATGACATCTCTTGAACATATAACGACACTGATGTGATGGATCGGTAGCATTACCCCAAATGTGGATGGTATGGCGAGACCATGGTGAAGGGACCGGTGAATGAAAACAACCCAACCCGATGTTTTTACGGAGGCAAAAGTGTCATGTTCAAGAGCGACTTGCTACCATTAAGCTTTGAGGTTCTCCCAATTTTTCCCCAGTCATTTCTGACCAGTACCTCTTTATTTTTGTCAAGCTTGAGGAGGATAACATATGCTTGTTCTATAACCTGCCCTTCGGGCAAGCCCATCGCTATGTTTTAACGAGCCTAGCGATAGGGAAACTCGTTCTCGTCTAAAGACAAGTTTGTCGCTATTTAATGTATTTAACGAGTCTAGCGACAAAGACAACTCGGTCCTTTTCATTTTTAGAGAGTCTAAAAAGGTACGTAAAGTTAACTCCAAAGGTCCCTTTTTGTCATCTAATCCCTTAAGTCCGAAAAAGTATAAAACAATACAGAAGGGATGAATGTTCGATAGCTTTATCGAGCCGAACTAGACAAGCGCTCGATCTTTTTGTGCAATAATCCCTCAGGTCCAAAAAGTTTAAAATTTAGAGGAGGGATAGCTCTTCCGGTCCTTTTAACGAGCTGGAAGGCCAAAACTCGGCAAACTTTTCATATTTTACGAGTCAGTGAAAAGAGCTCAAAGAAGACTCGTATTTTGAGGAACGAGTGATAAATAGGGATAGCAGTAGATTCCAGGTACAGGTTGGAATTTTCCAATCACGGCAGTGTCACAAGGATGGCTAGGTGAAATCACTCTTCGCAGCTGTTCCTCAAAATAGGTAAATAATCAAGTGGATGTGAATGATCGGCCAAATGAAAAGTGGAGGTGACGGTGCAAACACGACCAAAGCTTTTATGGCTGATGAATTTACGGTCTCAAATGGTTATTTACCGGTTCATTTTTTCCGGATGAGCTTGAACTCTGGGGGAAGCTTGCTCACATGTGCATTTATTTTTTAACGAGCATGAATCTCTTGCTAAAACTGCTCGTTTTTGCGTTTATTTTTTAACGAGCATGAACTTTGCCAAAACTGCTCGTTTTGCGTTTATTTTTTAACGAGCATGAACTTTGCCAAAACTGCTCGTTTTTACCAGTCATAAAGTAGGAAGGTCTCCTGGTAGGTTGCTCGCTATTTTTTAAGGAGCTTCATCTCGCTATGCTTTGCTCCATATACTCTCTTTATGCAAGCTGGGTATCGACTTATCCTACGGGTTAGAGGGGTTAGATCTACCTAAAAAACTAAAAAGTCACCCGTGCTTGCATTCCAAGAGGTTTGCATGCCCCCAGGTATAAAGTCTAATTTCAAGGTCGCCCCTACTTTTCCGTTAAAAACTCTTGTTTTCAACGGGTGAGGCCTACCTCTTTCAGGTTACCCAAAGATCGTTCTGCTAATCCTTTCAAACAGAAACTTTCTTCGGCGATGCCTACCTAAGATAGACAAGGGTGAGTAACGGGCCCCCGTCCTCCCACATAACTTTAACAAAAGAATCTTTTTCCAGAACAACCCCATTCCTAACTGCCCCTTCTTCCTCATGAGAGCCGGACTTTCTTGCCGGCTCTTACTCTTACGAAGATGAAGGAGGGGACGGGGTACGGACTAGTCATATTCTCCCGCGGAAATTCTACTTTAAACCCAAGGTTTTTTCTGACCCCAGCAGACCAGGATGCATGCCCCCTGGGTTCCGGCCCTACTTTCCCGAATCACTCGTACTCATCAGGAAGAAGAACCGGAGGTAGAGACCTTTCTTGATTGAAAAGACCATTCAGGATAGGTATGTGACTATTTGCGATGCGTGATCCCGGAAATGAAAGTTGGTCTACGAGTTTGACCATTCTTCCTTCGTATGGAAAACACATTATTCGAAAGAGTGAGGAGACTATTGCTTCCATGCAATATATGTAGTCTCGTCCAAGGAGTAGGTTATAATCCAAGGGTCCTTGGACAACCATCAAATTCATCTTGACAGCCTTCCCTTTCAATGTAATAGGCACATTAGGTAGAATCCCTAATGGTCGACTGGTTCCTTTGTCAAAACCCGAGAGATTCCTTATCTCAGGCAAAAGCGCCGGGCAACCCAGTGCTTTCCAAGCAATAGAGGACAAGATACTCACAGATGCCCCTTCATCAACGATAGTTCCAGCCATCACCATTTTGTATATTTGGACTATAATTCTAAATGGTATACTGGCTGGCAACCGGGTCTGCCTAGTTGGTTCCAATCAAAGGACACAACCAGGTTGCTTGGTGGTGGGACCGAATATACGGCCGGATATGATCCTGACGATGCTCCTTCCTGCGGTAAAGGAGTGGGCGCATTGCCCTGATGCTCATCAGAATCGGTGTTGATGAAAAGAATCTGGATGGTGTCATCCTTACTCTCTTCGGTGAGGGTGTCAGCTGAGGATGAATCTTCAGTGACGGTGTCATTTGAAGACGAAACTTCTGAAGGGAGAACCGGGTCAACTGCCGTTTCGACCTTTGGACTTTCGTCCGGTCCGGATTCAGTAGGTTCATTTTCAGTGACTGACGCTTCAGCTGGCCCCACGAGCAGGGCAGCTGTATTTTCAACCAACGAAGGACTTGGCGCGAGTTTTTGATATCCAAGAGGAAGTAGCAACGGTGCAACCGGTTGATCTTCCAAAACTCTCTTTGCTTCGTCTAAAAAGGGACAACGGCGGAGGGTGTGATTGCCTTCACACAGTTCGCAGGGGAATCTCATTCCCCTTCGTCGTCTAGAACCTTCACTTCCGCTGATCGATGGTAAGAATTCAACCTGGCTATCAGAGGTTGATGCTTTCGAACTGTGCAAACGAGGGGACCAGTCCCTTAGTATTCGGGGGATACTGGGACAATCACGGTGGAAGTGGTCTCCTTCACATATGACACATGGTGCCTTAGGCCCGGTCTGTGCTGTGTGTGGATTTTGGTTAGATGTCTTTTGCTTGCCCCCAGCCGCCTTTGGCTCCTTCTGCTTCTTTTCCTTCTTCTTCTTCTCCTTTTTCTTCTTTATGGGAGCTCGGCTTTCGGCGGCTCGACCCTTCGAAGAGGAAGGATCGGAGGAAGATCTATAAGAAGCGGAAGGCTGGAGGGCAGCTCTAGACTGGTCTAACTGTTGACTCAACTGTTCAGGAACTGTGGTGGTCTGAACTACAGTGGTTGAGAATAGCCAAACTGGCAGGCCAATTGTCAGTCCTGGAAGCGACAACGTGGCCATGTGGGGCGCACCAACTTCTCCCCAAGAGGAGAAAGGGCTAGGGTTCCCATCATGTGGAATCCCTTGGTTGGCGTGTTCCATGTTCTCAACCTCAAGATCAACGCAGGAATAAGGGGTGATTATGTTCCGTTTAAAATGAATTTTATATGACGACGCTTTAGACACAACTTGCTTTTTCACTTTTTAAGAGTCGAGAAAAAGCTAAAGATGACTCTAGTCTCCTTCGATGTATTAACGAGCCCAAAGTGACAAATGCTCGGATGGACTTTTTCAGTTATAGAGTTTGAAAAAGGCCAAAAGAAACTACTCTGGAGTTCTAGGTAGAGGGTGTTCCAAACCTTTCGCGAAACCACATAATACGTTTTACGGTACGAGTGGTCGATCTTCGTGAATGCTGTGTTCACTGCATCGCGATCAGTAGGGCGGCCGACACGGCTTCCTATGGATAAAGGCTTTGTTCCTATAGGGGTCTCCCAATATACGCGACGGTACGCAGGAGCACAAGTCCGTATTAGTGCTATCGTCCCTCAGGAGGAATCACCCACCTTCGTAGAGATCGACAGTCACTATGTTTAACGACGCCGGAACACGTCTCTACCTAGACCTCTATTGTGTTTCGTTATGTTTCAAAGCGTTGTTATGTAAATTCAGTTCGTTTTAAGTTGATCTTGCTTAGCAGTTTGCCTTTATGGATCACCACGTGATGTATGATACAACTCCTAAATGCAGTCTAAGAATGATAAGCAAGCTTTTTCAATTCTTTCAACTTATGAAAATCTTAACTACTGAGGGAAAAGAAAGACGTCATCTTTTCAAACAGATCATAGAGCACACACTGATGCACTTTTCCTAAATCGACATGCACTGTCAAAATGCACATGCACAATGCAAGTATTTCTTTTCTTCTTTCTTAATGTTGATGTATTACAAAAAGAAAGCTGTTGTGTGATTTCGAATTCAATTTCAAGCGAAAGCAAACAAGTTTTGTCCAATAATCAAAAGAACACCTTAAGATTCACTCGTTTCAACACAAGAAATACTGAAATTCGAACCATATAACGAAAGCAAATGCTCAAGCAGCTATGAACAGTAATAAACTAGCTCTTAGAATCACAACGACACTTTATCACAGATCTAGATTCAAGAGGCCACAGCAAGACTAGTTCACTTTCGTTATGGGAAACTATAAATGAATATAAGAAATACAACAAGAACAATCACAGTTTCTTCATACAACTGAGGCGGAACGATGGCAAAGAAAGATAGTTTCAGATGGGTATACAGGTTGACAACAGGCTGCAAAAACAATACTGAAAACTGGGCAACAGAAAGCAGGGAACCCCAGTTGCACAATGCAAAACTGGATCAGCGCAGGTAGAACACTGTCAGTTTGACATTCAGCGCAGGTAGCCCCTTCGGGACCTGCGTTGCAGCGTAGGTAGCCTTCACTGCAGCTGCACTGAAGAGAAAACTCTCGTCTCTCTTTGGTTCCGGGTCACAAATTGCTCAAAAATCAATGGTTTTTGGCCAAATCAGAGGCTATCAGTCAAGTATACACTAGAGGATGATTAAAGGAAGATGAACACTATCACAAAGAGCTAATAAGAGTCCTTGTGGATCAGCTCTTCAAATCATAAACATGCCCAGAACTGAGCTAGAGTAGCTGCCCTCTACTTTGCCTTCGAATGATTCGAATGCAGTTCGATTCGGTACTCCCTTTGTTTAAGAAATGAATAGCACGAAACACAAGCTACCAACAAGACACGATCCCCAGTGGAGTCGCCAGTCTGTTGTGGGGAAAAGTATCCAACACGGAATGACCCTATCCCACTCTAAGGGTGATAGTTCCTTAGCAACAGCCGAAGCAAAGCTATCTAAGGTTACTTCTTTATGACATGCAAAAGAGGAAAGGAAGAGATCCACTTACCGATGTCTTGCACAAATGGTCGATCCAATCTTCTCTCTTTGCTGCTTGCTCCCAGCTCCTTGTCTTCTCACGGGCCCAGCTACACAAGATCCTGCAAACAAGACGAGAAAAGGAAACTACAAGAAGCATGCATTCATAATTGATTCAAGGATTAGCATAAATCAAATACGCAAGTAAGACAATACACCATTGAAACACATGCGAATAGAAGAACCTCAAATGCTTTATTAATGGAAGAAAGTAAGGTTCAGGCGGTGATACAACCATAAGAGGTCCAATCCAGCATCACCTTCCCGACGGAAAGAAATCTCCTCTTCACCTCCCTCAAGCAATCACCCAATACTCTCAACTGTAAACCAACATCAATTCTTTGCACAAAATTCCGGCCTCCAGATCCCATGGGATGAGATCCTTATATAGAGTTTTGGAGTGAAGATAAGTCAGCTTGATGTGTGACTGTTGTCCTCTTCAACCCCAGTTGTTCTTTAGTTCTTGAGTCCACTCAGAGATTCTACCTTCCACTTGGAGTTTTAGAACCTCTTTACTCATCATTAGGCGAATCTTCTGATCCAAGTGTCAATTTGGAAGTTTCCTGGGCACTGACACATTGAGGAAAGATTCCTCCACATGTCCAAATTCGCTCAGCGCAGGTGGCCTTTGATGAAGTTGACATTCAGCGCAGGTACACCATGGAGCAGTTGACATTCAGCGCAGATGCCCAGTGGAGCAGCTGCTTTGATCCAAAATTGACCTGTTTTTGAGTGTTTTTCAGTGGAGAACTGATCTGAAGTGCTGTGGTTTGCTGACCTTGTTCCTCTAGGGGTAGGAACAACATGTTTAGGGACTTTGGATCCCTTAGATTATTGACATTTCATGCTCTATGTTGTAAGGCACAAAAATGTCTATAACACTTTCCTCCAGAAATTGCACAAGTCTAGCCCAACACTGACCTCGAGGCTTGCATTGCACAATTCTGGGAGGCAGTGCCTTGCTGGCCCCAGAAACTGCACAATGTAGTTTGCTGGTTTAAATGTCACTACTGACTAAAATTGCGCATTGCACAGTTTCAATCCTCAACAGGCCATGCTAGACTATGCATTGCGTATTTCTAGCAGTTAGTCAGCCTCTTGATAACTTGGATTGTTCCTTGTGTAGTTTTGGCGGTGAGTCTCCCAATCTCCTCGTGAAAATTGCACAATCTTCAGAGATAGTTGCACAGGTCTATTGCATGTCAGTCTTCCAGTTTGTTTTGGTTTTCAACTATCATATTTCTTTCCATGTGTGTTTCTATGTCTCCAGGAATCGTAGGTGTTCGTCTACCTCTCAGAAACACATGTATAATGGCTTCCAGGAGAGCAGAGTCAAAGACATCGTTGAGAGTGCAACTGGGGATGCAGTCGACCAAGTGTCTATGAACTTGCCTATCTATGAAGACATCAAATTGTTCATGGAAAAGGATATCAATATGAAATGGTAGTGAAATCACAACAAGCAGCACCATAAACAACAGCAGAAGGTAGCAGATCTGCGTGCGAAAAATGCAAGAGGAAGGTTGTTGACAGCGTAGAGGTGGAGCAAAGTTGCAAGTTCAAGCTGATCCACTTGTGATGAAAACAGCTTTGGAGATTGAGGCTATGAGTTGAGAGTGCGACAAGAGGATCGCGTGAAGACAGAGAGAGCAATAGATAAGGAATTGCAGGTGATGAAGCGGTAGCTTAAGGAAGAACAAGAGGTGCACAAACGAGAGAAGGAGTTGCAGCAGGAATAGGTATAGCAGGAGGCGCAACATGCACAGACTGAAGAAACTGCGCCCATACAGGTTATGGACCCATCCAGCAGCTGGCATGGAGCTGACAGGGTGATCAGTGCTATCTATTGCCTGCAAGAGTATTCAGGAGCATGGATGTCATTGTGCGCACTCATGTGATCCACCCATTTGGCACACTCACCGAGGCGAGGACAAAAAGAAGTCTGACTGGAGATGAACATGCATTTCGACAAGTTGATGTGCATGGTCACCACCACACATTTGGAGATCAGCACAGACACTATGCATCAGTATATTTTTGGTCCAACTACACTCAAGATGAAGATGCACATGTTATTAGACAAGTTGGGCAGAGGAGCCATATCAGTGTATCGGGATGCAACAAAGGCAAGATTTCGCTTTCAGTAGGATGTCACCTTTGAGTGCATAGACACCATCAAGGATGAACAAGCTTGGCATCATTTAACCACCATCGACTATCATGAGGATGTTGAAGAGCTGGTCTTCCCATAGTTGTTTGAGTCTTAGTGATGTCTTGCATGGCTTGCTCGATCCATTTTGTCTCACATGGGTACATGTGTAGATTGTATGTAACATCTTGTAAAGTGGAAGCCCAAGTGTCAATAGTTGAATGTAACAATCATAGAGTAGTTGAAGAGTCATGAGGGTAGGTGAACAGTGACAAAGGGGAATGTCAAGGGTCTCCCCAAGCCATTGTAGAGGCTTTTGGCTAGCCAAGCTTCTAATAGTAGTATCTTAGAGAAAGCTTGGAGAGTATTGTAACTAGCCTTGGCTTCTCCACATTGCAAAGTTAGTACATCTCTTTGGAGGAACAGGTGGCAGTGACTGTAATGTTTCGCTACCGAGACTAGTGGTTGGTCATGGTTGTACTATATGATTGGAACTTTCACTTTTAATATAATAGAGCCAACACGTTTCATGCATATGTTGTTATTGTATTTCAGTTATCTTGGTTACTCTAATGATATATGTATATGTTTTCTTACGCATGCATGCATAGCATTTTTCTGTATAAGTATGTATGAATTTTACTGAGATGTGTTGTTGGTTTAACCATCACTTTGGATTGTTAGCTTACTTGCTTTCTAGCTTGTGATGCATCTTCACTCGTGTTTTCCCTTCCAAGTCGCGTGCTTCCATAGGTTTCCAAGGGGCGCAATCACCTCACTTTCTATGTGTTAGAACCATTCATGCACCTTCCTTGGCTTGTTGTGCATGTCACACCCTTGCTACCAACAGGGACATCTTACTTGCCTTTTTGTGCAACCGCGATCAGGGTGATACTGTACGACCCACTGCCGGGACTCCTACACCAAATGGTCTAAGATATATTTGCGACCTCATACCGGGGAGATCCCTGACATGTTGGCGGGTCCAGAACCATCAACAGTATGATGGAGATTTTTTTTGAAAGCATTCAAGGAAATTTCCCGAATAAAGTGGTATCAGATTTGTTTGACCTTTTTGCCAAGCATTGTGAAAGTCATCATGAGTGAGATTGAATGTGCAACAGGAAGGGAAATGGACAAGAACCAAGATATCTACGAGTACTTCAATAGGATGGAAAACATGGTAGATATATTGTTTGCAGATTATGAAGAGAAAGTGGCAAAAGAGGAAAAGGAGAAAGCTAGATCAGAGGACGATGCTCCATCTCCATACTTTGGTGAATATTCTTCTTCATATTCTTCTCATCATTCAAATGAAGAGAGCAAACAATTCCTTCAAGTGGAGAATGCTAAATTGAGGAGACTTGTACACGAAGCAGAAGAGGAGAAGCAAAGATTGTAGTTTCAATTATGAGCCACGAAAGAGGCCTTGGAAAAGTTGAAGTGCAATGAAGGCTTAGCGAAGTCATCATCACCTACTTCAAAATAAATAGTTGAGGTAATAGTGTTGATATTTCTTCAGTTTCATTTGCACATGATTCTATTTCTATTAGAATAATTGAGATACCTCTTTCGGGAATCGACTTGAAACTCCATACCAAGATGAGGTACATTGAATGAGAATGTTTGAAGGTAGCAGAAGTTTCAAAGTCATTACCAAATCCATCAAGGAATGAGTGTACTAAGAGTACATCAATATATTTTCGTGATAGTGCATAGTGCAGAGGAAGAGTTAAGGCAAGTGCATCTCTCCAGGTTTGCACCAAAGACAACCAAGCGAGGTATAAAAAATCTCAGTATTCTAATGTTCATTTTGATTACAAGAATATTGATAATGATGAGCAAAATATGTGGCATAAAAAACCATGTACTTTTTTTGTCTTGTATAACCATGTTGTTTCCAAGTGTTTGAAGAGAATGGCAATGAGGAAAAGAAAAATAAATGAAGGTGCTTCACCACATCAAGAAAGGAAGAAGGTTAGGAAGGTCTGGACGAAAAATCAATTTTGAAATTATTGCAATAGGGGTGGACATCAAAGAGCCACATATTGGAGGCTCCATCCAAAGCAACGACCAAAGAAGGACAAAACACCTACGAAGGAACCAACCAATGAAGTTGTTCAACAAGTGAATCAGCTACATGAAGAAGACAGATTCACCTTATTGAGTGACATATGGTGATATTAAAACATTTTTAGAGGATGGCCGCATTTGGAAATCACATGGTGTGACATGTTTGTAAAAGTGATGAAGTGTTTTCCATCACTTATACAAGTGACATAGAAATATTTTTGGCTTTTTTGATTGCTATCTTGAGATATGGTTTCTGATGTAAACTTGACCAATCAATGTGTTATAAACTCTTGGAAAGTATAGGGTTTTCTTGGGTCATGTTTGGACTCGTAAAAGAACATGTATTTTGCAAGTTGTACTACAGGTTTGCATAGGATACAAGTGTTGGTTCATCACTTATGACTCTGAAGTACAAAGGTGAAGGAGAAGGAAGTATGGCATGTTAGGGAACTTGTTATGTAGATGAGGGAGTAAAACAAACTATAGATTGTGTTGATGCTTTTGTAGGACCAAAATCTCCTCAATGGGGAGGAATGATCCAGGTGGCTCTAGAGAGGCTAAAAAATCAAAATATTACTCTCAGCAAAACCAAGTCCAAGTTGTACTTCTCATTGTTACAATTTTGGTGGTGTAGATTGTTAGAGTCGGTCTAGTAGCCCTCCACCGGAGATCAAAGCTCTTTGCATTTCATGATTAGGTGTCCCATCAGTGTGATCATGTTGCATTCCGTTAGGCATGCCATAATCCTGGTGGAGGGGGTTTGTGTCTTTATTCCCCTCTTGTTTGGCACTGTTGGTTCAGGTTTGTTCAAGTAAATAAAGTCCTTAAAGGGTCATTCATCTTGTTTTAAGTTTTAAGGTCTTAGGTCTAGGGTTGAGTCCATTTTTGTCTTGAGAGGTCATAAAGGACCAGCAGGCCAGAGGGATGTTCTTCCTTAAATATTTTTTCAAAGATTCCTATCATTGTACAACTAAATTTTCACTTTGTTCTCAAAAACTCTGTTTTTGAAAACAAAGGTCATTATCTCATTTTGTAAAAATTCTCAAAATTTCAAATTCTTCAAATATCGAAGTGCAGCCTTGGTCTCCTTTGCCAGAGCATCCTGGAAGCTATCCCTGCAAAAATTTTCAGAAGAAATCATCATTTCAACCAATTTTTCAAAGAAATGAAATTAAAGGTCAGAGCCAATTAAATAAAAAAGTGTCGATATTCAAAACATTACAAAGTGGGTTTTGAGCAAGTAAAAATTAAAAGGAAGCCTATAAAAGCATGTCATTCCTCATTTGCAAACTCATTTGCCTCTCACAAGCTAAGTGTAATCTTGTAAAGGCGATTTTAGGAGTTCTTGAGCAAGTTGAGCAGTTTCAGGGGTGCGCTACGCGTCAGGAGAGGCACGCTACGCGTCAGGGAGCCTTTCTCAGTGTTATTTTGCAGGTGCGCTACGCGTCAGAGGGGCGTACGCATTGGGCAGGGCGCGCTACGCGTTGGGTTTTCACCTCAACAAATTGCCAGCAAGCTATCAAATCCCCTCCTCTCCATACAAATTTGCAGGTAGGCTCACATCCACCACTTGTGCTTGGCTTTTGAAAGATAAATGTAATGGGTTCATGAAAATTTTTCCATGGATATCCAAGTTTGAAGCACTCCTTTTTCCAATATAAAAAGTGTTGTAGGGTTTGAAAACAGTGTGTTACCAAGGTTGTATTCTTCCTCGTTTCCCTTTGGCATATTTGGCACTTGAAGACAAAGACATCAAGCCTTCATTCCTCATTTTCAACAAATCTGACATACACTTGGCATAGACTTTCAATACCATGGAGGCGGGCACCAATACATCATATGACCAAGACAACGACTCTACAACAGAATTGCATGCACCGGGAGGGCACTAAAATGTCGAAAAGGGAGGATAGACTCCGAATCTTGGCCGAAGCCTCTTTGGCTGAGCATGTCACTTGATGAGGCAACTTCAGCCCAAATTTCAAAAAATTTTGGGAAAATTTTGTCAATTTTGAAATTTTTATATAAAAAACAGGTTTTTTCTCTCAACACGTAGCGCGCCGCGTGCTACCCTTAAGTTGGGGAGGTCCATTTCACAAAAACTCAGCATTTTTGGATTTTTCATGACAAAATACACTTGCTCAGCCACTGCCAAGAAGTTTCATGGAGATTTGAGCCCCCAAAAGGTCAAAAAACAAGCAAAAAATGACCATCTGCCACTTTTTGGACACACAGGAAGCAGTCTTGCGAGATTGCAATTTTGGAGGGGAAAATGGCCACCAAATTGAGAAATCCTACTTGGGCGAGAGAGTAGACATCCATACCTTTCCAAAAAGCCCACTTGTGCCTCATTTGGATGCCGGGAAGTGCCCCAAAAGTGGGCTCAAAGGCGCACTACGCGTTGAGAAATGGCACGCTACGCATCAGGACATTTTCTCAAGTTTTCACCTTCAGCTCAAGAAAATGCAACATTTGACCAGTTTTGACTTTTTGGTGGGATTTTTCATCCTCCTTGATGTAATTGATGTAATTTCATGTTGACATGACACTTTTTTACCTATTCTAGAAGATTCATTCATAAATTGGCAAAAAATTAATGAATGAATTGGTTTCCTAGCTTATAGAGGCAAGTTGTTTTGACTGCCTAGATTGTAGTGCTTTGTTTAGAATTGGTTGAAACAGCTCCTAGGATGATGATCTCGACCCCTAGAGGCTAGGGAATGGGTTGGCATGGTCTATATTATGTATTTTCTAAATCATTTTCACGGTTGGAGAGGTTGGACTCTTGAGGGATAAGCTTAGACTGTATTACTCTTTGTATCTCTGCAATTTTGGCAAAGGAAAGACCAGGGTTTTGCAGCACTATTTGGGATTCCTGTGGTGATTTGTGTTGATGGTGTGTTTCTCTCATGTACTTGTAAGTGTGTTATGTGTATCATTTTCCTACTCTTCTCTTCTGCAAATTAAGTAAATGAAGTGTTAAGGTAGAATTCATGGTTTCTATGCTCTGCCTTTAAGTTTGCTTAATATCTATGTTTTCATCTATTTAAGGAGAACTCCTGATGGTTTCTTGCTCTCTTTAGCTCCTCACCGGTCATTTCTATTCTTCCACTTAATTCAAAGGCATCAAGACAATCTCCTACCTTGCCCCAAAAAGACCTCTGCAAAAACTGTGTCTCATCCCCGCACCCAAAATTGCTATGCTCAATTTTCCACCAAAACTCCAAAAACTTAAAATCAAACTTTCCCTATCAGTGTACTAGCCTAAAATCAGTGTTCTTTATCAGTCATCTCCGCCCTTTGAAGACCTTTTGCCGAGATAGACCCGAAGAGAGCCCTCTCCTGCCCCGTAGGGCTAGCTACGAGGCTAAGTGGTTTGATGTTGCCTTGGATTTTGTCTTTTTCAGCCTGAAGCCAAATTCAAGCGCTAACATAGATGACACTCAAATCCGAGTTTGTATGACCAACTTATTGCAGTTTGAAGTTTGATAAGACATGTAAAAGGTGGGTCCCACACTGTGCCAAATGGAATCCAGTCAGCAGGTGGGACCCATGAATTACATGGCAGTTGAATAGTGGCCTATCCACCATTGACATTTGGTGCTCAATCGTTGGCTCCTTATCCCTGCAAAAAGACAAAAATATGATATTAAAAATATCATATAAAGACAAAAGTCATTAAAAACAAAAAGAAATATTAAAAACATATATAAATATAATAACCAAAAAAATTAAATTAGTTACAAAAGGGATATTATAAATATTTATTATATGGTTATAAAAAAACAACCATATAAAACCTATGGCTTATGGACTATTCAAACCCAATGAGACATATGGTCATGTTAAAATGGTGGTTTATTAATAAATGTGACAACCATAACCTATGGTTTCAGGCTTTATTGGTGGACAAACTATTATAAGGTATGTCAAATGGTGTGGAGGTCAATACTATATATTATATGGTTAACCATATCACAACGATTAAGCATGTGAGCAAAATGACGGGCATTAAACGGTGTAACAGGTGGAACCATAATGGTTCACATTTGTATCAATGGGTAATGTTATGTAATGGTTCCAACGTGTATTCACCGAAAAATTATTGGGCTACAGGTTTGAACCCATAACCGGCACATTAACAATGCTTTAATAACCACCCGTCAATGAAATTGACAAGGGGTAAACTTTATTTTATTTTCCTCCAAACCAATATTTAAGCTGCCATAAATTGTGTAAAAGGGGGAACAACAAAGGCAACATGCAAAACCCAGAACAACAATCAAGTGATAGAACCTTGACCGAGTGGAACCATGATGCAGTTCCAAGAGGCAGAACCATGAAGTAGAGAATCATTGAGGAATCTAAAATATTTTGTGGGGGCTGATTTTTTGGAGTGGCAGAATTATGTTGAGTTTATGCTCATCTGAACCAATTTTTTGCCAAGAGTCTGATGGTGTAGCCCATTTCTTCATCCGAACAATGAATTTTTCACTCAGTGTCTAGAAGAGGATCTTGTGAGGAATCTAAAAGATTATCAGGGAGCCCATATTTGACCATGATAGAAAGGGGTCGTATTTATACTCAAATTTATTAGTGTTGCACAAGGAACATGATGGTGTAGGTCATTTCTTCATCTGAGTGGCCAATTTTCATTCCATCCCCATACTTAAAGGTATGAATTGTATTTTTTCTATGTGTCCATTTGATTTTGTTGAGATAATGATTTGAATTTGAGATCCATGTATGCTACTTTGTTGGAGGATCATTATATGCCACTTTATGTGAGAGATTGTTCTTTGTCATGTTGAAGGAGAGAATCTTATGAGTGAGAGTTCTTGTAAGTAAAACATCTCTTGGGAGAGACATGCCACTCTAGATAAGGGGGTTCATCCTTGTATTGATAAATATTGCAATATGTATTGATCATCTTGAAACAATTAATGAAGCGGCCTCCCCACTCTTGACATTGGGCCTAGTGAAGTAGTCCACACTGGATGAACTTTGTTATCATATCATTAAGTTATGGTTGTTCATGATTATTTCTTCTTATTTGTTCCTTGTTTCATGTTAATGGTTTTCTGAATTTTTATTTAAGAATTCACATTGCTCATGTTTCACAAATGAAATGTAAGTGTCAGTAAAAGGTCCAATATGATGGAGTTTTTTTCAACGCATTCACAAAAGATTCATGGATCAAGTGGTATTAGAGAAGTCTAAACTTTTTTCTAGGGATTGTGAATTTCATCATGAGCAAGATTGAAAGTGTGACAAGAAGGGAAATGGAGAAGAAACAAGATCTCTACGAGGCCTTCTAGAGGATGACAAACATGGTAGATATATTGTTTGCAAATTATGAGGAGAATGTGGCAAAAGAGGAAAAGGAGAAAGAGAGAGCAGAGGACGATTATCCATATTTATCCTTATGTGAATATTATTCTCATCATTCAAATGACGATATCAACCAAAGCCTTCAAGAGTAGAATTCTAAATTGAGGAGACTTCTACAAGAAGCAGAAGAGGAGAAGCAAAGATTGCAACTTCAATTATCAGCCATGGAAGAGGCCTTAGAAAAGTTGAAGTGAAATGAAGGCTTAGCGAAGTCATCATTACCTACTTCATAATCAACAGTTGAGGTAAACAATGTTGATAGTTCTTTAGTTTAATTTTCACATGATGTTATTTCTATTAGAATAATTTAGATACATATTTCAGGAACCGAAATGAAACTCCTCACTAAGATGAGGTACATTAAAGGAGAATGTTCGAAGGTAGTATAAGTTTCAATGCCATTAGCGAAACCATCAAAGAAGGAGGATGATGATAGTACATCACAATCTTCCCATGATAGTGCATGTTGCAAAGGAAGAGCTAAGGCAAGTACATCTCGTCAGGCTCGCACCAAAGAAAACAAAGCGGGGTATAAAAAGTCTCAGTATTCTAATGTTCATTTTGATTACAAGAAGATTGATAATGATGAGAAAAATATGTGGTATATAAAACCACGTAGCTTTTGTGCCTTGTATAACCATGTTGTGGCCAAGTGTTGGAAGAGAATGGCAATGAGGAAAAGGACAAGACATGAAGGTGCTTCTCCACATGAGGAAAGGAAGAAGGTTAGGAAGGTCTGGAGGAAAAAGAATTTTTATAGCTATTGCAACAAGGGTTGACATCATAGAGCCACATGTTGGAGGCTCCATCCAAAGTAGCGACCAAGGAAGGACAAAGCACCTATGAAGGAACTAGTTGATATAGTTGTGAAACAAGTGAATCAACTATAGGAAGAAGACCCATTCACCTTGTTGAGTGATAAATTGTGGCATTAAAACATTTTTAGAGCATGGCTGCATTTGTAAATCACATGTTGTGACATGTTTGTAAAAGTGATGAAGTGTTTTCCATCACTTATAAAAGTGACAGAGTGATAATTTTGGCCCTTTTAGTTTCTAGCTTGGGATGTGGTTTCTGTTATGGTTTCTGATGTAAACTTGACCAATGAGTGTGGTATAAACTCTTGGAAAGTATGGGGTTTTCTTGGGTCATGTTTGGTATTGTAAAAGAACATGTATTTTGCAAGTTGTACTATAGGTTTATATAGGATATAGGGGTTGGCTCATCACTTATGGCTCTGAAGTATAAAGGTGAAGGAGAAGGAAGTATGGCATGTTAGGGCACTTGTTGTGTATATGAGGGAGTATAATAGATTGCATATTGTGTTCATGCTTTTGGAGGACCAAAAGCTCCTCAGTGGGGAGTAATGATCAAAGTGGCTCTAGAGAGGCTAAAAAATCAAAATATTAAACTCTCAATGAAACCAAGTCCAAGTTTTAGTTCTCATCTCTACGATTCCGATGGTGCAGGCGACACTCAAATCTAAATTTGTATGACAAACTTATTCCAGTTTGAAGTTTGAAAAGACATGCAAAAAGGGGGCCCATTGTGTGCCACATGGAATCCCAGTCAGTGGGTGAGACCCACAGATTACATGGTAGTCGAATGCTAGCCAATCAGCCATTAACATTTTGTGCTCAATCATTGGCTCCTTATCCCTACAAAAATCTCTATAAAGACAAAAGTTTTATATATATATATATAACCAAATAATTAGATTAGTTACAAAAGGGATATTATAAATAGTTATTATATGGTTAACCATATCACAACAATTAAGAATGTGAACAAAATGATGGGCATCAAATGGTGTAACAAGTGGAACCATAATGGTTCACATTTGTATTGGTGTGTAATGTTATGTAATGATTCCAATCCGTATTCACCAAAAAATGATTGGGTTGCAGGTTTGAACCCACAACCGACACATTAAAAATGTTTTAATAACCACCCACTCACCAAGTTGGCGAGGGGTAAACTTTGTTTTATCTGCCTCCAAACCAATATTTAAGCCACCATCAGTCGTGAAATAGGGGGAAGAATGAGGGTAATGCACTGAACCCAGAACAAAAATCAGGTGACAGAACCTTGACGGGGCAGAACCATGATGCAGTTATAGGAGGCAGAACCATGAATTAGAGAATCATTAAGGAATCAAAAAGATTCCCTAGGCGCTGATTTTTGATGTGTCAGAATTATGCCAAGTTTATACTCATCTGCACTGGTTTTTCACGAGGAGTCTGATGGTGCACTCCATTTATTCATCTAAGAAATGTATTTTTCACCCGTTTCCAGAAGAGAATATTATTAGAATCTAAAATATTCTCAGGGAGCCTAGATTTGAACATGACATAAATGGGTCATGTTTATATTCAAAGTTCTTAGATTTTGCGAGGAACATCATGGTGTAGGATGTTTCTTCATCTGAGTAGTTGATTTTAAGGCCATCCCTAGATTTGGAGGTATAAGGTGTATTTTTTCCATGTGTCCATTTGATTTTTTTGAGATGATGATTTTAATTTGAGATCCATGTATGCCATGACTTTGGTGGAGGATCATTGTATGCCACTTTATGTGAGAGATTATTCTTTGTCATGTTGAAGGAGAGCATCTTATGAGTAAGATTTCTCGTAAGGAAAATGTCTCATGGGAGAGGCATCCCACTCTAGACAAGGGGGCCCATCCTTGTATTAATAGAGATTGCAATATGTACTCATCATTTTGCAGCAATTAATGAAGTGAACTCCCCACTCTTTACATCGGGCCTGGATACGTAGTTTCATTATCATATCATTGAGTTATGATTGTTCACGATTATTGCTTTTTTATTTGTTCCTTGTTTCATGTTGATGGTTTGTTAAAGTGTTGTTTAAACATTCACATAGGTCATGTTTCACAAAGCAAATGTAAGTGTTAGTAAAAGGTCTTGTATGATGGAGATTTTTGTTTGAAAGAATTCACAAAAAATTCCTAGATCAACACATGCATTCAAAATTATGTCCATGGCATGGATTCATAAAGGTTTTCAAGGTAGGAATTTAAGTTCTTCACGGGAATCAAATTGCTTTATTTAGTTTTACAAATTAGAATTTTCCTTTGAAACTTTCTAGGATCAAATTTAGATATATGCATCAGTTGAACTTACTTTATATTTATATAGCACCTTTTCTTCCCTTTGATAAGAGATTCATATGTATTTATCTTTTCAAGATTTAAAGATTTATTAAGAGCACCTCGAATAATTTTTCTGGCAATTTTACAATCCTTATCATACTAAGAGTTGATAGTTCTATTATTATTTTATATGACACCTCGATAGAGAAATTGTAATGGAAATGGAGAGGGTTGTATTAAAATTATGATAGAGGTTTTCAATGTTATAAGTTAATAGGTGTAAGACAATTATGATAAGGATTGTAATCTTGCATGTGGATTTTGTGCATGGAAAAGTTTAGAGTTAAGGTTAAAGGTCTATTATTAGAGTCAGGCTCATGGTCATTTAAGAGGTCAAAATTTACAATTTGGTTGGAAACAGGGATATCGGGTTTTAGAAAATCCACAACACTACTATGAAGCCCATGAATACAAGTCATCTGGTTGGAATTCGGCCACTGTCTTATGCCATTACAAATTATAAGGTCTTGAGAACTATAGAGCTTGATTAAATTGATACCAAATTAATTCTCGATCAAGTTTGAAAAGTTTATTTTGTATTTACCAACTAAAAGAAGGTCCTTATCTAGCCAGAGAGTATTAGGGTTGGAATCATTGCTTAGAATAATAACTTGGTTAGTTGTGCTTCTGGAATTAAAGTCTCATAACAAGAGGATATTACCTTCAATCCTTAGTTTATGAATATCTTGTTCAAGGGTATTACAAGGGAATTTTTTATCTAGATTGTTCTTATAAAAGGTTGAGCTGGTAGGTCCAAAATAGCAAATTGTGATATAAGTATTTTTAGAAATAATGTGAGAGATTTTGATCCAAATGTATAAATGGAGAGGTTTTTTATTATGAAGCCGAGGGCAAGGAGAAACATTCTCTTTAATATAACAGGTTGTTCCTCAAATCCCTTTGTGATAGGATTTCTTGTTCCAGATTGACCATAAAGTGAATCCATATGCTTGAGGGACCTTACACTCATGACATTCCCAAGTTTCCACTAAAATAATAATATCAATTTCACTCATGATCCTGCTTAACATAGGACCTTTTTTCCATGGAAAGCCATCACAGTTCTAAAAAATTATATGGAGCATTCCAAAGTCCTATTTATTACTCTCATTTTGGGCTCTATCCCTAATAATAGCTTTATTACTTCTAATGATTGCCCATTTTCCTTCCTTTTATGGCTTCCTTTATCTTTTGAACCTCCTTCCATAATTCATTTTGGTATGTTGGAATGAGGTCCTCATTTATAAATATTCATATCCCTTTGAAGCTTGGAGATTTATTGTGCATGCCAAATTTATAGTCACTATCCTAATGCAGATTAATCTATCTTTATGCTCAAGTATCTTTCCCAACCTTCTCACTTCCATGATATAAATGTTTTCAATTTGTGACTTATTTTTAGTTATTCTTTTACTATTGTTAGCATGTTCTCATCCCTTTTCTCTTTTATACCAACACTTATAAGATTCAAGGCCCTTTTGTTACATTCATGATCTAACTCAATTATCTTGTTCATTTCCTCTTTTGATGGGTTTGATTATTAATTAATTTTTCATAATACTTAGGACCAAGTTGTTATTTAGTTTTCCTTTTAACTCTTTAATCGTGTCTCTCAATGTGAAATTTCCTTTGACCATTGATTGTTTCTGATTTTTGTTTCTTGTAGCCTATGTTCCATTTTTTTTTCAAATTAATTTCAAACCATAATATTTTAATCTCTAACAATTTGAATTTATTCTGTTCGAATGAATCACTATGATTATAAAGACTTACTATGTTGGGAAAAATACTGGGGGGGGGGGGGGGGAGGCTCTGTGAATTAGTGTTTTAAAACTCACTTAAACTTTTATTTTCTTATCCAGATTTATGTATGCGACTATATTGAAGCAAACCTGCATATGTATGTGACTATTATGCAAACAACTAGCGTATATATAGTTAACTAACTTTTCAGTTAATCCATCATCTGTTTAAATTGAACTAGTGTATCAGTACTTCATTATAAATTAATTAAATAGTAACCATGTGTAGTAAGAATAGAATAAACCCTCACACATAAGAAACACATCAACACACATGAACACCAAGATTTTTTGGTATAAACCCAATGTGGGAAAAAAACCACCATTATTATCGTCTTTGTATTTATTTTTTATTATAAATAAAACGTATTACAACCTTGTATTGGTGCAGACTCATACCATCACATAAGAACCCACCTTCAGAAGGATACAACCTTCTCTCGTTCTCTAGCACCCACTGGAAGAGAGATCCAACCCCCTGATCTCGTTTATCGACACCCACTAGAAGGGAGATCCTACCCCCTAATTTGATTTACCAGCTACCACTAGAAGGAATCTTCGACTCCCTTACTAAAGGATACAACGCTCAGCACCACCGTGGACCATGTTTCATAAATTTTCACACTAGATCCACCTGATACAAAACATCACAACTTGTAAGCCACTTTTAATCCCAATAGAAAATATCAAAATTGAAACTGATCGGTGCAACGAATCACTCAATCATTGAACTAACTCAATCAACCAAGCACTAAGACAAGTAAGACCCAAATCAATCAACTTATTCTCAAACAACCAAAGTAGTTAGATCATTGTAACTAGAACACTAATACTGAACCCAAAAACTACATCAACTCACTAAACCAACTGAAAACCTTGATCAATAAAATTTCAGAATATATATTTTGCTTTACTTTAGCAAATCCGCTTGTATACACGACTTCCTTGAAGCATATCTACGTGTAGATCTCAAAACTTTGAACCCTGAAACTGAATCACTGTCATTTTGAAACAAACACAGGGTTACACCCTGAACCACTAAATTATTCTGAAATAATCAAGGAACCATCACAAATCTTCAATCACATTCAACTAGCAGCATCATCACTCTTCAATCAATCAATTCAACTTCAATCATCAGTGTTAAACCCAAATCATCAAGTAAGACTTCATTGATAGACAACAGAAGCACAATAATACTGATTAGAATGATCAGACATCTTATTCAGAAAAACCCTAACTTATATACATGCTTTCAAAAAAACACTTCCACATGTATACGTTCTTTTCAGGAATCAAACCTGTGTACTGATCTATCAAAAGTGTAGAATTTGTAGAAATTTCTCTATAGATCAGCTAGCTATGATACCATGTAGAAATTTTCACTGTAGATTAAACTTATTATGCAATGTACTAAAGCAAAATACTTAATCTACTTCTACAATCAAACTTGCAGAAGCTTAATCAATTTGAGCAAGATCAAACAGAACATATATAACAGGGAAGAAGATTCAGTCACACATGAAACATAGAAGAATACTCTGGGGAAAACCTCATCTAAAAACCCTGTTATATGTATTATCATACAAGTGGAAATATCTCAGGATTACACAAAGCTTTAGCTCTCAAGCTATCCAGCTCTCAGTACAATCCCTCACTGCTGCTCATAGACAAAATAGACAACACATATACCTTCCTTCAATGCTCCAAGCCTCCTATTTCCTTGCGCAGTTTCTCCTGAGTCCTCCAGCTGCAACCTGTTTGATTCTCACCTCACACACAACACTGACCTCTGAAATAACTGCGCAATCCTAAAGGAGTTAATTCCTTCTGCATGGATGAGTGTCCTTTATAGGAAAATTCCTCCAACTGGTAGTACACTGTCCCTTCCTTTAATCTCAACTGGGTCTCTGTCTGAACTAACATGCATGAGTTATTTGTGAGAGAATATTCATTTATTTGGAGAACACTAGTTGCATGCATGCATGCATTAACTAACTGAACTCACAATCAGTTCCACAAACTATTTGGAACTAATCTAACTAGACTTAACTTAGTTAACTGAGCTAACTATTTACAAATCAAATTCAACTCATCCTTATCTCCTTAATTAAGGGATAACTTCCTCAATCAAAGGGATGACTGTTGCATGACTTCACAAAGACTTCATGTTTGAATTTCTCCACGTAATTAACTCAAAATGAATTAATTAATTATTTTTCAAATAGCTAGTGAGACTAAATTTGAATTTTAATTCTCAATTTTGATTCAAGGACAAATCAAAATTGGAATATATCCCAAAATGTTATTTTTAGCATTTCTATTTTTTGTTATTTCCAAGAGAGTTGGAGTATATCCTAAAATGCTATTTATAGAAATGTTATTTTTAGCATTTCTATTTTTATCATTTCTTGTTGCTATTTTCAACACTCCCTCTCAACAAGAAAGGCATTCAACTCGAACCCGATCCTGAACCTTTGGAATGTTCTGCATGCAACACTTCTCTCAAGTTTTGTTTCTCCAACAACTCTAGAAACACAAAAAATATCCAACCTGAATTAGAATGATGCCTCTGTCATCAAAGTCTCTGACTGCTATTGCCTCTGTCGACTGAAAACTCTACACCCCCGTGCTCTTCAGTATTTGACTGCTCTAGCCTCTGTCACTTTGATCTCTGACTGCATCAATCACATTGATTCCTCCTGCTGCATCCATGCTGCTGCTAGTCCTATCTCCCAACATGCATCCATACTGCACCTCCTCTCATCATGTTTCATCGTGGTGCCCACTACTGCACTACAATTCAGTTACTGAGAAGTAAGTAACTGATCTCCCAACTGACCTCCCTGTTGGGCTAGAAACACCCTCTGATGCTGAAGCTCCATCCACATCTATCTCTACCCACTCAGCCAGTTCTGCTACTCCTCGTCGGGGCTCATGTATCAAGGTCTAATCAAAGAGGTTGGGTACCTCAAATATCCTGCCCCTATTTCAGCCTTCTTGGGACTATCTCTTCACATTGCCCCACCTCACACCTAGAGGTATGGCTGCATGTGATCCCTCTACCCACTTGGCTTGAAATTTCCCCCTACTGGAGGTCTCTGCATGAGTGGATGCCTCCACTTGATCTCCTCTCGGCTTCTCCAGTTGTGGCTGCTCCACAACCTCCTGAAGCTGCTTCACCAATTGTGGCTCCTCCATAATTGTCTGAGACTTCTTCTGAGGCTACATGTTGAGAGGTAATGTACTCTCCCTCTCAACCTCCAAGTCTCTGATAGTTGCCCTACTCCTTCAGGCCTTGCATGCATCTTGAACCTCAAGAACATATAGGTTTTGTATCCGTGAACTGATCTGTTTCACCTGACCCGTGGTGATGTGTCTAAGGAAAACCTTTCCCTTACTGAAGACAACATCGTAGCCTTTGTCCTCCACCATCATGATCGATACCAAGTTTTTCTTCAGTCCAAGCACATACTTCACATCTGTTAAGGTGATAGAAGCTCCATGCTCGCTATGAAAAGCAACTGTACCTTCACCTGGAACATGGTACTTTCCATCATCGCCCATCTCGATGCACATCTGGAGGTATTTCTCCTCCAAGGTACTGAATAAACTCTTATCGTTGATCATGTGGAATGAGGCTCCACTGTCAAGAAACCAACCACAACCCATCATCGATGAAACCATGCATGCTATGAGGGTAAAATCCAATTCGAACTGAGAGGCCAATGCCTCACCTTCATATCCTTCCAAGGATCCCTTCTTGGACTTCTTCAATGGACAATTAGTTGCATAATGGCACACCTCATGACAACTAAAGCATCTCACTTTGGATTTTTCAATCTTCTTCCCATCATGAGAAGAACTTGATTTGGAATGAGAATTCTTCTTCTTCCCTTTCCTTGCCTTACTGGCTAAGGCTATATTTTCTTCATCCTCCTTAGATGAAGAAACATCTTTGGTGCTCCTCCTGATCTCCTCCTGCACCAGATCTGACCACAGTCGTTCCTAATCTGGCAGTTTCTCTCTTCCATTCATTAAGCCCTGGTAGCTATGCCAGCTCTTGGGAAGACCAAGGAGAGCAAGCCTCACCATATCATCATCGTCTATTGTGATCCCTACACTTCCAAGCTCATCTCTATAGGTGGTGAGATTGTTCAGATATGTAGAGATCGTGTTGCCCTTTTCGTACTTGATTTTTCGAAGCTTTTCTTTCAGCGCTAACTTCCTCTGGTTGTTGCTGTTCTGATATAGATCCTTTAGAGTCTTCCACATTGAAAATGGAGTCTCCTTCCCATGGAGACTCGAGACAATATGGTCTCAAACTCCCTCCAGAAGAATCCTCCTCGCTCTCACCACACATTTCTTCCATTTCGCCAATTCTTGGGCATTAACTGCTACTGGCTTAAGGACTTCTTGATCAATGAAGTCCTTCAAAATGTTGTCCTCTAATACCGCTTCTATGCAATCCTTCCAGGCTATGTAATTCGAGCTTCCATCCAGGGCATACTCGAGTCTTAAGCCATTGAATGCCATTGGTGAACTTTGAGATGTGATAATAAATCAAGTTTGTACCTACAATCAAGAACTTCAAACTTCGAACTTTGAACTTCTTTGTATATTGTTCTCCGCTTTGATAAACTTGGCTCCGATGCCATGTAGAAATTTCTCTATAGATCAGTTAGCTCTGATACCATGTAGAAATTCTCACTGTAGATTAAACTGATTATGCAATGTACTAAAGCAAAATACTTAATCTACTTCTACAATCAAACTTGCGGAAGCTTAATCGATTTGAGAAAGATCAAACAGAACGCATATAACAGAGAATAAGATTCAATCACACATGAAAAACAGAAGAATACTTTGGGGAAAGCCTCATCTAAAAACCCCGCTATCTGTATTATCATATAAGTGGAAATATCTCAGGATTACACAAAGATTTAGCTCTCAAGCTATCCAGCTCTCAGTACAATCCCTCACTACTGCTCATAGATAGAATAGACAACACATATGCCTTCCTTCAGTCCTCCAAGCCTCCTATTTCCTTGCACAATTTCTCTTGGGTCCTCCAGCTGCTGTGTGATTCAAACCTCACACACAACATTGACCTCTGAAATAACTGCGCAATCCTAAAGGAGTTAATTCCTTCTACATGGATGAGTTTCCTTTATAGGAAAATTCCTTGAACTGATAGTACATTGTCCCTTCCTTTAATCTCAATTGGGTTTTTGTCTGAACTGACATGCATGAGTTATTTATGAGAGAATATTCAGTTATCTGGAGAACACTAGTTGCATGCATGCATGCATTAACTAACTGAACTCACAATCAGTTCCACAAACTGTTTGGAACTAATCTAACTGGACTTAACTTAGTTAACTGGGCTAACTAATTACAACTCAAATACAACTCATCCTTATCTCCTTAATTAAGGGATAACTTCCTCAATCAAAGGGATAACTGTTGCATGACTTCACAAAGACTTCATGTTTGAATTTCTCCAACTAATTAACTCAAGATGAATTAATTAATTATTTTTCAAACAGCTAGTGAGACTAAATTCGAATTTTAATTCTCAATTGTGATTCAAGGACAAATCAAAATTGGAATATATCCCGAAATGTTATTTATAGCAATGTTATTTTTAGCATTTCTATTTTTTGCTATTTCCAACAGAGTTTGAGTATATCCTAAAATGCTATTTTTAGCATTTCTTGTTGCTATTTTCAACAGAATTAATACATGACTTACCAACATTAAACCCGCGTATGTACACATCTTTCAGGTCATCAAACCCATGTATAGATCTGCAACTATTGACTTATAGCTGCACTGCACATGATACCTTCAGAACAAACCCATCTCTTGACATACGTAACAAAATATGCGTCAGACATAAATATTATAGATCAAATAAATCCATTATCAATATAGTCATTTCAGATCTATTGGATCTGATCCATCATCAAATTCTTGGGTTTATACTTAGTTTTAGATCAAAATACTCATTAATAGCCCATTACATGCACACTTTCTTCAGATCTAACTATGAAATATTCATTACTTTCATGCACAAACACTTTGATCTTAATCTCCTTATATAGCTTAGGCCTTATCCAATGCCATAGCTCAAAACCACACTAATGTTGATGGTATTCTTTGACAAGATAAAATATTGATTGTTTGGCTCAATACTATGGGTCAATACCATGGTGAAGAAACTGTGCGTGCCTTTTCTTCTTCATACCCGCGTATGTACGTGGATTTTCTTCACAGAACCCGTGTGTACCTATAAAAACATCCCATTCAACATTCCTCTGTCTCTGAAATGCTATTCCTTTGTCCAAACTCTCTATCATATGTAGACATATCCTATTGACATCTTCATCAAGTAGATTTCCATCAAAATACAACTCATCAAGTAGGTTTCCATCAAGGACAACACATTAGTCATAATGCCAACATACTATGGTGACTTTGTTTGACCTCCCCTTACTAAGTTGAAGTTTTGGCATATGTCATGAAGTGTTCATAATTTAAATAATAAAATTAATAATAAATAAAATAAATAAATAAAAATAACGTATATGACTTGTTATCTATCCTTTTCGCAACCTGCTAAGATCCTAGCAGCCTCACTAAATAGGCACACATAGAGCAAGCACCTTGTGACACCTCGGCCCAATCGTCTAGTATTTAGGCCTAACACCTCCTAAATAACCAAGGCCCGAAGTCCCTAAATACCCCCCAACAATATTGGTTTATGTCAATTTCCTTCCATGGAATCAAAGGAGTGGAGTTGTTCTTGATTTCTTAGATCTCCTGCCTCAAAATAGTGCTAAAATAGAGAAAATTTATAATAGTGGATATTAGTATTCAAAACAATTCAAAGATATGGAATTTGATCTATGGATTTTGATATGTTGATCTTGTACTAACCAAATATATGATTATTTATAAATTCTGAAGTCTTGTTAATAAGTTACAAGTAAAATATATTGTTGTCCAATATGGCAACTTGTAAAAGCTACATAAAAACATAGCGACATCAACATATTTGTTTAATCAACCAATCCACTATCTAAGAAACACCTCTAGGGAGTTACCCTTGAGTGTGGAATGGATAGAAGATGATTATAGAGGCTTTAGGGCCTCCCCTTTACTAAATTTGGACTAAGAAACCAATTTCTAGCTGGCTAGAAAATATTTTTCAAATTTGCAGGGTAAACCCAAAAATTTTCTAGAAAATTATTTTACTATTTAAATATCCAAATAATAAAAGTAATTCAACTCCAATGTAAACTTTTTTCTTATAAACTAATATAGCGTTGAAAAATCATAAGTTCTAATGTACGATACTTATTTGTAGGCCTGTAGAACTCATTTCTAGTAGCTAAAAACACAAGTCCAACAAGAAGAAATCCCTTTAAGCGCAACAATGTGTAACTAAAAGGCTACATACAAGTGTAAATTGTAAGAAATATTAACTTGTATCTATGTGGGGGCTAGATTTAGAAATTTAGTTACTTTTTCCCCAACAAATAACAAGTTGTAAAGCCATATGACAACAAAAACCTACAAGTAAAATCTTACTCTAACTATAGAAAAGTAATTTGGAGAATTTTGTATTTTTTTTGGTTGATATTTTTACCCATGCCTTGGAGTCTCACCCTTTGTTGGAGTGTGAAGTGGATACCCCTCTAAGTCGCTATGATTGGTTCTTTCCTAGGGAGGGGCTTGGTCCTTTCAGAAGTTCCCCCTACTTTAGCTTAATTAATCCTAGAACTTTCAATTTTCCTTAGGAGCAACCATCTTTTTGTGACATCTCTAACCTTTGTCCTCTGTGTGAGGAAAAACATGAAGCCCTTGAGACAGTAAACCCCACCTTCGAAATAGTTTAAAACCTCATACCGATTTACATGAAAAACCAAATCAAACATGTAGGGATACCTTGGTTTCTTGCTTCAATGTAGCATATTATCACCTTAATGACAAAGAACATTAATCTTAGGATAATTTTAGTTGTTAGAAAAAAGAAATTAGATAATAGTAATACTGAATAGAAATATCAAGAAGAAGAATATTAACAATAGCCACTCCACAATTATATAAGAGTAGAAATGTTCACAAAATAAATGAACTGATTTTATTAGATAGTACTTATCTCAAGTGAACAACACCAATTACAATGGAGGAGAGCCTAACCTTTTAGAGAAAAATATCTAAGAACTAGTTAATTGCTAGTTGACTCTCGTCATTAAAATAATGTTAGTCTTCAACAATCCAAGACTTACAAATTTTAAACTTCATGAAATATTACTAAATAAAATTAATAAATCCCCAATGGGGATCGAATTGGCTAAGAACCTTGAGAGAGTCCACAAATTACTTCTACAAATGGTCTGCAATAGTAAAAAGAAAAAATAACACCAAAATCCTCCAAATGCCTAACTTATTTGGTCTAAATGCAACTCTATTTGTCCACATAGAAGAGTGTGAATTGACTGGTTAAGGTTGACTTGGTCTTTTGGATGTTAAATATTTGATCCATCATCTCACCGTTTTGGTTCAAGTGTTGAGAAAGACAGGGTAGTGCTTGATTAGAATTTTTATTAATGATTTCTCAAACTTTTACAAATTCTTGTGATTATATTGATTCTTCATTATCATTATTATGTTTTTTGCATCATCAAGATAGATTCCAAATAAGAAGATTGCAAATAGGACACTAGAGATAGGCACATAACTAGGGAAAGACCCATATGAATGGGAAAACCCAGTCAAACACTTGCACTAGTAGAATCAAATCAAGTTGAGACAACCTGGACCTTTGACTGAAACATAGAGTTCCTCCTTTCACCAAGTCAGTTGTTAGCACAAATTTCTTCACATAAAGCCTTCTTGTATTTTCGGCTCCTTCATCGTAGTTTTTGAAACTGACCTTGTACCTTCGACCCCTGCAATTATCTTAGACTCCTTCGCACGTGTGACAAAAATTTTGGTTCTTGACTCTTTACTTGACATGTCTCCTTTCCTAAACTTCACATCCTTTTGAATTACAGATCAAAACCTTTTCTTAATCATAAAAAAACGACTTGTTGTTCTCTCTCCTTCATAGGCTGAGTGCAAATATGTATATAGGAGAGGGAGCCGACTTGGTAGAAGAGTCTCTTTGACCCAAAATAAGTATTTTTCTTTGACTTCGATACAATACAAAAATCGTAGAGCACTCAATGGTTCTTTGACCTATTGACCATTAACCCAAGCATGAAACCCATGTTTTAATAAGTTAGTTTCTTTTACAATAAATTTTCTTTTTTATTTCTTCTGACAAATACATTAGAGCATGACTCTAATACAATTATGAAGACCAACACTATTTACATTCCTCAACACTCCCTCTTAACTAGGGAGGTATTCATAATTACATATATATAGAGGTACATGGAAGATCTCAAAATTATATGCTCTATGAAAATTCATGGCACACACAATGCTACAGATAAGATACTTGACCAAAGTATCTAATCCAATTGGGACTAAGGTGTTTTCCAAGCTTCAACCACTATAGGTACCATCAAGCTTCCACTCTAACACCAACCTAGGGATCTAGGTGTGTATCCAAGGTCAGAGATCCTAGACCAATGCTACCTTCCCTACTTTGGGATCAGGACATCAATACATAGGTCGTCCAAATGTCCTCCCAAGCATCTTGTCACCCCAAGATGCTTAATCTCTCCTTATCAACTAAATTAGATATATCCACCAATCCAAGCATGCTTCAAACTTTCAACCTTCTTATGGAGAGATCCTGAACAATCACAAACCTAATTAGTAATAAAATTACAATATATATAGAAAAAACCTTTGGTGTCTTCAATTATTCTGATGTTTCTTAGATCAAGAATCATTTTCAAGAATATCATTCCTTTATTTAGTATTAAGGTCATCTTTAATTGTTATCAGGATTCTTGCAACACCCTTTATCTACATCATCAACATTATTATCAAATCATATTCAATTATGAACATCTTCAACATCTTGAATATTATGTATTTGTAAATCTTTAACAACAAGTACAAACAAGTACAAATATATAAAAAAATGAAGTTAACTATACCAAAATCATGCCATTATAAAGGAAACATAAAAAAAATCAATCTTTAAACATCAAATACCTAAACCTAGTTAGGTTCATAGTCAACAAGGGTTACATATTTTACATATTAGATTTCAACAATTTTCTAGGGTTTTGTTACAAACCCTAGATTCCAACAATGAGACTTTTAAAGTCATAGATATCAACAACTAAATAAAGTCATCAAACATTAAATCTAGGGATTCCTATATTTCATCAATCATGCCAATACCAAAAAGCAAGCTAGCATTCTAGCATTTCATATCTAGGGTTTCATTATTATTTTCTTATATCAATCTCTTACCAAGGTTTTATCGTAAACCCAAGTTACAAACATAAAACTTCAAAATTAGATATAATTTTTTTTTACCATCCTAGGGTTTCAATTATACATAACCACATACACCTAGAGATTTATTCCTAGAATCTTACATTAACTATTACAAAGGTTTTGCCATAAACCCTAATTCACCAAACCCTAAAAATATAGGGTTTTATCATGTAGCCTAGAAATCAACAACAAACCCTAATAATAAGGTTAGGGTTTCATAACATCAAAAAACCCTTAAACGTTAAGAGAGTATAATTTTCATCATAGGTTCTAGACTTTATCAACAAACCCTAAGTGGGCTAGGGTTTCATCAATATTGTTAACATACCCTAAGCACCAAAATGTTAGGGTTTTACCAAAATGAACAAAATGACAAGAGATAGCATGATAAGGGTAGATTCAATCTAGTGATTAGTCACACTAACAAGAATATTTAAGATTTAAAATACCTAAACATGAGAAAGTTAATGATATAAAAAAAAATCAAAATGACCATACCCTTTGATATGAAAAAGATCTACTACAAGTCCTTGTACATATCTTGATATTTTTCTTTTGCAAACCTTGTAGTATTTTAGTTGAATGGTTTCTTTAGAAGCAAATCTCCTTATAAGACTTTTTTCAAGATTCCTTTGAATCTGGTTACAAACCTTATTTCTTTGAATATTCCTACAAGTTTAGTCACTTCAAGAAAAAGAAAATCAAAGATGACGTATATCTTTTGTGAGAAGGTGGAAGTTACTTGTGAAAGAGATCCCTCTCACTGTGAAATAATATCATCCTTATTTCTTTATGTATATGCAACAATCATCGACAAGTACTATCCAGAGTATACAAGTATAATTACAAGTTCGAGATTTCAGATTCAAACCTTAATTTCAAATCCAATTCTTACTAGGTTTTCCAATTTCACCCTAGACTAACTATAAAGCCAAAATCTAGGGTTTCTTTATGGAATAGGGTGGGGTTTCATAAGAAGGAACAAGGGTTTCTATATGAACTATCTAGGGTTTCACAATCTCTATATACATTGAAAACTTTCAGACCTAAGGGACATACATGCAACTATATTCTAAAATAACCTTAACAAATGACCATGTTATACATACCTCAAGGTCACACACCTTTGTCTTGAGCGATTGATGTTCCATAGAGCTTTTTTCCTTTTCTTGCAAAGCTGGAAACATATTTTCAGAAGATTGAGGAAAAAGGAACAAAATAATACTTGATTTTTATGAGGTCTTTAAAGCTCCTTTCATAGGTGTTATCACTCAGGTTGTCCCTTGGCTCCTTAAGGGATACGGCCGAGGTAACCACAAACCAATCTTTGGGCTGTAGGTCCTAGCCTACCTGCAGTCAGAGAGGGCTCTCTCTTTATGATTTAACCTTGTTTTGGGTTGATTTTAGGCTAGTTATGGTGTACAAGGGTTTTGTTTTGATTTTGGTGGGAAAGAGATGTTTTCAAGAAGAGTTGGGATGCATAGTGTGAGAAGTTCAAACCATTGGGCATGGAGTCATGGATTAGGGCTTGCTGTTGTGTTTTCTTGGTCACAAGCAGAATATAGAGTAGGATAGCTACACATAGAACAATATCAGGCTGGAATAAAGATGGAATGAAGGTCAGAGATGAAAGGAAACTAAGAATCTTTCATTAGCTAACAGAGAGGGAAGGTGGATGAAATTTTGTCTAGGAGCAGTCAAGAATTCCTAAAAAACAGTCATATGTGAAAGAAACAGGGTAAACATGATCATTTAAGTATGCATATTCATAACCATTTCTGAAGAAAACATATAGAAATATTAGATATCATTTTTGGGATTCAACTGCGTTAAGTAAGTCATTCAAAGTATGACCATTTCCATGAGAGGCAGTCGTAAAGTGACTAATATCTCATGATTTTTGAATAGTTCACTTAGCACTCATTGCATCGGGTGATGCTCATAGGGGTGAAGAAGTGGGATTGAAACTAGTGAAATGTGGAGAACGAATCACATAGCATCAATCATCACTTCCAGGGCTTGCACCCGGTAACCAGGACTTCCCAGGAGGTCACCCATCCCAGAACTCCTCTGGCTCAAGCGCGCTTAACTGTGGAGTTTTTCCCCACAATCAAGCCCACTTAGCTTGCTACCCCATTTGCAAAACCTTAGCAAGTATTGTGCCTCATGAACCATTCAGGTAGAGATCCCTTGACTCTTTTTGAATTTAAGTATGGGGGATTTACGCAGTGCATTATATTAGATATCATTTTTGGGATTCAACTGCGTTAAGTAAGTCATTCAAAGTATGACCATTTCCATGAGAGGTAGTCGTAAAGTGACTAATATCTCATGATTTTTGAATAGTTCACTTAGCACTCATTGCATCGGGTGATGCTCACAGGGGTGAAGAAGTGGGATTGAAACTAGTGAAATGTGGAGAACGAATCACATAGCATCAATCATCACTTCCGGGGCTTGCACCCGGTAACCAGGACTTCCCAGGAGGTCACCCATCCCAGAACTCCTCTGGCTCAAGCGCGCTTAACTGTGGAGTTTTTCCCCATAATCAAGCCCACTTAGCTTGCTACCCCATTTGCAAAACCTTAGCAAGTATTGTGCCTCATGAACCATTCAGGTAGAGATCCCTTGACTCTTTTTGAATTTAAGTATGGGGGATTTACGCAGTGCATTATATTAGATATCATTTTTGGGATTCAACTGCGTTAAGTAAGTCATTCAAAGTATGACCATTTCCATGAGAGGTAGTCATAAAGTGACTAATATCTCATGATTTTTGAATAGTTCACTTAGCACTCATTGCATCGGGTGATGCTCACAGGGGTGAAGAAGTGGGATTGAAACTAGTGAAATGTGGAGAACGAATCACATAGCATCAATCATCACTTTCGGGGCTTGCACTCGGTAACCAGGACTTCCCAGGAGGTCACCCATCCCAGAACTCCTCTGGCTCAAGCGCGCTTAACTGTGGAGTTTTTCCCCACAATCAAGCCCACTTAGCTTGCTACCCCATTTGCAAAACCTTAGCAAGTATTGTGCCTCATGAACCATTCAGGTAGAGATCCCTTGACTCTTTTTGAATTTAAGTATGGGGGATTTACGCAGTGCATTATATTAGATATCATTTTTGGGATTCAACTGCGTTAAGTAAGTCATTCAAAGTATGACCATTTCCATGAGAGGTAGTCGTAAAGTGACTAATATCTCATGATTTTTGAATAGTTCACTTAGCACTCATTGCATCGGGTGATGCTCACAGGGGTGAAGAAGTGGGATTGAAACTAGAAATAACAAGAACTGAGCATAGGGTGCAGTCAAGCAAAACCTAAGCTATTCTTTTTTCTTGCTATTTAGATGGTAACACAATGGTGCATAAACATATGAAAACTATAAACAGAGGTAGGAAAACTTATTGAGCCATGTAGTAGCACAGGAATTCCACAGTCACTCTTTAACCATTAATAACACAACAGTCAGTTCTTCATCCAAAGCATTCTAGCAGTCTTTGATTACAGAGCTTCTAAAAAATACAGCACAAGTCCAGAATGAGGAATATCAACCAGCCAACCCTTTAAAAAATGAATTAGGGTGGTTTATATAGGGAAAATATCTAAAAATATCTATTACAACAGACCTTAAGCAGGTCTAAGGGAAATGAGTTCTTTAACCTAATCTTGTCCTGAAATTAATGCAAGAAAATATCTTTGAGCTGCTCTGGAGGTAGCTGTATCAAAATGAGCTAATATGGTGTCCTTATGGCTCTGTGCTATTCATTTAGCCATAACTGTGCTTTGGGCTTTGATCCCTTGCTCTTAAGTGGCTTTGATGTGCATTAACTGTGATCTAAAAGCCTTAAATGGCTTCACCGCTTTCTTTGACTTTGCTTGGGGGCCTTTAATGTTCACCTACTTTGGTATTGCCGACTTGATACTCTTTTCCGCTTCACTGATACTCTTTAATTTAATATGGGCTTCGTCTTTCCTCTGATACTCTTGAAATTGTAAAATCGCCCCTTTTCTGAACCTACATGAAGAAATCCTGTCAAATTGTGAATTTTTGGGCCTGCTGGTAGCCAAGCAATAGGCAGCCTTCCATTTTGATCATTTTTTCTCAAAAACTGCCTCATTTTTTTCATTCCGGGCATCCTGTGCTGCGATTTTCGCGCTTCGCGCCTCTTTTGGTGATGACGTTAGCATGACGTCAGCAGTGGGTCCCGGTATGGCAATGACATGGCAGGGTGACGTGGCAGTACAGTAGGGTGATGCGATGGCAGTGACACGTAGTAGTGGCAGGTTGACGCAGAGGTGACGTAGCGCTGACATGGCGCTGACGTCAAGGGCGGATAGACAGAAGGCGGTTTGTGGTTTCATCGGACCGCCTTCTGTACGAGGGTGGTAATGTCAGAGGAGCTCCGATGCCATCAAGGGCGGACACATGTCTTCTGTACTGTGGGGAAACCGCTAGCCCATCGGAGGCTAACCATCTGATGTCAGGGCAGCTTCGAAATCGCCAAGAGCCATCGGATTTGGGAGGGCGGATCGGAGGGCTGACGGAGTGCGGAGGTGGCAGTAGGTTTATGTGCGGGGGCTCGCGTGAATATTACATTAATATTTATATGGCGGGGGGTCAAAACTTTGGGTTTGTGGGTAAGAGAGGGGAAGGGAATGGTTATTAGTTTAACCAGAGGTTAAGCTAACTCCTGGTTTAAGGCGCGGAAAGGCTAATGTTAAGCCCCAAATGGACTCAACATTGCCCCAAACTGATGTTATAGGGCTAAAGCGCCAGGGGATGGGGGTATGTACATAGGGGAGCTATTTAGTGCTTTTTAGTAAGGGGAAGGGGAAATAGATAGGGATTTACATAATAATGTTAGAAGTTAATATGAATTTGTGAGGTGAAGTGTAGGGGGCTAAGTTTGTGAACTGAAACTTAGGCTTAGGAAGTGAATGGACTGCGGAGAAATGATTTTTACACAAGAAATGTGGCTTCTTTTCACTGAAGAAAGTCAAAGCTTGACTTAGTATTTTACAAAAATGAAGTGGTAACAGGACTAGTTGGGCAGATCCCAAGGTCCTCAAGGGGATGTTAGTGAGTGATTTGGGGAATAAGAAGAAGGGGGAATTAGACATGCCTCGTTTGAGCTCCTCCAAATGAAAAATTGCCTCAAAAATGTGATCTGAATAGATATAACACTTGAAAACATGACATGGATCACATAGCTTGATTCTGCAACCACAAAACTACTTACCTAGCCTACTTACCTAGCATTTTTTCTTCTTTTTGCATGGGTGCACTTGGACTTGCAGACCCTGATTATCTTCTTTTCTTTTGACTGTCCTCCTATATAAATGTACCCTTATCTCTTCCAAGGGCCTAGATTAAGCAGTTGGGCTCCTTCATTTCTCTACCTAGCTACTCATCTGCCAAGCTTAAGCTGTTTGGACAGATATTCATTCTCTATCTTCTAAAACAAGCAATTTAAACTTAGGGAAGCCAAGATTAAGCTGTTTGGCTTTCCCTTATCTGTAAAATTCTTCAAAAAATGGTATGATTATTCAAAATGGAACTTCTTGGAAATATGGAACTTGCAGCATGAAAAGATGACATATTTGGCATGTAAAACAGTCAATCATGAAATATGAAACCTATTGCATTAGGAGGCTAATAGTGGCTCCACTTGGGGATGGTTTTTCAGCATGAAAAGCCAAGAACAGCAGGTCAGAATGCCTTGATCTTCACTTGTTGCTGTAAACTGAAATTCTCCTTCTTGTCAATGCCTTTGACTGAATTCTTATAAGTTGATATGCAGTATCCTTTTGAGCTGAATTGCAGAAACATTCCCGCTCCGCTCTTTGTGTTTTGGGTGCTTGTAAACATATTGAAATTTGCTTGAGCACTTCTTTGGATTTATTCCAAAAATAGAGATCTGAAATAGAACTTTCTTTGATCTTTCCTTTAAAATTTACTGTGTTTTTCCCTCTTATTGGCCTGCTATAAGAAAAAGTGCTGAAAATACAAATATTAATGTACAGATAGTATACAGAGCTATGTTGCATTCAACAAAAGGGATCATGATAGTGCTTTAGCATTCGGCTATTGACAGGGCCTTCTTCAGCTGTGCTGCCATCCAAACTCTTCAGAAAATATGTGTTGTTGCCTTGAATAGCAGAAATAATAAAGGGGCCTTTCCACAGGAAATCAAACTTGCCATGCTTTCCTTTGTCCTCTCTTCTTGAATCCCATCTTAAGACTTTGTTGCCTATGTAGAAATCTTCAGCCTTGGTTCTTTTGTCAAACATTTTCTTGAGCTTCTCTTGTAAAATCTGAGCTCTGTCGTACACTTGCTCTCTTGTTTGTTGCAAATGGATGGTTTGGTTTATTCTTCTTTGGATATCATTTGGCTCTGCCTCCATCTCTTGTAGCAATTTGATAACAGGGATTCCCAAAGAAGAGGGGAACTTGGCCTCCATGCCATAGACTAACTCATATGGGCTCATCCCTATGGACCTCTTGGTTGACAATCTGTCTACCCATAGGGCGTTTACAATATTTTTGTGCCAGTTCTTCTTTTTCTCCTCCAATACTTTCTTAATGATGTTAATCAGACTCTTGTTGGATGATTCGGCCAAGCCATTACCTTGAGGGTAATAGGCTGTGGAGTGACCTAAGGTAATGTGGAATTTGTGGCAAAAACTGATCATTTTCTTGGATTTGAAGGCAGCAGCGTTATCTGTAATGATCTTCTCAGGACAGCCAAAACTGGACAAAATGTTGGTTTCAAGAAATTGGATGATGGTGGAGTCATTGGCTTGCCTACATGGGATGGCTTCAATCCACTTAGTAAAGTAATATGTGGCTGTTAGAATCCACTTATGCTGGCTAGAAGCGGATGGATGGATTTCTCCGATGAAGTCAAGACCCCATTGTTGAAAAGGCTTCTCGGTTGAAATGGGTTTAAGGGGTAAGGGCAGAAGCTTTCTTTTGCCTTCAAAGATTTGGCATTTGTGGCATGAAATAGCAAACTTTCTCACATCAGCAAACAAGGAGGGCTAATAGAAACTAGCCCTTAGTATTTTATTAGCAGTCTAATTCCAATATAAGTGCCCTCCATAGTCCCCTGCATGGAATTCTTTCATGACACTGTCAGTTTCATTCATAGTTAGACAATCCAGCAATATTCCTTCATGATTTTTCCAAAACAGGGCATTATCTAAGACACAAAACTTTGATGCTTTTATTTTTAAAATCTCTTTTTGGTTCTGGACAACCCTGGAGGAGCACATAGGTTTAACAATATAAAACATATATCAGCATACCATGGGGATTGTAAAAAAGCTTGACTGATCTGTGGAGTCGCCAGCTCCTTTTCATTGTCCAATTGATTAATGTCTAAGGCTTGGAAATTGGTTTCGGACATTAGTTTGGCTAAACCTTGTCCCTATATCAGCTTGGTGGGTTTTATCTCAATGTCATACTTAAGGATATTGGCAATCCATTTGCCCCTTTTGCCTTCTATGCCCTCTTGAGTTAATATGTCTTTTACAATAGCATTTGGTACATAAGCAATCATATGTGAATATAAAATATAAATTCTGAAATCTTTGATTGCTTTAACAAGGGCATATGCTTGCTTCTCCATAATTTGGTACTTCAAGGGTGCATATCTAAGGGCTCGGCTGAAAAATGCAATTGGCTTTTCATTTCCCTGATCATCTTTCTGCAAAAGGCTAGCAATAATGGTGTGTTTAGATGCAAATGAAAAAATGATGAAATCTTTTTTAAATTGAGGACTTGTGAGGACTGGGGCTTGGGTTAAGGCAGATTTTATGCCCTCAAAGGCTTGCTTGGCCTCTAAAGTCCATTTTACCTTGGAATCCTTCTTTAACATTTTATTTAGAATTCTTATCAGCTCGGCCAAGTTTGGGATAAATCTCCTTAGGAAATTGATCTTTCCTAGGAATGCTTGCAACTCTTTGATGCTTCTTGGATAAGGGATTTGAAGGATGGCTTGAATTCTTTCAGGATCAATTCTAATCCCATCTTTTGAAATGATATGGCCTAGTAACTTGCCTTCTTCAAGGCCAAATAAAGACTTCTTGAGGTTCATGGAAATGCCATATTTCCTACATGTTAGGAACACTTGCCTCAAATGTTTTAGGTGCTCTTGATCAGATTTTGAGAAAGGAGTAAGGTCATCAAGGTAAACCACTAGGAAATCATGGATTTCCTTGGCAAATGCAATGTCCATGGCCCTTTGAAAGGTGGTACCTGTATTCTTTAGTCGAAAGGGCATTTTCACATATTTAAATGTTCCCCATGGTGTTGTAAAGGTTGTCTTGTCTTGGTCATCCGGATGAACAAGTATTTGATTAAAACCTGAAAAGCCATCTAGCAAAGAAATTCTTGAAGACCCCACTACTCTTTGTAGAATGTGGTCCATTTTTGGCAGTGGGTAGTGATCTTTAAGGGAGACTTGGTTCAGATTTCTTAAGTCCACACATAGTCTAATCTCCCATGTTTTCTTCCTTGTGGGAACAAGATTGGATACCCATTCTGAAAATCTAATGGGTGCTATGATACCAGCTTCAAACATTCTTTTCACTTCTTTCTCAATCAAAGGGAGAAGCACAGGATTGATTCTCCTTAGTTTCTGTTTGAAGGGCTTTTGATTTGGCTTTAAGGGAATTGTATGTTGAATAACAGAGGTGTCATAGGACTTTAGGTCCTCATAACTCCAGGCAAATACATCTTGAAACTCTTTAAATAAATCAACATATTTTGGTTTTTGATCGGGAGGCAAAGACTTGGATAGTTTAATCATTTTGGGCTTCTCTGTTGTCTCAATATTACAATCTTCCATAGCAGCATTTAAGGGCTGCATCTTTGGCTTTTTGGGGGCATCATTTGAATCAAATATGTCTTCTAATGGGGTGAGGCCAGTAGGTAGAAAATTGTCTTTTAAATCAATCACTTCGGCCTCTGCTTCAGCTATTTCATCTAAATGCATTTGCTTCAGCTCTTGCATGTTTTTCTCATAAAAAATGGTTGGGTGCAGCATTTGATTTGCTACTTCAGCTGTTGTAGTTTGCTCATTTTGGCTTATTTTCTGTTGTGAGTCATCCATGGCATCTTCATCAATGTTTGAGCTTGAGAATTCTTGCTGTAAGGTAAGAAAATTGTTGATTTGAGCATCATCCTCAAACACTTGCCAATCTTTGATATTGTTAGGGACAGCAGGCCTATGCTTTATCTCAACAGTAAAGTGGTAATTGGGCTCAAAGGGCAGCTTGCAAGTGCTAGCAAAAGTAGCTAGACTACGAGCATGCATGTTATGGTTTTTATGAATCTTAACAAGCTTGGATTCGGTGAAGGAATTGAGTATTTCTATTGCAGTAGACCTATAAGCTCTTAGCCTATTGTCATTAGTAACAAAGCTACCTTTTACCTATTGAATGATCAAATCAGAGTCCCCTAGAATAGACACTTTTGCAGCTCCTAGAGCTTCGAGCATTTTAAGGCCTAAAAAGAGAGCCTCATACTCTACCATGTTGTTGGTGCATTTGAAGTTTAGTCTGTAAGCACGACCCTCTGCGTGGCTGTTATGTGTATTGTGAATCCATATTCCTACCCCTGCTCCTAGCTTATTAACAGAACCATCAAACTCTAAATACCATGTGATTTCTTGCTTGTGGTTAGTACTAAGAGTTTCAGTCATTTTAGGATTGGGCGGACCTAGGTTTTTTGCTTCATATGGTTCTTCTTGTATGCTGGTTGCACTAATTGTTTTAACAGTTTCATGGGTATGGGCAACCGACTCTTGATTGATGCATGTTTCTTGTTCTAAAGGCAAAGGCTTCTCATCAGTGGGAGGGCAGCTATCATCATTGAACAATATAAAGGAATCCATATCAGAATGGATTGAGTAAATAGGAAAGTTTTGGGGCTTTTCCTCACTACTTACCACATACTTCATCAGTGTTTCTCTATACAGTCTCTTTGGTTGCCCAAAGACTGAAATAGTGGCATATGAGAGGTCTAGTTGGAGAGATCCTTGGAGTTTTGCTCCCCAAGATCTTAATAAGAGCATACCATACTTTGGTGGAATGTCAGCAACCACCACGTCCATTAGGATCGTTTTGTTGGGAATTTGGACTAAAGACACACAAAGGTCTTTGATTAAGCCTAAACACTCGACCTGACTAGAATCGAATGAGAATAAGTCTTTGTAGGGTCTAGTGACATCAAGGTTTAGCTTCTCCATTACAGCTTTGGGCATTAGATTGTGTGAAGCACCTGAATCGAGCATAGCATTGTGCAACACTTTATCATGAATGTGCAAACTGACATAAAAGGGTAGAACAACTCCATGTCCTGATTTACCATTGACTTCAGGACCAAAAAGTAATTCAGGTCGATTATCTAAGACATTAACATCATCCCTGTTCTCTGGCATTTGCAATGATCTTTTGATTTTCTATCTGTACACGTCATGTTTGGCAAGCTCAGAGAGAGGAATAGATATCTTTATTTTACCATTTTCTGCTTCTAAATCAAAAGGTTTTTCTGACTGTGTTTTAGTATTGTGACTAGCAGATTTTCCCTTTTCAATTGTATCTTCAGTGATCTTCTCTTGGTTAGCAGTGATTTCTTGAGATTGTTCTATTTTGGGAAGGCTTTGAGGAGTGCTATTTACATTGTCTTTTGAGGGAAAGGATACAAAAGGCTAGTTATTAGAGGGTTGCATGTCAGATACATCCTCTATGGTCACTTCTTTTAATTTTGGGTCTATTTTATCAGCAGGTTCTATGATAGCGGCCTTGTCTTTTACTTTCTTAGGCTGCTTGGCATCCTTTGGCTTGATGGGACCAGACACATCAATGGTTCTTGTTCTCAATTTGTATTGTTTATGGACTTCATAGACAGCTGAATCATAGCCTTGTTTGAAGTCAAAGGACTCTCCAGACTTGGTCTGAAATTGATTTATGTCATGGTCATCTTGGTCTTCTTGGGTTAGAAATACTTGTTGTTCACTTTTCAAAACCATCAAGTTTATGTGAGTGTCCTCTATCTGCTCACTATATGTGGATTCTTCAACATAGTTTTCATGAAAAGGAGGTCTTATATCATGGTCAGGACTTGCCCTTCCAACGTTTGGGTTCTAATTTTTTCTAAAGTTTGGATTTCTGATAGGATTGTTTTGATGTCCTTCCCATGAGGCTTTTCTTTCAATAGTTCCCATTCTATTTTCAAAGGTGTCCATACCTTTGATGATTGTGTCCAATTTTTTCTCAAAGGCTGAAGGTTCATCTTTGAAAGTGGTTCTTCTCTCAGCTCTTACTCTATTTCGGTTGGCAATCAAATTTGCCTCCACACTAACAGCTACATTTTGCATGTCTGCTAAGGTTTGAGGGGCTCTTTCCCTTAACTGATAAGCCATGTCTGAATCAAATCCATCCAGAAATTTGTATAAAGCAAGATCAGGTGGAGGTCTAAGGTTTTGTGGAATGGCGTTATAAACATTGTTAAACCTGGCACAATAGTCTAAGACAGCTTCCTGAGGGCCTCTTTTGATAGTGTCATAATCGGATAATATGTGCAGAGGGTCCTTCTTTTTCTCCCATCTGTTAAGAAATTTTTGGTAAAGGGCCTCTGGGTCAGCTATGGAATTTGCAGCAAGTGCTCTAAACCAGGGCCTTACATCTCCTGTTAAACTTTGGACAAAAATCTTCATTCTTACACTATCATCATCTATTTCATAACTCTCAAAATAGTCCTGCATTTTCTTGTTATGTTGTAGGGCTGTGCCAAAACCAGTACCATCAAAATATGTGATTTTGGTTTGATAATCTTGAGGCATAGCCCCTGGATTTGCAGGTAACTGTAAAGGTGCATATCTATTAGCCATATTTACAGGGATAAGTGGAACGACTGGAACAGCTGGAAGAGATGTAATAACAGTGGTGGTAGTGGTAGTATGCGCAGTGAATGGAGGTGTGGAAAAGATGCTTGGAGAGGTGGATGATGAACAAGGGGAAGTAGGGGTTGAACGAAACAAAACTTTAACAGGGGTTGGAAAACAGCTTGGCTAAACTGTTTCAGGACTAGAATCAGCAAGATCTTCTTGTTTTTGTTTGCTAAGGTTTCTAGAGATTAAATTGGGATTTTCAAAAACAGCTAGTGGATTTGGGTCTGGATTTGACCTAGTATTATGTGTTTTCTTCTTGGGAGTCAACTTCTAACTTGTTTTTTGGAATTTCTAAATAAGGTCCCCAGTGGAGTCGCCAATGATGTTATCACTCAGGTTGTCCCTTGGCTCCTTAAGGGATACGGCTGAGGTAACCACAAACCAATCTTTGGGCTGCAGGTCCTAGCCTACCTGCAGTCAGAGAGGGCTCCCTCTTTATGATTTAACTTTGTTTTGGGTTGATTTTAGGCTAGTTATGGTGTACAAGGGTTTTGTTTTGATTTTGGTGGGAAGGAGATGTTTTCAAGCAGAGTTCGGATGCATAGTGTGAGAAGTTCAAACCATTGGGCATGGAGTCATGGATTAGGGCTTGCTGTTGCGTTTTCTTGGGCACAAGAGGAATATAGAGGAGGATAGCTACACATAGAACAATATCATGATGGAATAAAGATGGAATGAAGGTCAGAGATGAAAGGCAACTAAGAATCTTTCATTAGCTAACAGAGAGGGAAGGTGGATGAAAGTTTGTCTAGAAGCAGTCAAGAATTCCTAAAAAACAGTCATATGTGAAAGAAACAGGGTAAACATGATCATTTAAGTATGCATATTCATAACCATTTCTAAAGAAAACATATAGAAATAACAAGAACTGAGCATAGGGTGCAGTCAAGCAAAACCTAAGCTATTCTTTTTTCTTGCTATTTAGATGGTAACACAATGGTGCATAAACATATGAAAATTGTGAACAGAGGTAGGAAAACTTATTGAGCCATGTAGTAGCACAGGAATTCCATAGTCACTCTTTAACCATTAATAACAGAACAGTCATTTCTTCATCCAAAGCATTCCAGCTGTCTTTGATTACAGAGCTTCTCAAAAATACAGCACAAGTACAGAATGAGGAATATCAACCAACCAACCCTTTAAAAAATGAATTAGGGTGGTTTATATAGGGAAAATATCTAAAAATATCTATTACAACAGACCTTAAGTAGGTCTGAGGGAAATGAGTTCTTTAACCTAATCTTGTCCTGAAATTAATGCAAGAAAATATCTTTGAGCTGCGCTGGAGGTAGTTGTATCAAAATGAGTTAATATGGTGTCCTTATGGCTCTGTGATGTTCATTTAGCCATAACTGTGCTTTGGGATTTGATCCCCTGCTCTTGAGTGGCTTTGATGTGCATTAACTGTGATCTGAAAGCCTTAAATGGCTTCACCGCTTTCTTTGACTTTGCTTGGGGGCCTTTAATGTTCACCTGCTTTGGTATTGCCGACCTGATACTCTTTGTCGCTTCACTGATACTCTTCAATTTAATCTGGGCTTCGTCTTTCCTCTGATACTCTTGAAATTGTCAAATCGCCCCTTTTCTGAACCTACATGAAGAAATCCTGTCAAATTGTCAATTTTCGGGCCTGCTGGTAGCCGAGCAATAGGCAGCCTTCCATTTTGATCATTTTTCTTAGCAATGCGCGATTAGTGCTAAGTGCATCAAAAACTGCCTCAGTTTTTCATTCTCAGCATCCTGTGCTACGATTTTCTCGCTTCGCGCCTTTTTCGGTGATGACGTCAGCAGTGGGTCCCGGTACGGCAGTGACATGGCAGGGTGATGTGGCAGTACGGCAGGGTGATGCGGTGGCAGTGACACGTAGCAGTGGCGGGTTGACGTAGAGGTGACGTAGCGCTGACGTGGCGCTGACATCAAGGGAGGATAAACAGAAGGCGGTTTGTGGTTTCATCGGACCACCTTCTGTACGAGGGTGGTAAATGTTAGAGGAGCTCCGATGCAATCAAGGGCGGACACCTGTCTTCTGTACTGTGGGGAAACTGCTAGCCCATCAGAGGCTAACCGTCGGATGTCAGGGCGGCTCCGAAATCACCGAGAGCCGTCGGATCTGGGAGGGCAGATCGGAGGGCTGACGGAGTGCGAAGGTGGCGGCAGGTTTATGTGCGGGGGCCCGCATGAATATTAAATTAATATTTATATGGCGGGGGGTCAAAACTTTGGGTTTGTGGGTAAGAGAGGGGAAGGGAATGGTTATTAGTTTAACGAGAGGTTAAGCTAACTCCTGGTTTAAGACGCGGAAAGGCTAATGCTAAGCCCCAAATAGACTCAGCATTTCCCCAAAATGATGTTACAGGGCTAAAGCGCCAGGGGATGGGGGTATGTACATAGGGGAGCTATTTAGTGCTTTTTAGTAAGGGGAAAGGGAAATAGATAGGGATTTACATAATAATGTTAGAAGTTGATATGAATTTGTGAGGTGAAGTGTAGGGGGCTAAGTTTGTGAACTGAAACTTAGGCTTAGGAAGTGAATGGACTGCAGAGAAATGATTTTTACACAAGAAATGTGGCTTCTTTTCACTGAAGAAAGTCAAATCTTGACTTAGTATTTTACAAAAATGAAGTGGTAATAGGACTGGTTGGGCAAATCCCAAGGTCCTCAAGGGGATGTTAGTGAGTGATTTGGGGAATAAGAAGAAGGGGGAATTAGACATGCCTCATTTGAGCTCCTCCAAATGAAAAATTGCCTCACAACTGTGATCTGAATAGATATAACACTTGAAAACATGACATGGATCACATAGCTTGATTCTGCAACCACAAAACTACTTACCTAGCCTACTTACCTAGCATTTTTGCTTCTTTTTGCATGGGTGCACTTGGACTTGCAGACCCCGATTATCTTCTTTTATTTTGACTGCCCTCCTATCTAAATGTACCCTTATCTCTTCCAAGGGCCCAGATTAAGCAGTTGGGTTCCTTCATTTCTCTACCTAGCTACTCATCTCCCAAGCTTAAGCTGTTTGGACAAATATTCATTCTCTATCTTCTAAAACAAGCAATTTAAACCTAGGGAAGCCAAGATTAAGCTGTTTGGCTTTCCCTTATCTATAAAATTCTTCAAAAAATGGTATGATTATTCAAAATGGAACTTCTTGGAAATATGGAACCTTGCAGCATGACAAGATGACATATTTGGCATGTAAAACAGTCAATCATTAAATATGAAACCTATTGCAATAGGAGGCTAACAATAGGCTTGTGTAAGATACTCCAAATAGATGCTTCTCATTGTTTGTAGACTGTTATTTTCTTAACTTATTTCTTTGTAGACTTGAGGTCATCCTCTAGCTATGGATTTCAAGCTACTGATATAAGACTCTAAAAATTTATCAATCATTGATCTTATACCTTTTGAATGGGCTTCTTTTTGTCAATTACTTCCAAAAGTCGGCTTCAAATGGGAATGTTCAAACTATATATATATATATATATGCTACAAAACTGCTAGCTTTTGTTTTATGTGTCTCACTATATAGGATTAGTACAGGGTTGCAATTTTACTCCAAATATGGTGCAATTTAGGCCTTCCAAACTATACTTATGCCCAAGTTTATAAGAGTCTCGTCTTCCTTTTTATATGACTGTATCTTCACACCTATCCTTCCTACAACTCCTTTAATTGATTCGATGTCCAGTCCTTTTCAATTAAAAACACTTCGCTGGTCAACAGGACCAATCCTAGTCCTTACAAATGGAGTTTGGTCATCCACCAATATGCATAGGGTTCTGAAATTTTCAACTCTATGAGATGGAAGCAAAATCCAGACCCTTTGATGGAAATTCCAGACCTTGTAGACAAGTCTTAGAACATTTTTTTCTTTCAAGGTATTCGCCCTTGACAAGGCTATTGATTTAGCCTTTCAGACTTCTTAAATGGAGCTTTAATGCTCTTCAAAACCCCTCGTTATTCCTTGCTCAGGTCTATGGCCTTGTCACTATGGAAAAGGCTAATAGAATGTGCCCATAATTTGTTCTCCTTTCTCCTAGGAGATTGATCTTAGAGATATAGTTTTTCTTCTTTGTTCTAAATCCTATGTGACCCTCTTATTTCCCTTATGTCATTAGACTAAGCTCTCGATACCATGTTGAGAAATCTAGGGCAGCGTTTGATTATAATTTTTATTAATGATTTCTCAAACTTTCACAAATTCTTGTGATTATATTGATTCTTCATTATCATTATTATGTTTTGTTCATCATCAAGATAAATTCCAAACAAGAAGATCACAAATAGGACACCAAAGATAGGCACACATCTAGGGAAAAACCCAGTCAAACTCTTCCACTAATAGAATCAAATCAATTTGAGACAACCTAGGCCTTTGACTAAAACATATAATTCCTCCTTCCACCAAGTCAACTATTAGCACATATATTTTCATATCAAGTCTTCTTGTATTTTCGGCTCCTTTATTGCAATTTATGAAACTGAACTTGTACCTTTGGTCCTTGCAAGTAGCTTAGACTCCTTTGAATTTGTGATATAAATTTTGGTTCTTGACTCTTATTTGACATGTCTCCTTTCCTAAACTTCACATCCTTTTGAATTGCAGACCGAATCCATTTCTTCATAATAAAAAACAACTTCTTGTTATCTCTCCTCCATAGGTTGAGTGCATGTATATGTATATGTATATGTATATGTATATATATATATATATATATATATATATATATATATATATATATATATCGTAGATGGTGGCTCTTTTGAGGCCAACTTGTAGGAGAGGTAGGATGACATATAGGATAGGGAGTCAACTTGGTGGAGGGGTCTCTTTGACAAAAAGTAATTATTTTTCTTTGACTTTGATACAATAAAAAAATCCTAGAGCATTCAATGGGTGTTTTTACCTATTGAACAATGGCCCAAGCATGAAACCCATGCTTTAATAAGTCAATTTATTTTACAATTAAATTTATTTTTATTTATTTTAAAAAATACATTACTTCATGACTAACTAATAGAATTATGAAGGCCAACACTAGTTACATTATTTAACACCAAGGAGGTTACAATATCTAATAGACAACCTTTCAATGAATATCTTTGATCCAATGAATAGTTTTGAATTAATTTTACTTTGAATTCCTCTTAAATAATTTGACTTGGGTCTAGGAGGATAGATCTTTAATCCCCTTGCCCTCCTGACAAATTCTGAGCATTGGCCTTACTTCTCTACTCTTGATCTGTAATGATTTTGTCTTTTTTTTCCTCAACCTCTAGGGTCTTGCCACATCATCCTACCCATGTGCCTAATCTCCAACTCCTTGCATGATCTTAGAATTCAGATGTAACACCCTCCTCCCACATTTACACAAGTTAAACGATCTGTTGGGGTAAACATGTAACGAGAGGATACTACAATATGATTCAACTCCCCATGTATAGTTAAGGAAGTGGAACCGATGAAACACAAACAACATGACCTTTTACACTTGCAACAGAAGCCCCATGAGCCATCCATCTAATGAAGGTGACTAGCCCCTGAGACAAGCTGAAATTTTGTTGCATTAAATCCTTAGTCTCTCCCTTGACATGGGCATACATGTGACTGGGGCCCTCCAATCTCTCTCACAACATGGGCATGCAAGCGATTGTGGTCTTTTTCAACTAGTTATGAGCCTATGACCCTGGATTTTGTGCCACTTTTTCAGGGCAAGGACTCAGGCCACTGCATAGAAATCCATGAAACTTTCAGGAATGAAAAGTAACATCGAAACAATGATACAAATGCAAATACTTGAATAAATACTTGGTTGGACCCCTACTAGCCATGATAGGAATTTTGTTAAACATGTCACAAATATGCTTTCTATAGGTCATAACAACATATATGAGCATTAGGGTCTCATACTTATATGAGAATCTCTAAGAAGCATTTATGCCTTATCACATTAGCTTCATTATCATCTATTAGGTCATATATTCATTGTACATTCATTTAAAAATCAAAACATGATGAGAGCCATTCAGAATCACTGGCATAAAACATGCTCATAACCAGCATATAACCAATAGAAATAGCAAGGATAGACCATCCATAAATGCCTCATATGAACTAGTACATTTTCTCATGAAATACCATGGAGAAATAGTTCTTATTAATGAATTATTAGGCCAACTAGGTTTGGAATTTCCACGTACCACCCGACCATAGATTAGCTGAACCAAATATTTCTTTAAGCTAATCGACCACATGCCATATTCCAAGCATGAATGTGGGACTTATAACCAAAATCAACCAGGGCTTCTCGAGGCTACACCACCTCACCCTCGATAATAGAACTAGGCTTCACCACAATCCCCACCAGATCACTAGGACATACAAGCATGGATGCCACCAGATCTCTCCACCTACACCATGAGGGATTTGTCCATCCAAACCTCTAATATTTACCGTGTATCCACCCATTACCATTCAATGGATTCCTAGGCCTACGAGGTCTCCACCCTCTGTTCTTTACCATGTATCCCATCCTAGGATTCCTAGGCCCAATCAAGGGTACTCACCACTGAGCTTTACCGTGTATCCCACCATTCACCGGTCAAGGGATTCTTAGGCTCAATCAAGGTGTTCACATTTAGGCTTTACCGTGTATCCCATCTCAGGATTCCTAGGCCTTATGAATAATCCTGGGACCACCCCACTCAGCTTCGAGTCCATCCAGAAATCCAGCTCAACCACATACAAAAGAACCCACCACACCATGGCTATCCAAAAATGGAAAGGCTAGGATGAAAAACATTGTCACACCTAGAAAAACCCATGCCCATGATAACAAGAGAACCAAGAACACACATGTATAACCATGCATGCTAAATCTAGCAAGGAAATCACACATGCAAATCGATACTTGCAAATAATCACGTTGTTGCTGCTAGATCCTGCTCTTCATTGCTTGATATTTTCTTCCTCTTGCCTTCTTTGAGTTTCTTGATCCAATGGTGAAGTGCTCCAAGAAAACTCTAAGTCTCCAAGAGTGTGAGAGAGAGAGAATAAAGAGAGAGCTCCAAAACTAAACTGGCTAAAAATCCATGAACTGATCCTCATAAGTCGTTTTATTAATGAGGCCTCTATTTCCTTCATTTTCCTCTTCACACGCAACATGTGACCTTTCACCTTCCTTTTCTCCTAATTTCCTTTATTTTAATAAATAAAATGTCAATTAATTCCATTTTTTCCTTTCCAAATCCTTTTCCATTGCCTTTGCCAATTTCCTTAGCTATAATAAACCAAATGAAGACCCACACTAGGATGTCTTGCCCAACATTGGAATACGTGTCCCATAACTGTGGTTATTATTTTTCCTTTATTAACTTTTATTACATGGAATTTTCACAAGGGTTGTTACAAAAACCTCCCCCTCAGGGGAACACTGTCCTTGGTGTTTAATCACACCTATAACCAACAAGACTACTGGAAGCAAAACATACTACCTATGGAGCTTTATAACTTAGCTTGATGCAAATTGCAATATTTACAATGATCAACCTGCTGAGAAGCAAACCAGCATGACAACATAATAACATAACAACCATAATGACAGGACACCATTACCTCTTATTGGAGCTTTAGGACATAGCTCATGGTATTTACATCCATATACATATACATACACATACCAAAAACATCATACCAAACATATGCCAAAAAAATCATACCAAACATATACCAAAAACATTCACTCAATCAGCAAATAGAGAAGGATACATAGCCCGCATCTGATCAGCCATCTCCAATGTAGCTTCATTGGGCCCAAAGTTCTTCCACTTCACTTCAACCTACTTAATTTCTCGGTTCCAGAGCATGAGCGTCTTTCTCTACAATATATGTTGTGGTTCCAGATGGAATTCTCCTTTTGGCTCCTCCTGCAATTCAGACTAGTCAATCACATGATAAGCATCTCTAACATACTTCTTAAGCAATGACACATGGAAAGCATCATGGAATTTCATTGTCGGAGGCAGTGCAAGTCAATAGTCTACTGGTCTGATCCTTTCAAGTATGTTGAAAGGTCCACAAAACCAAGGTGTTAGCTTGGCAAATGATTTAATATGCAAGGAAATCTTCTTGGGCTTGATGCGCAAGTACACATGTTCACCAACCTAGAACTCCTTAAACAACCTGTTCTGATTTGCATAAATTTTTTACTTATCTTGTGTTGCCTTTAGATTATTCTTGATTACCTACATTTCCTATTCCATTTCTGCTAACATGTTCAGTCCAATCAATACCCTGTTCACTGGGTCACTCCAACTGATGGGATTATTATAAATTTTCCCATACAATGCCTCAAATAGACTCATCCTTAGTGATTCTTGGTAACCATTATTGTAAGTGAAATCAACTAATAGAAGGTACACCTCCCATCTCCTCTGCTGATGCATCATATACATCCTCAACATGTCCTCGAATATCCTTTTGACCCTCTTTGTCTGTCCTTCTGTCTATGGATGATAAGTTGTATTGAAGGCCAACTCTGTACCTAAACCTGTAAACAAATCCTTCCAAAACTTGGAAGTGGACTTTTCATCCCTGTCATACAAAATCTTCTTTGGAACACCATGCAATCTAACCACATCTATGATGAATACCTGTGCCACATCACTCGCTGAATATGTAGAATTCACTGGAATGAAGTGCACTACCTTTGTTAACCTGTCCACTGCAACCATGATGGAATCATGTTGTCTAGATGTCCTCAACAAATCTGTAATGAAATCCATGGAAATGACCACCCATTTCCACTCTGGAATTGCAATCAGTTGTATTAATCTGCCTGGGTGCGTACAATCTGTCTTTACCTACTGACAATCAAAGCATCAAGCTCCAAACTCTACCACATCCTTCTTAAAATTTGGCCAATAATAAAACTTATTTACTGTTGTCAATGTATTTTGGTATCCTGCGTGTCCTGAATACAATTTCGCATGAAACTTCCTTAAGATAATCTTCTTGAGCTCACAATTGTCTGACAGATATATCTTGTCCTCAGATTTGTGTAAGAACGCTAGTTAAAATTCGATGTACAAATATATAAGACCACGGTCATGGGACACGTATTCCAAAATGAATGGTGTGAAAAACATCCTAGTGGGTGTTCATTTTGGTTATTGTGGCTAAGGAAATTGGCAAAGGCGATGGCAAAGGATTTGGAAAGGCAAGAGGAAATTATTTGGCATTTTATTTATAAAAATAATGGAAATTAGGAGGAAAGGAAGGTGAAAGATCACAGGTTGCATGTGAGGAGGAAAATGAAGGAAAATAATGGAAAATGAAGAAAATAGAGGCCTGATTGATAAAAAGGCTTTTGTGGATCAGTTGGGAAGCTTAGTTAGTGTAGACTTTTGTCAGTTCAGTTTTGGAGCTCTCTCTTTATTCTCTCTCTCTCTCTCATTCTTGGACACTTAGATTTTCTTGGAGCACTCTTGGAGGGTGTGGCATATTTGGAGGTTTAGAGCAAGAAAGAAAAGGAAGAGTAGGAAAGCACTAGAGGACATCAGGATCAATAGCTACAATAGATTTGGCTTGCAGTTACCGAGTTGCATGTATGATTTCCTCACTAGTTTTGGCATGCATGGCATATGCATGTGGTTTATTGGTCATGATTTGTCACTAGCATGGAGGATTTCCTAGATTGATAGTGTATTTTCCTAGCCTTTCCATTTCCTAGATAACCATCGTGTTGTGGGTTCATTTCTTTGTTTTTCTAGTTAGTTCTCATGTTTTCTTTAGCTTGGGTTGAGTTAATAGTTCTTGGAAGCCCTGTAACATCTTGGGTTGAGTTACTAGTCCTAGAAGCCTTGGCTAGACAAACACTTTGGAAGTCCTTGGTGGGTTGAGCTACTAGTCCTTGAATTCCTTGTTGGACAAATGCTTTGGAAGCCCAGAATAAGTTATAGGTTGAGTTACTAGTCTTGGAAGCCTTGGTTGGAACAAATTCTTTAAAACCCTGAAAGGCTTGGATAGAGACCAATCTAATTATGGTTTTGGTGATGTCCGACCGTGAGGTGGAATCACTGTTTGATGGGTTGAGGTGGTTGGCCTCTGGAAGCCATAGATGGATTTGGATTGATGTGTTTTATGAGATCCCACATTCATGCTTGGAATATGGCACGAGGGTGACTGGTTGAAGATATTTTTGGCTCAGCCATGTCTACAGTCGGGTGGTTCATGGAAGTCCCACAATTGGTTGGCCTTTGAATCATTAATAAGAGTTTATTTCTCCTTGTTATTTCATGAGTATTATATTGGTTTATATGCGGATCATATGGCTGTGATTTCCTTAGTATTTATGTTGCTACTATGATGGTTATGTATATGTTTTATGACAGTGGTTGTGTATGGATCTCATCATGTTTTTACTTGTAAATGAATGAAAAATCTATCTACGACCTAATGGAGGAAATTGAAGCTAATGTGTTGAGGCATCAATGCTTCTTAGTGATTCTCAGATGAGGATGAGACCCATATGCTTAGATCTTCCATTTACACACGTAGATTACATATTTGTGATATGTTTGATGAAATGGATGTCATGGCTAGTAGGGGTCTAGTTAAGGGCTTGTTATACAACTTCAGTGGGCCTAATGGTTAAGAGCATGTGTTTCCTCCTAAGAGGTCATATGTTCAAAACTGGAGGGGGGTAGAGTATGTATGCCTTTGTAGACTTAGCAGTCAAATCATTGCATGGAGGTGGGTCCCTTGTCCCACAAACAAGGGGGTCTCATACACCAATTTGGTGTTTGGCTTGGTCGTGACCTTAAAATTGGATAATAATAAGTAATTTCATTTATATCATCATTTCCTTGTTATCTTTTTGTTCTGAAGGTGTCATTCAATTCTGGGCAGTGACCTGGGATCTGGACCTGAAAAAGTGGCTAAAATCTCGGGGAATTGGCATAGCACTAAGAAAAATAGTCCCTAGACACTAGCATGCCATGCTGTGGGAGTTTCCAGAGCCCTCTAGACGTTGAAATTCCCATAGAATGGGAAAGTCTGGGGGTTAAGTGGTGTAAAATCTTAGTGGGACCTAGGGGCTGGTCACTAGAAAGGTTGGGATGGTTCCTAGGAGTCCTATCGTTGATGTGGAAGGTGTGTTTCCGTCAGTTCCACTTCCTTAACATGACTTAGGAGGTCGAATCATATCATAGTAACTTCTCGTGAAATGTTGACCCCGATTGGTTGGTTAATTGGGTAGATGTGGGAGGAGGGTGTTAGAGAGTGGTATAAGAGCATGGTTCACCCCTCAGACTGGATGGGTTGTGTTTTCGTCATGCATTCATGTCGGTTGCATATGTGTTCCTTATGCTTGTAGTCCATGTTCTTGTTGCAATTGCATGGTGGTGATCATGGTTTTATTGATTTTACCATGAGAAGGTTGATGGTGTTGTTGTAGAATGTGTCGTCATGAGTGCATGGTTGTATATGCATTTATTATGCATGTCAGTGTCTATATGTTGTTATGCATGCATTTTCATGGTGAAGGATGTTGTGCATGACATCATTGTATGCAATCAGGTCATCATGATGCGATTGGTATGTTATGATGCTAATGTGTTGGCTGAGATAGAGAAAGAGATGCAGAATCATAAGAATGAGGTTGTGGCATTAAACTTTGGGGTGAGAGCAAACTGTCACACAGGTATTGTATGTTTGGCATGCATGTATGTTAGTTAATGGATTTTTATATGCATTATGGTTATATACATGTTTTTCATTTCTTTTTGTTATGGTTACATGCATGGTAGATGCTAGAGAGTCAGTTTGGTCATATGCACATGTGTCAAATAGTCATGAATGATAGTAACTTGTTGTTCTATTCATTCTTGTTGTTGTTATATGTTAGTTAAATTCATGATTAGAGTTATTACAACTAAGATCTTGATTTTATATGTATCATGCTAAATTGGATTGGCCTATTGTTACAGAGCATTTTGTCACTGTCCCTATAATCCCTGTTCCTTGATCTTGGAGGACCACTATAGCGAACCCTACATGCTTACCCTTCATGAAGAAACTCCCATTGTGTCCCTCTTCATGAGAAGATCAATTCCCATTTGCACCATTTCCCTGAAACTTTTGTTTTGCCCAATTTACAAGACCAACGTTAATGACCCTTGTCTTCCTCGTGCTGATATGCGAGGATTAGCACTGTCCCTAGCACCGACAGGAATGACTGAGATTTTTTCCAATCGCGTTGGTACTCTTATGGAAAGTTTTTTAAATATAGAGTCGAAGCTTCCAGCTCTAGAAGCTTCGTAACAGAAGTGTGGTAAATGCTTTGGTCAGATGGGGTCGAGGATGTCAGTTTGGGCTCGTTTCCCCTATAATGATGGACCTACCTCAAGGGATAAGACCTTCTCCCATGAGAAGAGGATCCATCTCCCATCCATTCATCCTATATAAACTGCCCTTTCCCAAGCACAAGCTAGTGTTAATGTTGGTGTGTTAGTGCTAATTAAGTTTGGAGTAAACAAAAAGCTATTCATAGTTGTAGCTCTCTAGTTGTGTGAGGGAGAAGTGTGATTTTGGTTTGGAGTGAAGCCTAAAGGGAAGAGCCTTAAAACTATTGTTGTTGAGGCCATCATGGAATGCTAGCAGAAGTGTGTGGGAACCTAGTCTTGTCAAAGGAGAATGGAAACATCAAGACATTGGTTGTAATCTCTTCTTGATTCAATATATATGCAACTATCGATTGATTTCCTACATGATTTGTCATCTTACACATTCATGGTTTAATGTTTCTTGACTTGTTAAGTAGGTTGAATTACAATTTGTCTATTATCACAGTTGTTGTTTGTTGTTGTTTACTTGTTTCATGTGTTTGAAGAAGGAAGCGAGAGATAGCTTGAGCGAGAAAGCAAGGACATCATCAAATGGGATAAGTGTAATAAGAGGTAGGTCCTCTTAATTGGTTATAGCCTAAGGAAATCTTCCATAGAATGTATCAGTTGTGGCTAGACCCATTGTCGAGCTAGAGGAATTTGTTTGTGTTTGCATTTATCATTTTACTTCACAACAATTTGGTGACCATACTTTACTTTCAGTTGCTTGGTTGCTTGCATTTGATTGTGTAGTTTCTACCCTCTATAATGTAGGCAATTCATCGAATTGAAAGGGTCTTCTCTCATTTAGTTGCATTTAAGATTTTTCAAGTTGCATCGCTAACACCTTAAAACCGAAACATAACTCAAGATAAACTTTAAAATGAATTCAATTAACCTAAGGTGCATTTGACAATTATCGATCATATCTAGAAGGCCTAGGCTAGAGACGTGTTCCAACGTCTTTAAACCTAGCAGTTGTTGTTAGCTTCGGCATTAGACAGCGCTAGTACGGATTTGTACTGCTCGTACCGTTGAGTATATAATGGTATACCCCTCTAGGCTGAAATCCTTTATCCTTAGGAAGCCGAGTCGGCCGCCTTGCAAACGTGATACACCGAACACAACATTTGGGTAGATTGTCTGCTCATACTTCTCGGTTCGCCCGGAGGTATTCTGCAGTTCATGGTTGCTTGGTAATCTTATTTACCTAGATCATCTAGAGAAGACATTTGATCTTTTTGACTCATTAAACTTAAAATATCATTCAAGCACTTGTCCTTTTGAGCTCGTTTCCAATCGAAAGTGATAGAGTCATCTTTGTTTCTTTCTTGACTCTTAAAAAATGAAAGAGCTGTTAGGATATTCCGACACATAGGATATAGTTAAGTTCAACTTGGTCTAGTGTAGAGTTAGGTAAAGTGTGTTTCTTTACCGTTGTACATTTTGTAACTTACAATCCGACGGTCACGATATGTAGTGATCCGACGGTTCATTCTCTCCTCGGTATTACCGACACTTGATCCGTGGCTTGACACCCGATTGGTCCATGAGTTCTATTTAAAGCGCATGGAGGGTCATTGTTCGGGTAATCCGTGCATGAGAGAAGCTTATGTAAATTTTCATTCTTTGATTAATAAATTGCCTGTAGTACCCACGTTGGGACAGGCCGTGGATTGTTTCCCTCTTTGAGGGTTTTAACCACGTCAAAAATACTGGCGTATTGATCTGTGATCTGGTTATGAGCGATGTCCTTTTGGTATTCTTTCTGAGGAACTTACCCTGTAAATTCCTACATGGTATCAGAGCTATTTGAGGGCCGCGTCCGTTGGTGATCCAAATCTGAAGCCGGTAGAACTGCATACGGCTGTCGTTTCCTAGATCTGTTGTTTCTGACTGCTTTCGGGCCGAGAGGACTGCTCTGTTGCGTTCGGAGCATCTGTTCCAGTGAGGAACCCCTTTCGTTTCACGCGAAAAGGTTTCCGGTAGCCCTAGCTGCGTCATTTTTCAGATCGGGAGGTATACAGTGTTTTTTGCAGTTTACTGTTATTTTCTCTCTGCTTATTTCGGTTTCGGTTTATTTAGCCCTTTTTTTTAAACCAGATCTATACCTTTCATTTCTGCGTATGCTCTTTGCCCTGCGACTCTGTGCGATCTGGGCAAATCAGAAACAGAAAGGAAGGATTTTTCTCATGCGTATGCTCTTTTCCCTGCACCTTAGTGTGATCTCGGAAAATCAGAAACATTGAGAAAAATATTTAGTTTTTCGGCTAAAGCTAACTTTGAGATTTTTTTTAAAAATTTCTAGTTTTTTGGCTAAAGCTAACTTCGAGCCGCAAGGTTCGTTTTTCTTTGCATATTCGTGTTGGGTTTTGTGTTTTGTGTTTTGTAGGGAAAAAGAGCTTTCTCAAGGCAAGCACGCAAACCAAGCCCCCCCCCCCCCTCTCTCTCTCTCTCTCTCTCTCTCTCTCTCTCTCAAATTTTTTGTATAGATCAATTGGTTCAAAGCTATTTTAAGAGAGTAGAGGTCTTGGGTTCAAGTCTCCATTTTGTGGGGGCGGATTTTTTCATTCCCGCACATTCGCGCACTTTGCCGGCAACGTCAACAATTTTTTTTCAAAAAGCCATAACTTCTTCATCCGGAAGCCTTTTTCAGAGCCGTTTTTTTTAAAACCGCCTATTTTTTCGAGATCTATCCATTGGAACACTTACTTTCAACATCTTCAGCTTCAGTTTTTTTTAAAAATGGAAAGTCCATGCCAAGTCATTCTTGACAGCACTAACTACTTCCAATGGGTAGCCTACATGGAAGATTTACTTAGAAGTAAAGGTCTCTTCAGAATAGCCACAGACCAAGAGAAGAAACCAAAAGATGAAGACAAGGCTGCAAAATGGGAAAATAGACAAGATCAAGCACGTGGTTTGATAGGGATGTCTATTTCTCCTGATCTTAGATTCCACATTGCAGAACTTGAGACTCCTCATGAAGCATTAGAAAAACTCGCTAAAGTTTTTGGGATTAAAAATGAAATTAGAGCCCATCAACTTGAAAATGAGTTGCTTACTTTGGATCCTAATAATTTTTCTTGCATTGAATATTTCTTGTCCAAATTCAAGACCCTTAGATATCTCTTGGAAGGTGTTAAAGTTAAGAAAGAAGATGGTAACCTTATTTATTCCATCCTTACTAAGTTGGGACCAGCCTACTCTGTATTTGTTTCCACTTTCCATTCTACAAGGGAAGCTTTCATTTGTCAAGGAAAAGACTACAAGGCCCCTTCCTTTGACTCCTTTTGTGATTCCTTAATAAGAGAACAAGAAAAACTCTTACACCTTGGTCTTCTTAATCTTGGAAACTCTTCCACGAAAGCATTAGCCGCCCAGCAGCAACCAAATTCAAAGAATCCTAAGAAGTCATATCCTCAAAAGAATGGTCCTAAACCAACTCAGCCTCAAAATGAAAGATCATTTCAGCAAAATGATAAGACCAATAAAAACAAATGGAAGAAGACTGATAGACATTGTAACTTTTGTAATCGAGATGGCCACTTAGAATCTAAATGCTTCAAGAAGATGGAAGCCTTGGAAGCCGCAATGAAGAAACATAACATCCATGTGGAGCCTACTTCAACTTCAACTTCCGGAATGGCACTTTCTGCATGTCGTTGTCAATCATCTCAGTCTGGTTATGCATTAAATGTATCTTCTTCTTCTTCTCATTCTCATGAGTGGCTCATTGATTCTGGAGCTTCTTATCACATGGCCAAAAACCAAGCCATGTTTTCTTCTTTAAATGATTGTAACACCAAAAATATATATGTTGGTGATGATAGATCTCTTAATGTTGTAGGGACTGGAACTGTTCATCTAGACAATGGTCAGTTTAATGATGTATTATGTGTTCCAACCTCATCCTGCAACCTTTTATCTGTATATCAGATAACTCATTCAGGTGAAGGTAAAATCGTTGAATTTTCACCTCATGATGTTGTAATCAAGGACTTAAGAGATCCTAAACAGATTCTAGCTACTGGCATTGCTGATGATTCTACAAGGTTGTATAAGTTTCACAACTTTGGGTCATCAAATCTTCCCTCAGTATTTGTTGCTCATAACGATGAAGTGAGCAAACTTTGGCATGAGAGATTTGGTCACTTAAACTATCGCTCCCTTCAGCATCTATGTAAAGAAAATATGGTGACAGGTCTTCCTATGGTATCTTGCAGAGATGATGTTTGTTCCGGATGTGTACTCGGAAAACATCATCGGGACAGTTTTGACAAACGTGCCTCTTGGCACGCCTCAGCCCCTTTACAGCTTGTGCACAGTGATTTATGTGGTCCTCTTCCTGTTGCTTCATTCTCTGGCTGCAAGTACTTCTTAACTTTCATTGATGATTTCTCTAGACGCACTTGGGTATACTTCTTAAAACTCAAGAGCGAAGTATCTAACACATTTTTGGCCTTCAAAGCCTTTGTTGAAAAACAATCTGGACATCAAATTCTTAAGCTAAGAACTGATAATGGTGGAGAATATGTTAAAAACACATTCATCAACTTTTGCACCGAAAATGGAATTCAAATGCAACATACTGTTCCATACACTCCACAACAAAATGGTGTAGCTGAAAGGAAAAATCGCACCTTAAAGGAAATGGCTAATTGTATGCTGCAATCTAAAGGACTCAGTCTTAGTTTTTGGGCCGAAGCAATTAATTGTGCAAATTATATAATCAATCGCACTCCTACTAAGGTTCTAGAGAATATCACTCTAGAAGAAGCTTGGAGTTCCATTAAACCAGATGTAAGTCACTTTCGTGTGTTTGGAAGTGAAGCATGGGCCCATATTCCAGATGAAAAGCATAAAGCTTTAGAACCTAAGAGTGAGAAATGTACTTTTGTTGGATATTCTGAAGATGTAAAAGGTTATATACTTATTCCATTTAAGTCCAAAAATGTTATCATTAGAAGAGATGTAAAATTTGATGAGAATAAATCGGCCTGCGAGCCTAGTCCGGCGGATGTGCCACCTCTTCCTATCTCTTCTACTTTTGAAAACATTTCTTCTTCAGATGATGAAAGCGAGGATGATAATCCTCCCCCACCTTCTCAGGATCCTCAACTTCCAAGATGGGTCCGTGCTACTCGGGATGCAGCAGGTGATCTTGCCGGTGATCCTACAGATCAGCGACGTACACGTTCTCAGTTTGAAAGAGCCTCTTCTTTACTGGCTCAAGCTCCAGTAAATCATGATCCTGACACTTTTGCAGAAGCTTCAGGCCATCCACATTGGGAAGCAGCTATGAATGAAGAATATCATTCATTGATGAAAAATGATACATGGGATCTTGTTCCTCTACCAAAGGGACGCAAACTTGTTAGATGTAAATGGGTTTACAGAACCAAGTATGGACCAGATGGGAAAGTTGATAAACATAAAGCTCGTCTCATTGCTAAGGGCTTTTCACAGGTTGAAGGCATTGACTACACTGAAACCTTCTCCCCTGTTGCCAAAATGAACTCTATCCGCCTTGTTCTTTCCCTTGCTGCCTCTTTAAAATGGGAAGTCCATCAGATGGATGTTAAATCTGCCTTCTTGCATGGGGATTTGCAGGAAGAAATCTATATGGAACAACCCATTGGCTTCATACAAACAGACTCCAGCCTTGTTTGTCGACTTAAGAAATCCCTTTATGGCCTCAAGCAAGCTCCTCGGGCTTGGTATGCCAAAATGGATAGCTTTCTTTTAGAATCTGGCTTTTCTAGGTGTCATTCTGACAATACTGTCTACACCAAGAAAGTGGGCAACTCTCTTATCATCCTTGTTCTTTATGTTGATGATCTTATTCTTACTGGTAGTGATCCCAACCTTATAAACCATGTGAAGTCCAGCCTTAAAAAGAAATTTGAAATGACAGACTTAGGACACTTACACTATTTTCTCGGTCTTCAAGTCTTGCAATCCAAGGAGGGTATTTTCCTTTCCCAGTCCAAGTATGCTTGTGATATTCTTCGTCATTTTCACATGGAAGACTGTAAGCCAGCCCCTTCTCCCTTTCAGTATGGATTCAAACTTTCAGTCTCTTGTACTTCTCCTGAAGTTGATGCTACCTTATACCGTCAACTTGTAGGAAAACTCTTGTATTTAACCCATACTCGTCCTGATCTTTCCTTTGCTGTTGGCCTTGTTGCTCGTTTTATGCAAAACCCCCGTGAAAGTCATTGGAAAGCAGCTAAAAGAATACTTCGTTATGTTCAAGGTACAGTACAGTTTGGGATTCATTACAGTGCCAAAGCAGCTCCTCTGTTAGTTGGTTTCATTGATTCTGATTGGGCTGGTGACCCTGATGATCGGAAGTCTACTGCCGGTTATGTCTTCACTCTTGGTTCAGGACCTATTACATGGGCTTGTAAGAAACAGGCTGCCATTTCTCTTTCGTCAGCAGAAGAAGAGTATCGTGGTGCCGTGGAAGCTAGTAAGGAAGCCTTGTGGCTTCGTCAGATCCTATCAGAGTTTGGCTTTGAGCAGCAGCATCCAACCACACTTTGGTGTGATAATCAAAGTGCCATTCAGCTATGCAAAGATCCAGTCCAGCATCAGCGCAGCAAACACATTGAACTACACATGCACTTCATCGGAAAGCTCATTCATGACCATGTTCTTGAAGTGCAATATTGTCCAACAGATGATCAGGTTGCAGACATCTTCACAAAGGCTCTCACAGAGGCGAAGTTCACTAAACTTCGATATATGCTTGGAGTTCAGGAAGTTGTCACTAAGGGGGGATAGGCTCTAGTGCCTCCTTCCTTCTCCTATTGTGTCATATTTGTAAATCCTTCAATCCTATCCGAAGTTGTTCTTAAGGGGGATGTTAGGATATTCCGACACATAGGATATAGTTAAGTTCAACTTGGTCTAGTGTAGAGTTAGGTAAAGTGTGTTTCTTTACCGTTGTACATTTTGTAACTTACAATCCAACGGTCACGATATGTAGTGATCCGACGGTTCATTCTCTCCTCGGTATTACTGACACTTGATCCGTGGCTTGACACCCGATTGGTCCATGAGTTCTATTTAAAGCGCATGGAGGGTCATTGTTCGGGTAATCCGTGCATGAGAGAAGCTTATGTAAATTTTCATTCTTTGATTAATAAATTGCCTGTAGTACCCACGTTGGGACAGGCCGTGGACTGTTTCCCTCTTTGAGGGTTTTAACCACGTCAAAAATACTGGCGTATTGATCTGTGATCTGGTTGTGAGCGGTGTCCTTTTGGTATTCTTTCTGAGGAACTTACCCTGTAAATTCCTACAAGAGCACCAGTCTTTTTATGTGTCTTAATAATTGATTTCCCACGATCCAATAAAATCACGTTAGTCTTTTCTGAGACCAAATTGTGAGTTACCCTTAAAGAACATTTTAAAGCCTTGAAATTTATTTTTCTGTCGACTAATACGAGGTCATCGTGGCTGAACCATCTGGTTCACCTAGTTCCTCTTCCTCTCCTCTGTCTAAAATATTGTTTGAGGAGTCGTTTCCTAAGTTATCGGAGTCACTCGAGGACCAAGGTGTTGAACTCAGAATTGTTATGAGCATTCAACCTTTGTCATCTCGTCCTCCGCCTACTTTCGATACTAGTTCATCTGCTGATCTTGGCCTGGAATCTCCGGAAAATCCCGTTCAAACTCCTGAGAACTCGCCGACCACTGACAGTCAGCTTGGATTGGTTATCTACCCTCTGAATCCTCTGTTTGACCCTGTTGTGATATCACCGCAGTTTACTTACATTCTGTACGACCAGCTGGGTGTTCCTTTGGAACTATCCCCTCGTACTTCTTCGACCATTCGTCGTCGTTTTTTCCTGAATATGGAACTCGAAGGTGATGTTCCAGTCACCTCTCCAGAGGAGTCAGAAGTTTCTACTCCACACACTATCAAGGAGGGAGAACATCCTTTTCCTCCTGAGGGTTTCCCCTATACAGGGGGTATTCCCGCGAGTTTTCCACCTAACTATGTGTCTTTGGCACAATTGGTTTTGGGTACACCTAGTGTCTCATCACTTTACTATAACCATGTTTGGGCATAAGGCGCCATGCCTACTTCAAGTCCATTCATTACGAACATGACTTCCCAACAAGCTGTTACCTTAGTCTCGTTGCAACCCACCGTTCCGAACACCCTTGTATCAGCAGTCCCAGTAACCCGTCCGTCCCAACCAGTGGTTTCGAGGAATGTCTCTGTCAGTTCCTCCATCCCTCTAGTCAGTGGCCAGGCTATGCCACTGCCTGGGGGGAAAAACCTAAATGTTTCTATGACATCAGGTGCCACCAATGTGAGTGGCTCACAAGCTCACATGCTTGGTATGAACCAGCCTTCTTCTGGTGTTATTCATAACCCTATTGATCCTATTGGATCAATAAATGTCCAATACCAACAGATTCATAATCTTGTTGGTCTGTCTGGATCGAGCAATGTCTACTATCAGTAGCCCTATGAAGCTAAGGTCCAATACCAAACTCCTTACATTCCATACGGTTCTCAAGGAATGGTTAATCAACCTTACACCCTTCAATCTGGGCAATACATTCTGTTAGCACTTGAAATTTCACCTCAGGCTGAAAAGGAAAATCTCAAAGTTACATCAAACCATTCAGCCTCGTAGCTAGCCCTACGGGGCAGGAGAAGGCTCTCTCCGGTCAATCTCGGTAAATTTTCAATAGGAAGAGATGACCAATCAAGGTAACACTGATATTAGGCTAGTAAACTGATTTGAAGGTTGATTTGGGGGTTTTTTGGGTTTTTGGTGGCAAATTGAGGAGCTGCAATTTAGGGTGCGGGGATTGGACACAGTTTCTGCAGGGGAGTCTTTGGGGCAAGGTAGGAACCTGTATTGATGTCTTTAGCTGAAATGGATGATTAGGAAGAAAGAAAAGAAGGCTAAAGAGAGCAAACAATAGATTTGAATTCTCTTTAGATAGCAGAAAACATAGAAATTAAACAAATTTAAAAGTAGAGCATGGCAAGCATGAATTCTGACTTTATCACTTCATTTGTTTAATATGCAGCAGTATAGAAAGGAAATGAATCACATAAAAAAGCTTACAATAACATGAAGTAACACACCATCAACACCTGAGTCCACATGAATCCCAAAGATGACTGCAAAACCCTGGTCTTCCTTAGCCAAAAATTGCAGAAGATACAAGTGAAATATACAATGATAGCTTATCCCTCAAGAGTCCAACCATGAAAATGAGCATGAAAGTACATAATATAGATGATCTAACCTCTTTCCCTGCCTCCATGGGTTGAGCTCACTATCCTAGCAGCTATTTGAACAACTTCTAAACTAAGCACTACAAAATAGGCAGTCAAAACAACTTGTCTCTAAAAACTTGGAAACCAGTTCATACAGTCAAATTTACCCTTTTACATGAGAGAAACTTCTAGAAGAGTAAAACAAGAGTAAAAGTATCCAAAAAGTGCCACAAGTACAGTCAAAAGGACCACCATCGACCTCAGCAAGTCAAACTGGAGCTAAACTGCAAATTCTGGGCTGAACTGGTCAAATCTGACACAAATTCCTCAACGGGTCGCGCACATCATCCTCAACGGGTCGCGCACCTGCAAACTGCCCGAAACCCTTGTATTTTCGCCTCCTTTGCCTTCCACTCTCTCACAATCTCTCTTACAAGCTTGAAATGCACAATGAGAGTGAAAGGAAGGAACATTACCTTTTATAATCTCATTTTGAAAAAAAAATTCATTCAAAAACTCACTTTATAAAGTCTATTTTGTCACTTTTTTAAAACACTGATTTTCTTGGTTTCCTTTATCCTGAAGTTGACATTTTGAGTGCTTTGACCTGATTCTTTTTGCAGGTGGATCATCTGAAGGACTGTGGCAAGGGGACCAGGGTTGTTGCTGCCCTTTTGAAAACATTTTGGAAATTTGTTCTTTTTACAAAAATTATCATGACCTTGGCTTTAAAAACAGGGTTTTTAAATCCAAGGTTGAAATTGAATTGTACATGATGAAAATTTCAAAGGAACATGTTTACCATCCGCCCTCTAGCTTGCTGGTCACTCAAGGACTTTCAGAGACATGACCTTGCTAAGACAACTGACCAAGAACCCTAGACCTAGAATTTTGACATTAAGACCAAACAAGAGCAGCTTGACAAACTCAATGACTGATATGACCTGATCCAGCAAAGCCAAGAGGGGTATGAATAGACCAGCTCCTCCATCAGGGTTATGGCATGCCTAACGGGATGCAAACTTTGACACTGATGAGACACCTACTAATGCAAAATGCAAAGAGCTTTGATCACTGATGGAGGGCTTTCAAGACCGACACTAACATTGGCTCCAATGGGGATGGTAGCTCCGTGGAGGTACCAAGAACCTTAGACATCTGGGAGAGCAGACCAGTGCTTGCAACCATTGGGCGATGGAGTCAACTTATTCACATGTGATTAATCTTGAAAACAACTTTATTTGACTTAGACAATTGACTGAAATTCAAAACTATCTTGGACACTAACTCACTAACTCTATACAGAAAATGAACTGACATGAAACAACTTGTAAAACTCACGCCAACTAATCACCATTTTTAGAATTATAGCCTTCACCGCGGGCCCCAAACTGAAGATGGAAATCAGCTTCACACTTGCTGCAGAAAGAAAATGACATGGTATTTACAATGAGAGTGATTAGAGCAGAAAATGCTCAAGCATGATACCTTTTGAGTAGTTGGCCATTCACCGACCCTCCAAGACATTCATCTCCGTTCATTTCTTTGAGAAGGAAAGCATTTGGACCACGGTATGCTGCAATTTTATAAGGACCCTTCCATAAGTTGTCGAATTTTCCATGCTTCCCTTTATCCTCATTGCGGGCATCCCACTGTAACACAACATCATCAATCTGAAATTCATCTGACTTGGCCTTTTTGTCATAGATTCTCTTTATGCGCTCCTGCAACTTAAGGGAATTTTGGTGAACTTCTTCTCGTGTCTGCTGCAAATGAATCATTTGACTGATCCGTCGTTGCATAGGATCCTCTTCACCATAAGCTTCTTGAAACAACTTGGCTACCGGGACACTAAGTGAAGTAGGAAACACTGCATCTACTCCGTAAACAATTTCAAAAGGTGACATACCAATTGACTTCTTTTGACTTACCCGATCAGCCCATAGTGCATTTATTAACTTCTTATGCCAGCTCTTCTTGTTTATTTCCAGCAATTTCTTTATAATATTCACAAGGGATTTGTTTGAAGATTCGACCAGCCCATTACCTTGCGGATGATAAGCGGTTGAATGCCCCAAACTGATGTTATATTTGAAGCAAAAATCAACCAAATTCTTTGATTTGAATGCAGCTGCATTGTCAGTGATCAACTTTTGTGGACAGCCAAAACGTGACAAGATATTATTTTCAAGAAAGGAAATAATTACCAAATCTGTGGCCTGCCGGGTGGGAATGGCTTCAATCCATTTTGTGAAGTAATCTGTAGCTGTCAAGATCCATCGATGTTGCCCGGAAGATGCAGGGTGGATTTCACCAATAAAATCCAAGCCCGATTGCTGAAATGGTGCACTGATTTCCACCGGTTTGAGAGGCAAGGGCTGTAATTTCTGTTTTCCTTGAAAAATTTGACATTCATGACAGCTCTTTACCGCTTTATACACATCAGAAAATAAAGAAGGCCAATAGAAACCGGCTCTCAAAATCTTATTAGCCGTGGTTTTCCAAAATAAGTGACCCCCACAGTCACCTTTATGGAAATCATTCACTGTTGTTTTTGCCTCTTCTTCGACCAAACAGTTCAGCAAGATGCCACCAGGATCCTTCCAATAAAGTGCATATTTGATAATGCAAAATTTGGCACCCTTAAGCTTCAATGTTCTAGCTTTGTTTCTAGGCATGCCAGGAGGTGCAGATAAGTTTTGAAGCACATAAACTATATCAGCATACCAAGGGGAAGACACAAAGATATCGGACACCTGTAGAACTGAATTTTCTTCATCTTCATCGGACAAGGCAGCAATCAAATTTATATCAAGGACATGAAGGTTCGCTTCAGCCATCAACTTAGCTAAGCCTTGGCCTTTAATCAACTTGGTAGGCTTAATTTCAACATCATATTCTAAGAGTGCAGTAATCCACTTACCCCTTCTTCCTTCCGATTCCGTTTGTACTAAAACATCCTTCACAGCTGCATTAGGGACATATGCTAATACATGAGAATTCAATATGTAAACTCGGAAATCTTTCAATGCTTTGATCAGGGCCAATACTTGTTTCTCAATGATATTATAATTCAGCGCTCCGTCTCTTATGATGCGGCTGAAAAAAGCTATGGGCCTCTCAACTCCATCTCTCTTTTGCATCAATACAGCTGCCAATGTATGCTCAGAGGCGAATGAAAACAAGATAAAATCCTGAGTATAATCTGGGCTAATCAAAGTTGGGGCTGAAGAGAAGATTACCTTTATCAAATTAAAATATTTTACCGCCTCTTCGGTCCATCTTAGTTCACTGTCCTTCTTGAGCATATTGGTTATCTCTCTGAGATGTTTAGCAAGATTGGGAATGAAACGACGCAGAAAATTCAACTTACCATTGAAAGACTGAATTTCTTTCTTGCTACGGGGCTGCTCCAATTGCTGAATTGCTTCCACTCGTGCAGGGTCTATACGAATGCCATCTTTAGAAATGATATGGCCTAGCAGCTTGCCTTCACTCATAGCAAAAAGACTTTTCTTCGGATTCAATGAGATGCCATATTTTCTGCATTTTTCAAACACCTTAGTCAAATGAAACAAATGCTCTTCATCTGATTTCGAAAACACGGTCAAATCATCAAGATAAACTACTAAAAAGACATCCTTCTCATTTGCAAAGGCCATGTCCATTGCCCGCTGAAATGTGGCACCCGCATTCTTCAATCCAAACGGCATCTTGGCATAATGAAATGTACCCCATGGAGTAGTAAATGTTGTCTTGTCACGGTCATCTTCGTGCACTAAAATCTGATTATATCCGGAATAACCATCAAGCAATGACATTCTAGATGCCCCCACAACCTGCTGCAATATGTGATCCATCTTGGGCAGCGGATAATTGTCCTTTAATGACACTTTGTTCAGATTTCTAAAGTCTATACACAAGCGAATCTCACTGGTTTTCTTCCTCACGGGCACCAAGTTCGAGATCCAATCAGAAAACCGGATTGGCACTATGATCCCGGACTTATATAACCTGTTGACTTCCTTCTCAATTAATGGCAGCAATTTAGGATTAATTCTTCTCAACTTTTGCCGGAAAGGCTTTTGATTTGGCTTTATAGGAATAGTGTGTTGAATAATGCTTGTGTCATAAGTTTTCAAATCTGAATAATCCCATGCAAAAACATTAGAATACAGAGACAATAATCTGATATACTCTTGCTTTACCTTAGGCGGCAATGCTTTTGAAAGCTTCACCATTTTTGGATTTGCAGTTGTCCCAAGGTTCACATCTTCAACACCTTCCGCTGTTGGCCTCAAAGTTGGCTTGCGGGCCACATCATCCTGATCAAACAATTCCTCTAAAGGAATCAATCCCTTTGGAATGTGATTGTCTTTGAGCTGCAATACATCCATCTGATTCACTCCTTTAGCTTACGTATCTATTGAGATGTCTTCAAACTTACCCTTAACTTGCAGAAAATCTTCAATTTCTTCGTCATCTTGGAACACTTGCCAACACCTTTGGTTATCTGGAACTGTAGGACGATGTTTCACGTATATCTCGAACTTATTGCTGGAATTCATGGGTATTTTCAGATTACTTTCCGCCTTAGCCAATGCATCCGCAACACCATTTTGAATCCGGGGCACACATGTCAAGGTATGTTCAGAGAATCTTTTCAAGATATCTAAAACAGCATTTCTATAAGCTCTCATGCGAGGATGTTTGGCCTGAAATTCACCTTTCACTTGCTTGATAACTAGTTCGGAGTCGCCATATACTGCTATTTTCTTTGCCTTTAACTTCAGAAGGATTTTCAAACCAGCAATAAGAGCTTCATATTCTGCCTCATTATTCGAACAATCAAATGCTAATTTGTAAGAACATACCCGTACCTTGCTTGGAACTTGATCTTGAGCTGAGAATGGGCTTCGGATCCATACACCTATACCAGCACCATCGCTGCCCACTGCACCATCAAAATCCATGGTCCAAAGACCCTCTTCATCATCTTCTAGGTGCTGAAAGTCTGATTTTGTTTCATGTTCTGTTTGCTGCCCATTTATTTCTGCATTTGGCTTTATGACAGCAGACCTTTCTTCCCTTTCCTTTCTCAAAACATCCCTGAAATTTTCTGAAATGTCTGGTATATCTTCTACTTGAACTAACTGACTATCTACCTCATTGAAATTTTCCGCAAACAAAACAAAAGATTCTAAATCTGTTTGTACATAATTTACAGGATGATTCACGGGCTTTTCCTTACTAGTGATCATGTATTTCATCTTCTGTTCCCAATATAATTTCCTCATTTGACCGAAAACTGGAATTGAAGCATATGAAAAATCAAGCTGAATTGTACCTTTGAGTTTGGCTCCCCATGACCTTGACAACAACATGCCAAATCGTGGAGGAATGTCCGCCACCACCACATCCATTAAAACATTCTTCGCTGGAATTTGATCTAGACTCACCACTAAGTCTTTGATCAAACCAATGCATCTTACCCGGCTGGAATCAAACGAATACAAATCATGTTACTTCCTTGTAATGTCAAGCCCCAGCTTTTCCATGATTGTTTTCGGCATCAAATTATGTGAAGCTCCCGAGTCAAACATAGCATTATGCAGCACAAACTCATGTAATCGCAAACTAATATAAAATGGAGGAATGTCACTCTCGGGAGACTCACCATTCAAGGCTGGCCCAAAGATTAACTCCGGCTGATCATCTTGTACATTTACCATGTCTAGCATTGGGTCAAAATTCAGCAACTTGGAAATTTGGCCTCGGTAAGTAGCGTTCTTCATAACCTCCGTTAAAGGAATAGGTATCTTCACCTTTCCAATTTCATTCTCCAAACTGAAAACTAGAAACTTCTCACCTTCCTTTGCCGGATTATCTCTCTTCTCAGCTTTATCCTTTGGTGCATTCGATGGCTAATCTACTTTAACTGCCGATGATGTTTGAGTTGATGATGAACCGGCTATATCTTTACCTTTTGAAAACACCGAATCATTCTTTGCTGCAATGTCTTTCTTTTTCTGCACTGGATTTATAGGAATAGCCCGACTTCTCAATTGCCTTTGCTATCCTTGCTGAGCTGATAATGCATTCAAATACCCTCTTTGATATTCTTCAGATTCTTCTTCAAGTATCATATCATTTGACAAAATATAATGCTCATCTTGGGGAAAGACGGAATTACTCACCAACTCATCTTCTTCCGTGATATATGTAGGCATATCATCAGGGGTAAAGAAATGATTTTCCTCACCAACATTGTCACCCTCATCTTCAGACTCTTGACTAACAAAATTCTGCTGAAAAGGTGGTTTTATTGGCTGCTGAACTGCTGTGTCTTGTGCCTTTGTTTCACGCTGCTTGATCCTATATTGTTGCTGCTGACCTCTGAAATTTGGGTTACGAATCTGCGGTTCCAGCTTGTCAATTGTGACCCTTTCAAGTAACCTCTTCACCTGTTCAACCTGCTGAAGAACCTGATTTGATGTGGATGCCTCCTCCTTGATGGTAACTCGCTTTCCTGCCTTCATTCTTGCTCTTTTATCATTCAAATTTGCTTCAACGCTGACAGCAATTTTCTGCATATCCTCCAAGGTAGGGGGATCTCGGTCTCTCAGTGAATACGCCATCTCAGGATCAAAACCATCCGGAAATTTAAGGAGTGCTGATTTTCTAGATGGCCTCAAATCATCGGGAATAGCATTATAAACTGTATTGAATCTGATTATATAATCTTGAACAGACTCACCCGGATTACGCTTGAGGTTGTTGTATTCGGCATTGATTTGAAGCGGATCCTTTCTGATTTCCCACCGATCTAAGAATTGATTTTGAAGTGCTTCCAAGGTAGCAATGTTGTTAGCTGTTAACCCTCTGAACCATTTTCTTACTTCTCCAGCAAATTTTTGCACGAACAACCGCATGGTAACATCTTCTTCATCTAACTCATATAGATCAAAGAAAGTAGACATTTTATCGATATGTTGCTGAGCTGTAATACTTTGTGGAGTGCCATCAAACATGGGGATTTTACTTTGGTAATCAGCAGGCATATCATGAAGATTAGCAGGCAATGCAAGGGGGGCAAACTGGGCTGCCATTTTTCTAGGTAAGGTAGGTCTTGGAGTAGCAGGCGGAGTAGGTGTAGCAGTATGAGGAGTAAGAGGAGGAGAAGCAGTATGTGATGCTGAAGGCGAAACAACTGTAGATGGAGGATGAGTAACTATGGGAGAGATAACAATAAAAGGAGGATTTGTCTGTTCATGCGCCGTGATAGAAGATCCAATATGACCAGAGATATTTTCAAGGAAATCAGCAAGAGTAGTATCTTGTACACGTGTCTGGAGATTCCTCAAAATGAAGTTTTCAACTAATTTGTTATGCCTCTCAAATTCAATAGCAGCTGCAAAATCAGGATTAGGAACTAGAGTTGCAAGTGCACTTTCAGATTTAGTTTTGAACAGAGACAACTCAAATCTTTCGTCAAAATCCAAATCTTCAAGATAATCAAAAATAGCTGGGCCTGAATGAGATCTGAAAATGGGTCTAGAGTCTGTAGCCAGCTTGTTTTCTCAGAATAACTAGGAAAGAAAAAGTGTTTCAGCCTGTGAAAACTCTCAACCTATCATCCACGGCTCAGAGTTAACAAATACATGGGGATAAGATGTCAAAGCAGCGCTATATTCACAAGCTCACGGAGATTGACTGAAGCAACATTTATCTACTCGCGCTGATGTAAAACAAGAGCGTTTTCGAAGGCTACCTGGCGTAACTTCAGGCTCCGTCTAAGACTTATGAAATAACACGTCTATGAACAAGAAATTCGATGTTCTCTCCAGTATGGTCGCCAGTATGTTAGCACTTGAAATTTCACCTCAGGCTGAAAAGGCAAATCTCAAAGCTACATCAAACCATTCAGCCTCGTAGCTAGCCCTACGGGGCAGGAGAAGGCTCTCTCCGGTAAATCTCGGTAAATTTTCAATAGGAAGAGATGACCAATCAAGGTAACACTGATATTAGGCTAGTAAACTAATTTGAAGGTTGATTTGGGGGTTTTTTGGGTTTTTGGTGGCAAATTGAGGAGCTGCAATTTAGGGTGCGGGGATTGGACACAGTTTCTGCAGGGGAGTCTTTGGGGCAAGGTAGGAACCTGTATTGATGTCTTTAGCTGAAATGGATGATTAGGAAGAAAGAAAAGAAGGCTAAAGAGAGAAAACAATAGATTTGAATTCTCTTTAGATAGCAGAAAACATAGAAATTAAACAAATTTAAAAGTAGAGCATGGCAAGCATGAATTCTGACTTTATCACTTCATTTGTTTAATATGCAGCAGTATAGAAAGGAAATGAATCACATAAAAAAGCTTACAATAACATGAAGAAACACACCATCAACACCTGAGTCCACATGAATCCCAAAGATGACTGCAAAACCCTGGTCTTCCTTAGCAAAAAATTGCAGAAGATACAAGTGAAATATACAATGATAGCTTATCCCTCAAGAGTCCAACCATGAAAATGAGCATGAAAGTACATAATATAGATGATCTAACCTCTTTCCCTGCCTCCATGGGTCGAGCTCACTATCCTAGGAGCTATTTGATTAACTTCTAAACTAAGCACTACAAAATAGGCAGTCAAAACAACTTGCATCTAAAAACTTGGAAACCAGTTCATACAGTCAAATTTACCCTTTTACATGAGAGAAACTTCTAGAAGAGTAAAACAAGAGTAAAAGTATCCAAAAAGTGCCACAAGTACAGTCAAAAGGACCACCATCGACCTCAGCAAGTCAAACTGGAGCTAAACTGCAAATTCTGGGCTGAACTGGTCAAATCTGGCACAAATTCCTCAACGGGTCGCGCACATCATCCTCAACGGGTCGCGCACCTGCAAACTGACCGAAACCCTTGTATTTTCTCCTCCTTCGCCTTCCACTCTCTCACAATCTCTCTTACAAGCTTGAAATGCACAATGAGTGAAAGGAAGGAACATTACCTTTTATAATCTCATTTTGAAAAAAAAATTCATCCAAAAACTCACTTGACCTTGGCTTTAAAAACAGGGTTTTTAAATCCAAGGTTGAAATTGAATTGTACATGATGAAAATTTCAAAGGAACATGTTTACCATCCTCCCTCTGGCTTGCTGGTCACTCAAGGACTTTCAGAGACATGACCTTGCTAAGACAACTGACCAAGAACCCTAGACCTAGAATTTTGACATTAAGACCAAACAAGAGCAGCTTGACAAACTCAATGACTGATATGACCTGATCCAGCAAAGCCAAGAGGGGTATGAATAGACCAGCTCCTCCATCAAGGTTATGGCATGCCTAACGGGATGCAAACTTTGACACTGATGAGACACCTACTAATGCAAAATGCAAAGAGCTTTGATCACTGATGGAGGGCTTTCAAGACCGACCCTAACACATTCAACCTGGCTCATCCACCTTCCAAGGTGGCTACAGCCAGACTCAGTTCAGAATTTTTTTGGGCACTTTTCAAGTACCCTTGCAATAGTAAGGATAACCTCTACAACAAAAAGGGAAACCTTTGTTACCGCAAGGGCAACCTTTGTTGCAGCAAGGGCTATCCATGCAACAACAAGGGAAAATGATCCCACAGCAAGGTTAGCTGCAACATCCGCAAGGTCAACCCTTGCAACAGTTGCAACAAACAGTGCAGTATCAGATGAAATATGCTCTGCACACCTCCCATCCCATGTCCTCGCAAGGCCAACCTCTGCAGCCCCAGGGACAAATTTTGCAGCCGCAAGGTCAACCCTTGCAATAGCAAAACCAACCCATGTAGCAGCAACCCTTGCATACATATCAGCAGGGTCAACCCTTGCAAGGGCAAGGCCAGGGTCAAGTCCTGCAATAGCAAGCCCAAAACCATAATGCCTTAGGTCAATAGGTTCAAAATCCTTTTGGTCAAGGGAAGCAGGTGCAGAATCCCTATGTCCAAGGGAAGCAAACGTATCAACCTTATGCCCAAGGACATTAGGTCCAAAATCCTCTTAGTCAAGGACAATAGGTTCATCACCTATATGTTCAAGGAAAATAGGTCCAATATCCATACATCCAAGGTCAACAGGCTCAACAGCCTTTCAACCCTTATGTTTCTTATCAACAACCTATGGCCAGACAATTCCAAGGTATTCAAGGTAAAAATCCTCCCTATGGTCAAGGTAACCCGCAATGGGGGCAGCATCAAATTCCATATGGCCAAAATTCCCCACTATGAAGCCAAAATCCTTATCAGCAGGGATGGGCTCCCCCGTTGCCCGCTTACCAACCTCCTATGCCTTTTAATACCCAATTGTCGTTCTTGGCCACACTCAAGTTGCCAGATGTATCTCGCCTTATAAATGATCCAATCCTTCATTCACCATACTGGCCTCCGGTGTCATCCAAGATACCAAGCGATTGTCCAAAGTTCGATGGGAAAGCAAAAGAAGATCCTCAGGCCCATGTGATGACATATCACCTCTGGTGCTCTTCGAACTCTTATGTTGACGATTCCATTCATCTCCATCTTTTCCAATAAATCCTCACAGGTGTTGTAGCCAAGTGGTACATCGAGCTTCCTCGAAGTACTAAACATGACTTTAACTCTTTAGCCATGGCTATCCTCATGCATTTTCAGCTGTCGGTTCGCTATGAAACTGACACCTATTTTCTCACATCGCTTAAGCAAGATACTGTGACACACATCGCTAATCACATCTATGAATGGAGACGTAGATGTTGCCTGATAAAATTTGAGATTGTTGATCAGTTTCTCACTGAATGGTTCACTAAATCATTCGTGGCCCCAATTGCTCGTGATATAGCTATGGGTGGATGCGTTACTGAAGAGAAATCCATTGCTCGTGCCCAGTACTTAGATCTAGTTTACTCTCAGTCTAGCACTTTGTATGAGTTATTACCCGATGCTCCGCGGCCATCATCCAATCCCACAGCATCAAAGTCACAAGTTGTACCTTCTGTCGATGGAGTTATTAGTTCAGTATCCCAGATCCCTACTAAATCTTCTTCCAAACAGAAGTCAGTCTCGAATACTATTCCTAGTGGTTCTTCCCAGAATCCACAGCCCTAGTAAAACCTCAGAGGTCAACACTGTCCAGTCTACCACAATGGAAAAATCCTCGAAAGATAAGAATAAAGGCAAAGGCAAGGGTAAGGTCGGTGCCCCAAAACAGGGTCCTCCCAAATCGTCTGCTGGTGAATATTCACAATGGAAACCTAAGTGTCCTTGCCTCATTTTCGAGGAAGATCACTACACTAAGGATTGTCCCTGACAATCCGAAGTTAGTCATTTTCTCAAAGGGACCCCCACCGTCCTCAAAGTGCCATTTCCATCTAAACAGACCCAAATGGTAGACCAACCTCAATCATCTGCTTCCTCAGGATCTCAAGTGTTCATGATGAGTGCGCCTATTAATGTAGCTACTAGATTGAAATATTACCAAACTCCTACTCTGACGGCCAGGAAAGAGAAAGAAGCCACCCCTTCTTCTTCTACCTTGAGTTCTGGCCCTCTTCATATTGAGCACTCTAACCCTGATTCCGCTATGTGGCCACCCTCTTGAGGTGTGCTACGGAAATCCTCGTACAATCCTAATGCCCGAGCCGCTCAGCACTATAATATTGTTGAGGATTTGGCTTAGGCGCTGTCAGCTATGTCATCTCTCGAGGTGCTCCAAATTTTCCCATCGCAACGGAAACCTTTGTTGTCATCTATTGGGGGTATCGATCCCACCGATTCCAATTTGATATGTTTCGATCTAGAGAACCATGTCCCACATCTCCCTCATCCGATTTCCTTTCTCATTCAGGTAATCATCAATGAGAAGACCATCCACAAGACTACCATCAATGAAGGTGCTTCCCCCTGCATCATTTCAATCGCATGTTGGAAGGCTATTGGTTCTACCGCTTTGAACCAATCTTTGAACACTTTGGAAGCTTTCGATGGGCATGATTCGCGACCCTTCAGTGTCTGATTGTTGATGCCAATCTCAATTACAATCTTCTACTCGGTCGAAGCTGGACCCATGCTATGCATGTTGTAGCCTCCTCCCTATTTCGCGTGATTCGTTTTCCCCATCAAGGGAAGATTGTCACAGTCGACCAACTGTCTTTCTTTGCCTCTTTCTCCTCGGATGGAAATGTCCCATACGTCAATCACACTGGTGCTCCCTATGAGAGTGTGGGGGTAGGTCTTTTTAAAGATTCTGCCTTAATGGGAATTTTTCTGCTCCCACCTTCTCATGTTGCCTCTATCAACATGGTCTTAGTTAAATATGATCCTTGGGTCATACCTTAACCAGATCTTGTTGATACTTGGGGTGAGGTTATGCTGCTTAGTCGCGCTAAATTCAATTACGTGGAAATTGTTTCATCTTCGAGTCCCACATCCTCTTATTCTTATGTTTCGAAGACCTCCCTTGATACGTACTCTCAATCCCCGTGGCTTGGCACTTCGGAATCACTTGATCCTTTAGCCGATACCTTCCTTGCTGATGAAGGTATCATGGAAGTCATGTCTCTCGAGGAACCACCTTGGACCAATACTCATCATCGCTCCTCATTCCTACCTCGTCCCGAGGTCATGTATACCATTTTCGAATAGTCCTCTTTTATGTTTCCTTCCCTCCCGCTTCCACCACCGATAATGACACATGAAGTATGGTCGAAAGGAAATTTGGGTAATATTACCCAAATGATGCTAATTGATATTTCTATCAAGCCTGGTATCATTGAACATGTCCATATCGGGATATCTTATTCTCCAAATGAGATCAAGACTTATACTCGTCTCTTTCAAGAATTCCGTGATGTGTTTGCGTGGTCTTACGAAGAAATGCCTGGCATTGATCCTATCATCGTTGTGCATGAAATACCAACTTATCTACACGAGAAGCCCATTCGCCAACGGCTCCGCCCAGTGCACCCTAGGAAGGTCGCCGCTATCAAGGGTGAAGTTGAAAAACTTCTCAAAGCTGGGTTCATCTATCCCATCCCTCTTATAGATTGGGTGTCCAATATTGTCCTAGTGACTAAAAAACAAGGCACAATTTGCGTTTGCGTTGATTATCGAGATCTTAATCGTGTTTGTCCTAAAGATAATTATCCTACTCCTTTCATTGATCAAATCATTGATGAATGCGTTAGGAGCGAGATTTTTTCCTTTATGAATGGTTTTTCTGGTTACAACTAGATCAACATTGCACCGACCCACCAAGAAAAGATAGCTTTTATATGTCCGTGGGGTATGTTCACATACAAAAATCTCCTTTCGGCCTCAAAAATGTCGGAGCTACGTTTCAGCGGGCAATTTCCTATGCATTTCAGGATATTCGCAACATTGTCTAGCCTTACTTGGATGACCTTCCCACTCATTCTCATAAGCGCCAAGCTCACCCTGACCATCTATGGCAGATTTTTCTATGCTATAGACACTACAACATTTGGTTAAACCTGCATAAATGTGTTTTCTGCGTAGAATCCAAACGACTCCTTGGCTTCATTGTTTCCAAGGACGATATTCGCCTTGATCCGCTGAAAGTCGAGGCCATTGTAAACTTACCCCCTCCATCTTCATTGCACCAACTCCAAAGCCTGCAAGAAAAGGAAAATTTTATCCGTCATTTTATACCCAATTATGTTGGGCTAGCTATAGGATTTACCTAGTTGCTAAAACAAGGAACGCCCTTTGTATGGGATGAGGTGGCCCAAAAATATTTTGATGATCTCAAGGCCATCCTCATAAATGCTCCTCTGTTGCACCCTCTGGATTATTATCGAGATTACTTCCTTTACCTAGCCATGGCCCCTAACACCATTGTTATGGTCTTGGTCTAAGACAAAGACGAAGGCAATGAACATGTTATCTACTACCTTAGTCGTAACCTCCTCGATGCTGAAATGCATTATGCACATGTCGAGAAGTTGGATTTGGCTGCAATCTAGGCTGTTCAACGCTTTCGACACTACATCCTTTTGCGCACGACTACGGTGATTTCCAAATGCAACCCCATGACATATATCCTGACTCGTCAGTTGCTGGGAGGAAAATATTCTAAATGTATCGTGATCCTGCAAGAATTTGATTTAGTATTTACTACTACCAAATCTAAGAAGTCACTCATTTTCACCGAATTGATTTGTTCCCTTCCTTCTAAATCTCTCCCTGATGGTGTAGATGAACAACTCCCGGACGAGACTCTCTTCCTGATTAGGACCCTTGATCTATGGTACGGTGATATCATCATGTATCTCTAGACGTTCACGTTCCAGTCAGCTTGACTAAGGATGATCGCTAAAGGATCTGGCATCACTCCCAACCCTACCATATTATTGGCAATGCTTTATACTGTGTTGGTTTCGATTCATTTCTTCGTCGATGCCTAATGATCAAGGAAGCTGAAAGAGTTCTTAATGATTGCCACTCTAGGGCATGTGGTGGTCATATGTCTGGTTACACTACCACTCAAAAATCCTTCGCGCTGGTTATTTCTGGCCGTCCATTTTTAAGGACTGCATCCTTGTTGTTCGCAAATGCCATGAATGCCAAATTTACCACTATAAGATGCGTGCCCCACTCGCTCATCTACACCCTGTCATTACCATTGGTCCTTTTTCCAAATGGGGCATTGATTATATGACATGTAACCCTCATCGGCTGGGGGGCATGGCTATATTATCGTCACTATGGATTATTTCACCAAATGGGCCGAAGCGATGCCTACATACTATGCAGATGGTAAGATGGCAACTCAATTCCTTTTCAACCATGTTATTTCCAAGTTTGGTGTACCTCAAACCATTGTCACCAACCATGGCTCCCATTTCAGAGATTACATGATGGCTGAGCTAACATCCCCATTGGGCTTGCGCCACGATGGCTCGACCCCATATTACCCTCGGGTCAACAACCAAGTTGAAGTCGTGAATCAGGTTTTGGTTACAATGCTTCAGCGTACTATTGGGATGCACAAGTCAAATTGGCATCTCATGTTCTTTTCAGCTCTGTGGGCTTACTGAACCTCAACCAAAGACGCAACTAGTTTCACACCATTCCAGCTAGTCTATGGTTTGAAACAACATTGTCGATCGAATGCGATATTCCTTCACTCAAGTTAGCTGTTGAACTCCTCCCGAAAACATCACCTGAGGAGGAATGCCTCTTATATTTAGAACGACTATATGAGACTTGTCGTCTCGCTTCCTTGGTCATCGAAGCACAAAAGAAACGGGTCAAGTCCCATTTCGATCAGTCGGTCTCCCCTCGCATGTTCTATGAGGGTGATTTGGACTTACTCTATGACCAAGCTAATGATAAGCTGGGGGTAGGCAAGTTCGAACCCATGTGGCATGGGCCCTACATTGTGAAATGTGTTTTGCAGAAAGGAGCCTATGAGCTTATTGATTATGAAGGAAATCCTTTGGATAAGCCCCGAAATGGGCTTTACCTCAAGAAGTAATATGCTTAGGTCATCTTGCATGGTTACCTGTGTACATTAGTGTGTCATTCATTTTTGTACAGTGTGGTTTGGTGTGTTAGTTTTCAAACAACTTTCCTACTTACTATGCTTTTCTTGCTTTGCAGATGTCTGCGACCCATCACATCGGTTTCACTGATGGTGCTTGCCGTAGAACCCGGAACCTATCATCCACATCATGGGCTATTTATGACCCTCATGGTGAGTTGATTGACCTTCAAGGTATCTTTTTAGGTCATACAACTAACAACATTGTTGAATACAGTGTGGTCATCGAACTGTTGTCAGAATCCATTGCTCTTGACATTAGAGAGTTGGTTGTCAAGCTGGATTCACAGCTTGTCGTCCTTCAATTCAATGGGAAATATTCCGTCAGAAACCCTTAAATATTGAGAATTTATCTCGGTATTCGTCTATTGGAAATACATTTTGATTACGTTACATATCATCATATTCCTAGGCGCATGAATACATTGACAGATGCATTGGATAATTATGTGTTGGATAGACATCTATGAAACATGTGAAAAGATAAAACAAACCATTTGTACCATAGTGAGCAAGAAAATTCAGCACATATATATATATGATGATAACGTTTGATACATCAGAACCCCAAAAAACAAGGATAATTTTAGAGGCGAATGTTCGCCCTTTGGCGAAATTAAGGGGTTTTTAATTTTTAGTGGGCGAATATTTTGTATCATAGTACATTTTTACAAATCACCTCAAATAGCCCACCTTATTTTAAGGGAGAGGGTAAAAAAGGTAAATTTAGCCCTTGAAATTAGGAGTTACAAACTTCCATTCGCCCATTTTCAAGAATAGGTTTTATTTAAGTGAATCCATTCACCCATTTTCAAGAATAGGTTTTATTTAAGTGAATCCTATGGGCCAAATACCATATTTATAAAAGACAGGTATGGTAGATTAATAAAAATATAAATAAATGGGAGGTATGGTAAATAAATAAAACATTTTTTATATTTACTCCATAAGTCACCTGGTGTAAACAAATAAAAATATAAGTAAAGTGGAGGTATGGTAAATAAATAAAAGGTATTTTTATACTTACTCAAAAGATATGGTAAATAAATAAAAATATAAATAAACTACACGTATGGTAAATAAATAAAACCTCTTTTTATATTTAGTCCATAACCCTCGTTCTATTTATGAAGGCTCAAGAAAGAGGTTTTATTTAAGTGAATCCTATGGGCCAAATACCATATTTGTAATAGAGGTATGGTAAATTAATAAAAATATAAATAAACGAGGTATGGTAAACAAATAAAATATTTTTTTATATTTACTCCATAAGTCACCTTATATTTACCAACACTCAAAAAATGGGTTATATTTAGGTGAAACCTATGGGCAAAATACTATGGGACAAATACCATGGACTAGATTGTTATTAATACCATGCAAAAAACCATTATTAACCCTAATATTAGAATTAATAAAAATAAAAATGGCACATGGTATTGACCCATGGTATTCACCAAAATGGCACATGGTATTGACCCATGGTATTCACCTGGAATGTAGCCTATTTAAATGGGGGAATTAAACCAACATAGATCCATCTTTACTCTGGATCTACTAACCCCCGAGAGGTATCAAATATCATGATATGAAAACTAGCATAGAGTGAAAAAATATTTGATCCTCTTGGGGCTTGGTCAAGAGTAAAAATGGATGTTGTAATTTAATGTAGGTTAAACATTTTAGCTTGGTTAAAATAAAAAATAAAATAAAAATCAACTATTAATTTTATTAATTTTTATAAATTACTAATAGTAATTTTTAAGCTCAGGTTTATGATAACCCATGGTATTGACCCATGGTAATACCATGGTATTCATGTGAGCATAGACTATTTAAAGGGGAAATTCTATCGTATTAGATCCATACAAAGTTTTATTATTTAGTGAAAGACTCACCAAGATCTTACAAGATTTTATAATTGAGTAAAATATTCGCCATGCCTGGTGAGAGATTCACCAAAAAATTATATATACATATTATATTATTGATAAAATCGCCTTCCATTTTTCCTATATACCATGGAGATTCGCCCATTTATTATATTTATAAATTTAGGGGGGGTTCTTAAAATTTTCCCTGCCAAAAAATAATATGTGTCCAAAATAACATTTGCGTCTCGCAGGCCTCATATATTCGTGGCACGCAGGCCTCAAAAAAAATGTAAGTGTTGGACCTAGGAACTAATCAGCATGGTGATCATGGTAGCATGATACAGCTCATGCAACACAAGTCACAAATTGGTGGATCCGATTCAAGACTCCCACTATGTGTCTTTGGTATTGGTGAGGAATGTCTCCTACCCGAGCATACTCCGGGATACCACGGGTCAACCCCTCAAGGTTCCTCGCGATCTCCTCCTCATTGTCACTCCCCTCCTGATAAGGAGTGACAACATCAATCGGGCGGGGGACTCGCCTAGCTATTGGGGACATCCCAGCTAGCTGCTCTGGTCCAACGTTTGCATTAACAAGAGAAATTTTATAAGCACATAGATACCAAAAACAATTAAAAATATCAAAATTTAAAAATTGATGGTTTTACCTCCATTGTCAAAATCCTCTCCATCTAGTAAGGGCATGACCAAATCTCTGTTGGGTGTGGGATCCCCCCAAGGAACTTTTTGGGGCTTAAAGCCCAAGTTTTGACTAAGTCTAATGTAAAGACTCCACAATTTGTGGGTGCGGAGTGAGAAGTTGTAATTGACTCATAGGGTTGTTCGCCCTTACTGTTGTAAATATAATGTCGGCTTGAGAGTTTTACCTATGGTCCGCAGACCATGGGATTGTATAAATAGAGCGAGGCTCTAAGTGTAAAGGAAATTAATCAATCCATGGAAGATCTAATAAGGAAGCAATGATTCTAAGTGTAGAGTCGTTTCTTTGGGTTATAGAGTAGGAGAAGGCTCTGCAGCTGAGTGCGCATACCCCTGTAGCTGAGTACGCAGGGCAGGTTGATTCTGTAACCGATTGAAGCATTAATAAAGAGAAGGTTTGCAATAATTTTGTGTATCTTTTCCTGTTTATTATATTGAAGTATATTGGGTATGAATTACAAGTTTACTGTTTATTTACTGCGTGAACTTATATGAATGTGCTGAATAAGTGAATATAATATAAGGTATCTATTTACGCGAAGATAACTAAATGTTATAAGAAAATAAGTAACATTCGCGGTGTGACTTGAGGAAATAACACAGATCGTTGCTTTAGCAGTGCAAAGCTCCTCAACCCTAGTTAGGGCTGTGCGAAGTTGAGTATAAAAGGGTGTGAAGGCCTCACAGGTCAGGAAAGTGTGCGAAGTGACCTGCACGAAGGTATTCATAGTTGGACTAAGTCGACCCCTCAGAAATCTCAAGGGTGTGGAAACTTGGTTCCAGCATCCCCCCATACTAATTCGAGTGAGACCTCAGTCTGTGCTCCGCTGGCTGTTGCCGAAAGGGCCAGTAGTATAGGAATTTTTTTGGCTAATTAACTCCAAACCTGGGTCAGGCCCCATCAAGCCAACAAATGGTTCCGTTGTCGGGACCAAAATCTGCATAGAGATGTCTAATGTCATATCATTGGAATCCAACTAAGAAAGAAATTGACGGTTGGTTGGACAGGAGAATTCACAAGTTCACGGCGCATGAGAACAGGAATATATGGCTATCAAAGGAAAAGTAGTTAGACTTCTACCTGTACACGGAGATCCATGAAATTTTCTTCGCATCTTTCCCTACTGAGTTGTACGAGTGGATCGCTAAGCTAGAAGATAGCCAAGGAAGGTGGAAACTCAATAATCCTATTGTGTGGACCCCACAGTTGGTGCGTAGATTGGAAGTATCGGAGGATAAGATCTTGCACACTGTTGATCACTGGCTTGATTGGATTATAGGAGGATTCATTACTGAGTTCGCAGTAGATACTTCAGTCAGCTATAGCAAGGCAAAGTGACACTTTCTCAAAGGACTGCAAGGTAAGTACATAAAGTCTCTGAATACTTGGATTAAAATGTTATTGTGTGAAAAGAGGATTATGCAATTACCTTGATGTCTGGAGCTACACGAAGTGGAAAAACCTACAGAAATGAAGGAAGTATGGAACCTGGGAATAGCCCCTTGATTTCACCTCCGCGAAGGGACAAGGAAGAGCTCGCGAGGGTCTCACCGAGGAGTGCGATCAATTTGATAAGTTAGAGGATTCCACGCATACCACCCTTGCCTATGCCACCACCAGCTTCACCAGCTTCACCCCCATCTTTGCCCGTACCACCTCTGCCACCATCGCGAGTCAATATGGCAAGTGCGATAAAGTTACTGGTGTTGAAGGGAGTAGGAAATGATGATCCGGACCAGTTTTGGTTCATGATAAGGGTTGTATGGGAAATGGAGGGAGTTACAGATAATAACATAAAGAAAGCCATGTTGGTTAGCGTTCTGCAAGATCGCGCGCTGACCTGGCATATTAAGCATTCTAATGATAATCCTGTTGGAAATAATACTGAGAGGGGGGGTGAATCAGTATTATCAAGTCACTTATTTCCTTTTTCAAACCCAGATCATATACGCTACTTCAGTTAGATAAAACCGCGTATATACACAACTACAGAGAAGACAACCCGCGTATGCAATGCAGACTTATAATCTAATTTATCTTACTGATGTTGATCATTAATCTGTGTATTAGGATCAAATAAATAGTAACCAGAAACAATAAAATAGATCTGAAGACAATCACACACACAAGAACACAAGATATAAGGTGGAAACCCAATGTGGGTGAAAACCACCTGCTGCAATTCATTTCTATCTTCTTTTAATTAGAAACTTCTTTTTACAATGTACTGGTGCAGTCCTTTACCAGTACACAGGCCGCAACCTGCAGAGAGCTACAACCCTCTCTCATTCTCCAGCTTCTCCTAGAAGGGAGCTATAACCCCCTTAGCTCTTACACTAGCCAAGATACTAGTACGTAGGTGCTGGCCTACAGAAAGCTACAACCTTCTCTTTCTTCCAGGGACAACGTTTCATAAATTTTTAGACTGGATCCATGAACATCAATCAATCATCAAGAATTTCTGCATCAAACAATCTCCTTTTCACCAATTAGAACTAAATCAAGTAGATACTTTTCTGACAGTTGTACCTAGAACACAGTAACAGTAACCACACACCAAATTCTGAACCCAGAACACTGCAGCAATAAACAGAAGCAGCTAGATCACAACTCAAAAGATATACGCTACTTCAATAACCTGAAACCTGCGTGCATACGCTTCTGTGTTTGGAGAAACCTGCATATACGATGTTTTTATTCACTGAACCAGCGTGTATAGGCACCCTCGCTTCATTGACCCTACGTACAGATCTATAAAGGATAATTCAGTCTTTCAAATATTCAGACATTATTTAACCCAGATTATCAGATTTATAGATCAAGCATGCGCCACATATAACAGATCAAAATCATACAAAGATACTATCATTTAAGCCTAAATATTATGACCCATCAATAGAACTTATCCTTTTCTTTGCGCTAAGGTTCCTCCTTCATTCAGATCCAGATCTGCACCATAACCCCAATCACCAATATTTCAGATCTAGCACTTATTAGATATTCGATTAATTCAGATGATCCTTTGCCAAATGATCTCCTTCCCCTTTTATAGTCTTAGGCCTTTCTCAATACCACGGTCCAAAACCATAATAAAACAATACCATGGACCCAATACTTGGGATCAACACTTATGACGAGATACCATGGTCCAAAACCATAGGTTCAAATACCAAGGACTAACTACCACGGACCAAAAGTAAGTTCTCCAACATATACACGCTTTTCCTTGCGTGAAAGTGCGTGTATACGCATACACGCCTTTGTAACGTCTAAACCGCGTGTATACGCACCTTAGTCTAGGTGAACCTGCGTATATATCTTTTTCTTCATTCTGAGAGCCTGTACTGAGATCTGTCACCAAAGAGAGTTGCCATCAAGGACAACACCTGTTCCATAGCTCCAAACTTGTGCCATAATGCCAACAATCTCCCCCTTTGGACTTGATGGCAACCCCAAGATCCTCAAAGTCATTCTCCTCCTTTGTCATCAAGGGCAAAGGGTTGTGCTCCCCCTGAGTACATTGTGAAATCTCTACCCTGCTGTGCTGACCATGCTTCCGCTGACTGTAGGCAAGATCTACAAAAAGGTGTTCTTCAAGAAGAAACATGACTTATACATCATAAAGGACCTTCCTATCACCATCCTTCACCCAACCAAGTGGGGATCATCCACCCAACCAAGTGGGGATACATCAGAAATTTACATATGACAACCAAGTACATTACATCTTCATCCCAGGCATAGTGGGGAAACCAAAATAGGCCATTACATGACCTTGACACCATAAAAGAGATACATGACATAGATACGAATTATCTAGAGCAAGATTTATGAAAGTCACCAATAACTGATATCAACAGCATCTGTCAATCACCATTCATATTAGCAACCAAGATTTCCTTCTATTCTCCCTCTGCCTTTGTTCCACCTGAAACCAACAACAGTTGTGATCTAGAACCAAAAGATTCTAAGATAATGCCAACAATGCATCATTAGAAGTTTATCTGCTCCCCCTGAACTTGTGCCAAATGGTCTCTGTCAGACCCATATCAGACTATCTTCAACGAGAGCCTATCCCTACTGATATCCATCAAGCCATAATATACGCGACTGTCTCTGCACAAACCTGCGTATGTACGCAGATCCATCTCAGGAAACTCACGTACACCCAATTTTCTTTGAAACAGACAAGTTTTAACAGCAAGATGATGCATGAACTACTCCCAGCTTCTATCTGAGATATTCAAAAGTTTCCCTGGGCAGTGGTTTGGTGAGAATATCAGCAACTTGTTCCTTATAGGGAACATACTCCAATTTGACCTTTTGTTCCAACACTTGTTCCCAGAGAAAGTGATACTTTATCGGTATGTGCTTAGTCTTTGAATGCATAACAAGATTCTTTGAAATGCTGATTGCACTGGTATTATCACATAAGATGGAGATAGGTGGTGTACAAGTGATTTGAAAATCCTGTAAAGTTTGCATCATCCAAAGGAGTTGAGTGCAGCAAGATCCAGCAACCACATATTCCGCTTCAGCTGTAGATAAAGCAATTGAACTTTGTTTCTTGCTGAACCAAGATACTAATCTGGAACCCATGAAGAATGCACCACCACTAGTGCTTTTCCTGTCATCCACGCTTCCGGCCCAATCTGCATATGTATAAGCATGAAGTGTGAGTTCTGTATCTCTAGGATACCATAAGCCATAGTTTTGAGTTCCTTGAAGGTACTTGAAGATTCTCTTAACTGCCTGAAGATGAGTTTCCTTTGGATTTGCTTGAAATCTTCCAACCATTCCCACTACATGCATGATGTCTGTTCGGGTACCTGTCAGATAAAGAAGACTTCCAATCATGGATCTATAGGTTGGTTGATGCACTGTTGTTGATTCATCATTTGCACTAAGGCTGCATCCTGTAACCATAGGGGTACATACTGGTTTTGCATCTTCCATGCCATATTTCTTCAAGATCTGCTTGAGATACTTGGTTTGAGACAAAAAGATACCGCCTTCATTTTGTTGGATTTGTAATCCAAGAAAATATGTCAATTCTCCAAGAAAGGACATTTCAAATTCTTTCTGCATCACCAAGGCAAAGTTTTGATTCATAGCTTCTTCATTGCTGCCAAAGATAATATCATCTACATACACAACAAGTATTAGGAATTTGTCATTTTCAATTTTTATATAAAGATTGCTATCTGTTGATCCTTTTGAAAAACCTTGTTGATGAAGATATTTGTCCAAACGGTAGTACCAAGCCCTTGGAGCCTGTTTAAGACCATAGAGAGCCTTTTTTAGTCTGCATACAAGATTTGGATCATTCCCAAGAATGAAACCATCTGGTTGCCCAATGTACACTTCTTCTTCTAAGTCTCCATTTAGAAAGGCTGATTTCACGTACATTTGAAATATTGTGAACTTCTGAAAGCTAGAGAGAGTAAGGAACATTCTGATGGCTTCAAGTCTAGCAACTAGAGAAAAAGTTTCTTCAAAGTCTATTCCTTCTTGTTGAGCATACCCTTTACAGACAAGTCTGGCCTTGTTTCTAATCACTTCCCCATTTTCATTCAACTTGTTTTTGAAGATCCATTTTGTCCCTATGACATTCTTATCTTTTGGTCTAGGAACCAACTCCCAAGTGTTATTCTTTTTGATCTGCTCAAGTTCTTCATCCATTTCCTTGAGCCAGCATTCATCCTTGCATGCCTCTTTTACATTTTGTGGTTCAGTGGAGGAGAACAAGGCCAAATAGCTTGAGGCTTCTGCAATTGTTCTTCTTGTTTGTATACCTGCCTCTTTCTGCACCAAAATTTGAGATTCTGGATGATTCTTCTGAACATACCTAGATGGAGTCTTCTCTTCTATTCTTATCTGTTCTTCTGGTGCCTCTTGAGCGTCTTCTTCATCACAGTTCTGATTTGATGTAGAAGGATAGTCCTCATCATCTTCGAAATCTTCGTAATTCACTTGCCTAGGAATGTTTCCTTTTTCATCAACCACTACATCAATGTTGTTAACAATTTTTCCAAGTCTTTTTTTGTAACACTTATATGCTTTGCTATGAGGAGAATAACCAAGGAGAATGCCTTCATCTTCTCTAGGTTCAAACTTGCCAAGATTTTCATCATTATTTTTAATATAGCATTTGCTTCCAAAAATTTTGAAATATTTTACCAAAGGAGTCTCACCATACCAGAGCTCATGAGGAGTTTGAGTGCTGTTCACCCAGACATTTGTCTTGTTGAGAATAAAAACTGCAGCAAATGTGCCTTCACCCCAGAAAGTTGCGGGAGTTCCAGATTCATCAAGCATTGCACGATCCATTTGTTGAACCGTTCTATTCATCCTTTCCACTACTCCATTTTGCTGAGGAGTCTTGGCTGTAGAGAATTCCCTTCTTATTCCATGTTCTTCACAAAAATTGAAAAATTCATTCGAGGTAAATTATCCTCCTCGATCAGACCTGAGGCATTTGATTATGAGATCAGATTCATTCTCCACCAAGGCTTTGAATGATTTGAACTTTTCAAAGGCTTCGTCTTTGTGCTTCATAAGTCCTATCCAACACATCCTGGAATAGTCATCAATGAATAATATAAATTATTCTTCTCCTCGAGGTGACCTTTTCCTAGTTGGACCACATACATCAGTATGGACAAGTTCAAGCGGCCTGCTGGCTGATCCTTCCTTCTCAGGGAAGTTAGTTCTGGTTTGCTTACCAAACTGACATGATTTGCATATTTTATTGTCTGGGATTCTAATGTCTGGAAGACCATGAACTGCCTGGTATTTGCATGCTTTCCTTATCTGTGAGAAACTAAGATGCCCCAATCTTCTGTGCCATAGCCAATGTTCATCATTCTTGCTTAGATAGTATTGATGATGTCCTTCTTTGAATATGTATAAATTATTTGGAGTCCTTACGCCTTTGATCACTGTTTTTCCTGTATCAAGATCATGAACACTACATCCATTTGATCGAAATATTACCTCAGTTCCTTGATCACACATCTGGCTGAAACTTAATAGATTATGCTTTAAGCCATCAACATACATGACATTTCTAGCTTTGACCCTTTCTTTCAACTGAATAGAACCTTTACCTTTTATGAGAGCAAGGGTGTCATTTCCAAAAGAAACCTTCTTCTCCTTCTCTAAGGCACTATATGACTGAAGTTTTTCTTTATCACCTGTCATATGTTTCGAACATCCACTGTCGATGTACCATTGATTCTCTTGCCCTTCCGCATATAAGGCTATACCACATCTTTCTGGTTGGGGTTCTTTGATTCTCCATGATTTGGCACTTGAGGCTTGCTCCTTCTGAGTTGTCTGCCGAAACCTGCTCCTGCATTCAGAATCTTCACGATCGAAATTGTTACAAATAGAACATTCTATTTCATTTTCTAGAGCAGAGAAGTTGTTGTAGGTCCCTTTCATGATCCCAATCATATTCTTTTGTTTATGAGATTCTCTAGTCATGATTGTCTTATAGGCAACACATTGAGCTGCTTTGTGACCAAAGTTATGACATGAAAAACATTGGCCATTGAAGAACCTCTTGTGACTATCAAATCTACGAGCCAAATGATTGTAGTTCCTATTGACATCCATTCTTGAGGCAAATTGAGAAGGTTTTACCTGTGGCTAGTTGTAGCTTCTGTTTGTCCTTAAAGTAGATTACCCTCGATTTACCTGGTAGTCTTTGTTCATTCTTGAGGTAAATTGTCCCTGATTTACCTGTTGATTTCCATTGGGTCTTTGTTCACTTCTCCTTGCAGCGTCAAGATAACTCTTGGAGGTAGATGGTTTCTACGCTTGAGTTGTTTCTTCATTATATCCCAGACATGTCTTGATTAGTGGAGAGTGCTGCAATTTGATAATCTCATTTAACGTGTCAGATCCTTTAACAAATCTAAGATTAAGAGCTTTTGTTTTCTCAATCTCTTTTCTTAGTCCCACAATTTCACATTCTAACTTTTCATGATGTTTTTCCTTTTCAGCAAGTTGGAATTGTAGAGTATCTATGATCACATTCTTCTCTTCTAAACAAATTTTGAGTCTAGAAATCTCTTCATAAAGACTTTCTTCATCTATAGCATCCACGAAATCATCATCTTCAAAAGCCATTAAGAGTTTATATTTGTTACCATGTTCATCTTCGTCACTATTTGAAAGTCCATCACTATCTTCATGAGTGTAATAGCTTTTCTTATTCTATTTCTTGTTCCATCTAACAGGTTCCTTCCCCTTGTCAATCTTATCTTTATGAGGACATTTGGTAGCATAGTGACCGACTCTTCCACAAGCAAAGCATTTGAAAGGTAACTTACCTCGGAATCTTCCAGCACCCCATTGAAGGTTCTTGACAAAATTTGATTCTTCTTCTTCTTCTGACATATGTCCTAACTCATAGTAATCTCCTTTACCTGAAGCCTTGAAGGCAGCTTCTCTCCTGTCTGATGGTCCTCCTTTCCTCATTTCATAAGCAGTCAGAATTCCGTGCAGCTGTGACATGGTAAGGTTTCGTAGATTATCTTTTTCTTCTATTGCAGAAACTTTAGATTCAAACCTAGGGGACAAAGATCTTAGAACCTTTTCAACCACAACAGCCTCTTTTATTTCTTCACCCAAGTTTTTCATACAATTAACAATCTCATCTACACGAAGGAAATAGTTAGCCACACTTTCATCATTGTGCATTCTGAGATTTTCATACTGAATTCTGAGGGTTCGAAGTTTTGCTCGTTTTACCTGTTCATCTCCTTCATAGCTTAGAACAATCTTGTCCCATATTTCTTTTGCATATTTATACTTCATAACCTTGACGAATTCTGATTGAGATAGACATCCTAATAGAGTATTGACCGCCTTTGCATTTGTTTCATATTGCTTCTTACCAGTCGGATCTGTAGGAGTTGCCGAAGGAAAAGTGTACCCTGTATCTATGATATCCCAGACTTCAGTACCTAGATATTGAAGATAGGTTGTAACTCTTACCTTCCAATAGACGAAGTTGGTCCCATCAAAGATTGGTGGCCTGATTGATGCTTCTCTCTCGTAGTTGCTCATGATGATGGATCTTCCTTCGAGCGATCAAGCTTCTTCAGAAGGACCTGCTATGATACCAATTGTTGGAAATAATACTGAGAGGGGGGGTGAATCAGTATTATCAAGTCACTTATTTCCTTTTTCAAACCCAGATCATATACGCTACTTCAGTTAGATAAAACCACATATATATGCAACTACAGAGAAGGAAACCCATGTATGCAATGCAGACTTATAATTTAATTTATCTTACTGATGTTGATCATTAATCTGTGTATTAGGATCAAATAAATAGTAACCAGAAATAGTAAAATAGATCTGAAGACAATCACACACAAAAGAACACAAGATATAAGGTGGAAACCCAATGTGGGTGAAAACCACCTGCTGTAATTCGTTTTTATCTTCTTTTAATTAGAAACTTCTTTTTACAATGTACTGGTGCAGTCCTTTACCAGTACGCAGGCTGCAACCTGCAGAGAGCTACAACCCTCTCTCGTTCTCCAGCTTCTCCTAGAAGGGAGATACAACCCCCTTAGCTCTTGCACTAACCAAGATACTAGTACAGGGAAAATTTTAAGAACCCCCCCTAAATTTATAAATATAATAAATGGGCGAATCTCCATGGTATATAGGAAAAATGGAAGGCGATTTTATCAATAATATAATATGTATATATAATGTTTTGGCGAATCTCTCACAGGCATGGCGAATATTTTATTCAATTATAAAATCTTGTAAGATCTTGGCGAGTCTTTCACTAAATAATAAAACTTTGTAAAGTCCTAGTGAATCTTAGCATAGGCTACATGTTGGTTTAATTCCCCCATTTAAATAGGCTACATTCCAGGTGAATACCATGGGTCAATACCATGTGCCATTTTTATTTTTATTAGAATATTTTACTCAATTATAAAATCTTGTAAGATCTTGGCGAGTCTTTCACTAAATAATAAAACTTTGTAAAGTCCTATTGAATCTTAGCATAGGCTACATGCTGGTGAATACGATGGGTCAATACCATGTGCCATTTTGGTGAATACCATGGGTCAATACCATGTTCCATTTTTATTTTTATTAATTCTAATATTAGGGTTAATAATGGTTTTTTGCATGGCATTAATAACAATCTAGTCCATGGTATTTGTCCCATAGTATTTTAGCCATAGGTTTCACCTAAACATAAACTTATGGAGTAAATATAAAAAAATGTTTTTTTATTAATTTACCATACCTCTTTTACAAATATGGTATTTGGCCCATAGGATTCACTTAAATAAAACCTCTTTCTTGAGCCTTCATTATGATACGTCTAGTTTATTTATATTTTTATTTATTTACCATACCTTTTGAGTAAGTATAAAAAAACGTTTTATTTATTTACCATACCTCCACTTTACTTATATTTTTATTTGTTTACACCCTTACATGTATATAAGGTGACTTATGGAGTAAATATAAAAAATGTTTTATTTATTTACCATACCTCTCATTTATTTATTTATTTATTAATTTACCATACCTCTTTTATAAATATGGTATTTGGCCCATAGGATTCACTTAAATAAAACCTATTCTTGAAAATGGGCGAATGGATTCACTTAAATAAAACCTATTCTTGAAAATGGGCGAATGGATTCACTTAAATAAAACCTATTCTTGAAAATGGGCGATTGGAAGGTTGTAAGTCCTAATTTCAAGGGCTAAATTTACCTTTTTTACCCTCTCCCTTAAAATAAGGTGGGCTATTGGAGGTGATTTGTAAAAATGTACTATGATACAAAATATTCGCCCACTAAAAATTTAAAACCCCTTAATTTCGCCAAAGGGCGAACATTCGCCCCTAAAATTATCCTTGTACTAGTACATAGGTGCTAGCCTACAGAAGGCTACAACCTTCTCTTTCTTCAAGGGACCACGTTTCATAAATTTTCAGACTAGATCCATGAACATCAATCAATCATCAAGAATTTCTGCATCAAACGATCTCCTTTTCACCAATTAGAACTAAATCAAGTAGATACTTTGCTGACAGCTATACCTAGAACACAGTAACAGTAACCACACACCAAATTCTCAACCCAAAACACTGTAGCAATAAACAGAAGCAGCTATATCACAACTCAAAAGATATACTCTACTTCAATAACCTGAAACCTGCGTGCATACGCTTCTGTGTTTGGATAAACCTGCGTATACGTTGCTTTTATTCACTGAACCAATGTGTATATGCGCCCTCGCTTCATTGACCCTGTGTACAGATCTATAAAGGATAATTCACTCTTTCAAATATTTAGACATTAATTAACCCAGATTATCAGATTTATAGATTAAGCATGTGCCACATATAACAGATCAAAATCATACAAAGATACTATCATTCAAGCCTAAAGATTATGACCCATCAATAGAACTTATCCTTTTCTTTGCGCTAAGGTTCCTCCTTCATTCAGATCCAGATCTACACCATAACCCCAATCACCAATATTTTAGATCTAGCACTTATTAGATATTCGATTAATTCAGATGATCCTTTGCCAAATGATCTCCTTCCCCTTTTATAGTCTTAGGCCTTTCTTAACACCACGGTCCAAAACCATAATAAAACAATACCATGGACCCGATACTTGGGATCAAAACTTCTGACGAGATACCATGGTACAAAACCATAGGTTCAAATACCAAGGACTAACTACCACGGACCAAAAGTAAGTTCTCCAACATATACGCGCTTTTCCTTGCGTGAAAGTGCGTGTATACGCATATGCACCTTTGTAACGTCTAACCCGCGTGTATACGCGCCTTAGTCTAGGTGAACCTGCATATATATCTTTTTCTTCATTCTAAGAGCCTGTACTAAGATCTATCACCAAAGAGAGTTTCCATCAAGGACAACACCTGTGCCATAGCTCCAAACTTTTGCCATAATGCCAACAAATCTGAATGCGGGGATCGCAAATATCCAAATTGCGTTGAACAGAGAATTTAGCAGGCTGAAGTCAGAGGCACAATCGATCATTGGATTCAGAGAGATCACGATGCTACCAGGAAAGACTCCTTGGGAGTTGGATCAGGGACTAAAGTGCACAATTTGCAAAGCTAATATGACTTTGATGGATGGACAGCATCGCGAATGGTTTGTGGCATCGCTAATGCCGCATTTAAGGAATGTGTTGTCACAACAGAGGTTAACAACCCAAGTAGAGGCCTTGGAAATCATGATGAGGCTGCATAAGACCCTGATACAGGATCCTAACCTGGGAGTTCAGCAGATCCACGCGCATTTGAAAAACTTATGCCTTGAGATGCAGAGTCTGAAACAGGACAGGACAGCTCGCCCGGAAGTGAGCGAAGAAGTATGGTGCATAAAATGCAAGGGTCAGGGACATGATAAGGACCACTGCCTAGTGTTCGCAAATTACCTCACGGAAGGAGGGCCGATGCCATTAAGACCGAAGGCACAAGTAGGACCTAGCGTGGCACCTGCTTTGTGGTGCGCGATTTGTCAAATAGGAGGAAAGCATGTTACGGACAACTGTCATCTATTGTAGAAGTACAAGTAGGATTCACAACAGTTGTTCTATAATTTCTGTAGATCAGTGGGACATGATGAGCATACCTATAAAAGCTATGAGCTGATGATGGATAGGACTCCCACCTACAAAGTTCAGGCTGAAACGCGGCCCCTTGACTAGAATGCAGGAGTGGCGTGAATCGGATTTCAGGGGCGCAGACAAGGCCAAGGTGGAGGAGGACGTGGAAGAGGTCACGGACAGCTGATATGTTACAATTGCAGGGGGCCAAGACATTATGCCCGTGATTGTATGAATCCAACACATCCATCATGTCTGTATTATACCTTTTGTGATCATGAGACGGAGGATTGTCCCACATTGATAGCTAGGATGCGCAACAAGGGAGTACTCCAACCTCCCCTGACTTAGAACCTGCAGATGATGAAGTCTGAGCCGCGCGAGGAAGACCCCAATGTGAACATTATGCTCCGAAGTGGAATTATGATAGGAGATGATAAAGGCAAATAGCCTGAAGATAGTACTTGGGTTTGCAAGGCTTCGACGAAAGAACCAGAGTTTGATTTGGAGCACGCTAAGGAAACCTTCATGGAAGCTAGGAAGAGCTTCGTTGATGCCTCCACTTCAGAAAGAAAAGATAGACCGAAGCCAAAAATGGACCCATCGATGCTCACGACATTCCTAGAAACATGAATGAAGCTAATGTGTGACAGTAAGGCTGTTAAGGGATTGCAGGAACTCATTAATAGATGCGCTAGGACCGCGCCAAGAGAACTGCACGTAGTCCAGAAGATTGGAAAGTATGCGACGAGGACGAGGAGAGAAATGAGGTTGACCACACATATTGGAGAATATGAGATGGACCAAGTAATTCTGGACCTAGGGTCGGACACGAACATTCTGCCGAAGAAGACATGGGAGCACATGGGAAGGCCTACACTGCAATGGTATCCTATCCAGCTGCAAATGGCGAACCATCAAAAGATAATACCCATGGGGAGATCACAAGGAATCACCATGGATATTGAAGGAGAAAGTGCGCTAATGGGAGGACATGGGAAGGCCTACACTGCAATAGTATCCTATCCAGCTGCAAATGGCGAACCATCAAAAGATAATACCCATGGGGAGATCACAAGGAATCACCGTGGATATTGAAGGAGAAAGTGCGCTAGCAGACTTTGAAGGGATAGAGATTGTTGATGGCATCAATCCCTATCCTGTGCTATTAGGAATCAATTGGGCCACTGACATGAATGGGGTGATAAAGCTAAAGAAGCGCAAGATGATTTTTGAGAAAAAGTCTCTGCACGTAGTCGTACCTTTGGACCCTGTAGAAGGATCGCACTACACAGAGCCGGTGGGTGACTATGAGAACGACGACGATTTCCACTGCATCTACAAGATAACCACGTGAGAGCAAGACTGGGTAAATCCCACCGTGGATGGACGAATCTCATGGGAGCGCGAAAGATCTTGTACATCAGATTTTGATGAAGAGATAGAGCGCTAGAAAAACCGGTTGCACGAGGTGACCACACTGAACTGTAATATGATCACAATATCGTTGCACTGCGTATCGACAAAAGCGAGGGATCTTCCTACTTATGATGGGTTAAGTGAGGTAGATGCTTACTTGAACAGATTTGAAAGGGAGGTGCTGGAACAACACCATTTCGAGGCTTTCAAATGGGTACTACGTGCTACACCCACGAGGTGGTGGGGTATGCACCAAGGAAGCTGTGAGGACTAGCGTGAATGCAGGAGAATGATGCACATGTGGTTTGGGAAGCCTCGGATACGGCTAACAGATAAATACAATGTACGGGATGGTCCGTGCGCACATTTTTCCAAGTGGGTACAGGAACAAGGTAAAAACCCTGTGCGGATGCACATGGACTTCGCGTTGGGGAACACGATCAATAATCATGTGTTGGGGAAGCAATTGCGTGAACGGTCCCTCGAGTTGGAACGACAGAGGGTGAAAAAAATGAGTGCACAGAAGGTTACCCATGCAGAAGCATTTAACAAAGTACACGAAGCTTTGAACAGGGTATATAATGCGTAGCGAAGTGATTAGGACCTGTGTGTACCCGCATTTTTGTGGGGTTATAAGACAACATGCAAGAAACTAATGGGACAGACACCTTCTAGGCCGGTCTGAGGAGCAAATGTTGTAGCCCAAATAGAGTATAATATGACTAGTTCACGCATAGCAGTGCCAATAGATATGACGGTTCGCAAAGCCTTGGAAGAAGGGATCGCGCAGCTGAACGAAGAAGAACATTTGGGACCTAAGGAAGAAATCCGACAAGGTGATCTTATGCTCCAAGAACTCATGGAAGAAAGAGTGCGGTTAAGGGAGAAAAGCACTCTAGTGGAATTGAAATTCAAGAAGCTTGAGGAAGAAATAAATAAGGATTTTCTTAATAAGAAAACTGGGGTGATAAAACAAGGTGTGCATGATTACGTTGACAAATTTGAGGACTATCGCTGAGAGTTGATTAGTTTGATGCCTTGGATTGGACTGTATATTACTAAAGGGATCACCCATGGCGGTGTGATGCAGATGGTAAAGTGTGCGACGTAGACAGTAAAAATAAAAGGTAGATTTTTTCCACGTAAAGTGATGGATGGTTGGTTGAAACCATATACAGGTGGTGCCGCCACCTGACTAGCCATAGGAAGCAAGTGGCATGGGACTATAAACTACTAGGCCCAAGAGCTACGTGATGCGAGGGCTGCGCGTAGGAGCGAAGTGTCACGGGGTCCGCAATAGCGCAAGGGTGGTTGCGCTGCCGTGCATGTTGGTTAGAAAGTGACTGTTGTAGTCACTATTCATGATGTGATGCTTGACTTGAGACCAAATGGAGCGGGTGGCAGGCATTTAAGATGAGTTTTATGGGCAAGATTTGGGAAAATCTGCCACCAAGGGAGCATTAATGGACCGGATTGGGGGGAATGGTCGAATTCGAATTCAAAAGGCGCTATAAATTACAAAGGACAACCCAGCACAAAACACTTGGTCATTTGAGAATTGAGTTGTTGCGCACCCCAAGTATTCCGAGCCGAGACCTGTTTTTCCTGTGGATAGAATTGTTTGAGCACCTGATTGAACAATTGAGATATTTCTGGACAAGCAAGATGGAAACGTCTGAAGAAGCCAGGGAAATCACAGAAATGACCGTCGAAGAAGCCGCGTAGGCCATCACCATAGAAGCTGCCCCTGAGAGCACTGAGATTGTTGTGGGAATCCCTAAATCACCATGCACATTGAGACCGAAGAAAGATAAAAAAACCCATGATTCTGGTGTGTGTGTCCCCTCGAAACCGCTGCGAACTAGATTACCAATGGAGGAAAAATGGAAAGCGGTTAACCTGGAAACCGATGAAAAGGAAGAAGACCTTGAGGATATCATAATCGAAGAGGACAAGGATGAGGCCGTGGAGGAAGAAACTGAGTGTGTGGTCCCTCTAACCAAGCTGCCCTCATATGTCCCTCCACAGAAGGGGAAGGAAAAGGTGCCCAAGGACCTAGACGACAGTAAAAGCCCTCTGTAGACTCTGTTGTTACCTGATGATATCATTTTTGAAGGAGCACACTTGGGAAGGGTGTCGAGCTTAAAGTTTGAAGACTGGGATCTCACTGACCACGAGAAATTCCCTCAGTTGGTGACTGCGCACCTCACGAAGCCAAAGAAACACACCACGGTGGGAGTTATAGAGTTGGAGCCGTGCAAATGATTGTGTGGGGTTGAAAAGGCAGGGTTGTTGAACCTGCTTTGGGTGCCGTATTAACATCACATTGTTGGCATTATGATGCATGTGTTGTACTTGATGGCAACCCACTTGTAGTAGAATAACTCATTTGTATATGGTGACCAGATGAATCTACAGAAGAGATACCAGATGTGACAGAATGCATGATAGTTGTGTTTAAAGATATGACAAAATGCAGGGCAGTTCAAAGGAATCAGTTCAGAAGTAATATACAATGGAAACTCTCTCAGATGACAGTTCATAGTGCAGCAGGTTAACAGCAAAGAATTACAGATCAGACTACAAAGAATGAAGAAAGAGAGGTATATGTAGGTTCACCTTGACCAAGCTATGTATACATGCAGGTTCACTGAACACAAGTTGTGTATATGTACACACGCATTTTCACAGAAGGAAAAGCACGTATATGTTGGAAAACTAAGTTTTGGTCCGAGGCATTTGGTCCAAGGTATTTTGATCCATGGTATTGGTCCAAGGTATTTGGTTTGAGGTATTGACCCTAGGTATTTGGTCCAAGGTATTGGTCCTAAGTGGTTTTGATCCATGGCATTGAGAAAGGCCTAAAACTATATAAGGAGGAGAATATCATTAGGCCATGTAGTGCAAGTATTGAATATCTAATGAAGTATGAGATCTAGTATGCAGGTAATTAGCTTATGGTGCTTTTCTTGATCTGAACCAAGGATGAACCTTAAATGGTTGATGAGGGATAAGATATAATGATGGATTGGGATCTTAAGGCTTGAAATGAATTATCATTATGTGGTTTGATATTGTATAGTCTAGATCTGAATATTGACACATGTGTTTTTCTGTAAATGTTATGATCTAGGTATTACTGAAGTCTGGAATAGCTGCAAAATTATGAATTAATATTTACAGATGTATACACTGGTTGGATTTGGTAAAAGCGTGTATACACAATGGTTCGACTCATCATAGTAGCGTATACATTATGAAATATGATATTTGAAGCTGTAGTTGGATCTGGTGTTTTGCAGAAATTCTAGGTTCTGCTCTTTGTTATGGTGACTGTGTTTTGATGACAATATACTAAATGTTCAAATTGATTGAATGTGATTTTCCTCAGCGATGATGCACCTTTAGTGATTCATTTGTGGGTGATTCAGATATTTATGATTGTTTGTATTTTGAGCTTCAATGTTGTTGATGGGTCCAGTATGAAAATTGGATGAAAGGTGGCCTTCATATTATGGTGTTGTGTTCCAGGAGTATCCAGTCTGAAAATTTATGAAACGTGGTCCCTAGAGGAAGAGAGAAGGTCGTAGCCTTCTGTAGGTCGACGCCTATGTATTGGTAAACATTTCGGCCAGTACAAGAGCCAGGGGGTTGGATCTCCCTTCCAGTACCAGCTGGAAAACGAGTGAAGGTTGGAAGCTTCAGTAGGTCGGCGCCTATGTACTAGTAAACAGATTGGCTAGTACAAGACTAGGGGGTTGTAGCTCCCTTCCAGTAGAAGATGAAGAACGAGAGAAGGTTGTAGCCTTCTGCAGGTGGGTGCCTACGAACTGGTAATAGTCTGCACCAGTACAAGATTGTAAACAGGTTTTCCTTATATTAAAAGAAAACAGCATCAGGTGGTTTTTGTCCCGCATTAGGTTTCCACCTTAAAACTTGGTGTTCATGTGTGTTTCTTATGTGTGATGGTTTGTTATGATATTACTACACATGGTTACTATTTATATGGTTAATGAAGTACTGATTAAAGATCAACATATGATGAATTAACTGAATCATAAGTTTTTTGGATATACGATGGTTGCCTTAAACACAGTTGCGTGTACACGTGAGTTACCTTCATTGAAGTAGCGTATATAAATTTGAGTATGAAAAGAAAAAGATTATTGACTTGAATAATACTGATTCACCCCCCATCTCAGTATTATTTCCAACAATTGGTATCAGAGCAGGTCTTTTGGTAGAAGCTTGATTGCTTGAAGGAGATCCGTAGAACAACGGGAAAGAAGCTAAAGAAGAAAGCACCTCAGAAGAAGAGACACCTCAAAGGAATAGCGATAGTAGGAGAGATAATTGGCTGTTAGTGGAAGCAAGTATTCAGATTCCGAATCACCTCGGATTGAAGATGGACAAGCAAATGAAGCATCAGGTATAAATTTCTAGTCCTCTAGTGATACTTTTCTTGGTTCATGCAAATTTGGAGATATTGGAAGTGATCGTGAAAGAAACATAGAGACAGAAGTTAAAAGACTCGCAGATAAAATTAGAGATCAACAAGATCTATTTAACAAAAGGGAGTGTGCCTTCAAAGAATAAGTTACCAGATTAAAAGCTCAGCTAAAGGAAGGAAACAAAGTAAGTAAGAAGTACAAGGAAAAGGAAGATCAATGTCAAAAGCTATAGGATGAAGTGACATCATTAAGAAATGAAATAAATGATCAAAGTATAACAATCAAGAGACTTCAAGACAGATCCAGTTACTATATAAGTCTTGAAGCTGAGATCCTCTCTCTAAAAGAAGATCTATAAAATAAGCAGAATGAAGAACTACCTCAAGCAGATGAAGAACAAAAAAATTAGATTCTCAAATTATGGCAACAAGTGGAAGAAGGAAGAAAGGCTGAAGAAATCTTGAAGAAGCAATATCTGGAAAAGGAAGAGCAATATCAGGTTTAGGTAAATATCTTAAAAGTTAAATTAGAAGAAAATGATAAACTGATACGATTTCAAGACAGTACTAAGATTTTGGATAATATTCTTAGTAGTCAAAGGTCTCCTACCATCAAAACTGGTCTTTGTTCTCATGAATATGTTGAAGGTGAATCTAGCTCACAAGGTGAGGCAAGGAACTCTAATGCAAAATCTGAAATTCTCAACAAGGAGATGAGAGGTCAACCCTATCAACAACCAAGGAAAGAAATCCTTCAAAGAGAATCTCTTACTCCTAACTGTGAAAGTGATAGTCAGTTATTTCCTCCAATGAATAATGTTGAATGTTTTATACGTCATAATTTTGGACATGTTGCAGCCAGATGCAGAAGTAGAATGGTTCAAGACCATCACACAGAAAGATCATCACGTTCCATTTTCTTTAAGGGATATTGTTTTACTTGCAATATGTTTGGTCACAAAGCCATTAACTGTTATAGAAGGAATATGAAACATGTAAGATTTTATGATTGTAACAAGTTTGGACATATAGCAAAGGAATGCATGAGAAAATTTCGATCACCTTACCAAAGGGAGAAAACATCATCACACTCGAAGATATGGAAGAAAAACGAAGTACAGTCAGAAAGATGTGGCATAACAGAGTATATAGACATAACAGACTCAAAGGGAGTTGAAAGTGTGAAAGGTCAATGTTCTAAATCTCATACGCAAGTTTCATGAAGACAAGTCATGTATATACGTGAGTTCGAAGCTGCAAAGTCACATATATGTAGTTTGAGAAAAATGTTGTGGGACAATCTCAGAAAAGCTGATGTGATATGATTCAGACAATTATCAATTATCTTTTCTATCGTAGATGACTATAGTCTATGGATATTATTTAGAAGTGTTTTGATCCTCACAAGTTGTTGATAACTTGATGTATATCTGATTGATGATGATGCCTTGATACTTCTTATTGATACATGCAATGATCAGATCTGACAATGAACAGGTGGAACAGGTTCAGGGGGAGAACATGCTATGCTTCTAATAAAGCATTGTTGGCATTATGGTTAGAAGTCTTTGGTACATAATCATTGATGATAATGCTTATATGGCTTGCTATGTTATAGTTATGAGTTTCCCATGATAAAATATCAGATGATATTTGGGATCGCATAAGTTGGTATTCATAACAGATTTATGGATGATTGTAAATGACTTTTGATGATGAATATAGTACATATATGTTATTTACATGATGATCTTCATAAGGACAAGGAGAAGTACAAATCTTGAGTACACAACTTCATTATCTGATGATGAGCCACTTATTTATTGCTGTTGACATCATGTCTTCAAAGATGCATAAAGTTCATATGGTGCAGATATGATGTTGGATTCCTATAGTTCTTGGCTCTCACATGGTTGAGGATTGTTGCCATTGATGATATCAAGAAATCTTGACAAATGACCATGAGCTCATGATTTACTAGATACATATTGCTATCTCTTTGATGGATATACAGTATGTTGGATACAAGGATGATTACTTAAGTTGCACAGGTCACATGAAGACATAGATATTCGAAGACATGGCTTACCTAGACACATAATGATGATGAGTTCTTACCTTATGATGATAGGTTGATACTCACATATGTTGATTATCATGGTTGATGCTTATCAGATGTGGGATGTTCCCTAGTGATAAAACATGGTAGATATATTAAGGGTTCTTGTGAAAGATCATAATGTGATGACTATGGTGTTTTCACATATGGTATGGTGTGAATGATTTTTTGTTACTACTTGGAGATATGACATATGCTGAGTTGATTCAAGGAAGGTTATGATAAGGCTCTTTCTACTAAGGAAACAAAGCAAGTTGATCTTGATGAGATCAAGAGGATGAGTTGATATCTCTATGCAAACATACTTTGTCACAAGTTGATGATATTTACACTGTCATATCTTGGGAACTAATAATGGACATATACAGGTTGCTGGTCTGGATGTTTTTGATAGATGCTTATGGAGCAGATCATACATGGTTTATGATAGTTGCTAATGACTATCATGGTCTTGTTTAGATATTTGGTCTTTGTTATAAATGTCATGTATATCATTCGATGTAAAGGTCATATAAAGACCCATGATGTAATAATTTTTCTCTGTATGTTGTAGTATTTTCATGAGTCCCTTTTTTATCATATTTGTAACCCCACTATGCATGGTAAGGATGATGTAATAATTGATATATGTCATTCATGTATATCCCCACTTAGTTGGGAGGATGAAACAAATTCGGTATATCCCCACTTGGTTGGAAGATTGATATATGTATGAGTCATTAGTGATAGGAAGGTCAAACTCACATAGTTGAGTGATAGAGTCATGTTATTCTTTTGGAAAATATTTGTAGACTATGCATGTGCTCAGGGGGAGCATGGATGATATAGTGCATCTCAGCATGTACAAAGGAGGAGTTTCATCAAAAAAATTAGCATGTACTTAGGGGGATCATGATCAATGTTTATATTCAACTATTCAGATATGAAAGTCTTATTTTTGGTCTGCCCTTCGCCCTTGATGTCAAAGGGGGAGAGTATTTTGGTGTTGCTTGTTATCTCTAATAGTTTCTACAACTTGCGATAATCAACACCAACATGGTTTCCATCAAGTCTAAAAGGGGAGATTGTTGGCATTATGATGCATGTGTTGTACTTGATGGCAACCCACTTGTAGTAGAACAACTCACTTGTATATGGTAACAAGATGAATCTACATAAGAGATATCAGATATGATAGAATGCATGACAGTTGTGTTTACAGATATGACAAAATGCAGGCAGTTCAAAGGAATCAGTTCAGAAGCAATATACAATGGCAACTCTGTCAGATGACAGTTCACGTGCATTAGGTTAATAGCAAAGAATTACAGATCAAACTACAAAGAATGATGAAAGAGAGGTATACGCAGGTTCACCTTGACCAAGCTACGTAGACACGCAGGTTCACTAAACACAAGTTGTGTATACGTACACACGCACTTTCACAAAAGGAAAAGCATGTATATGTTGGAAAACTAAGTTTTGGTCCGAGGCATTTGATCCAAGGTATTTTGATCCATGGTATTGGTCCAAGGTATTTGGTCTGAGGTATTGACCCTAGGTATTTGGTCCAAGGTATTGGTCCTAAGTGGTTTTGATCCATGGTATTGAGAAAGGCCTAAAACTATATAAGGAGGAGAAGATCATTAGGCCATGTAGTGCAAGTATTGAATATCTAATGAAGTATGAGATCTAGTATGCAAGTTATCATCTTATGGTGCTTTGCTTGATCTGAACCAAGGATGAACCTTAACGGTTGATGAGGGATAATATCTAATGATGGATTGGGATCTTAAGGCTTGAAATGAATTATCATTATGTGGTTTGATCATGTATAGTCTAGATCTGAATACTGACGCATGTGTTGTTCTGTAAATGTTATGATCTAGGTATAACTGAAGTCTGGAATAGCTGCAAAATTATGAATTAATATTTACAGATATATATGTTGGTTGGCTTTGGTAAAAGCACGTATACACGCTAGTTCGACTCATCAGAGTAGCGTATACATTATGAAATATGATATTTGAAGTTGCAGTTGGATCTGGTGTTGTTGCAGAAATTCTGGGTTCTGCTCTGTGTTCTGGTGACTGTGTTTTGATGACAGTATACTAAATGTTCAGATTGATTGAATGTGATTTGCTTTAGTGATGATGCTCCTTTAGTGATTCAGTTGTGGGTGATTCAGAGATTGATGATTGTTTTTATTTTGAGCTTCAGTGTTTTTTATGGGTCCAATATGAAAATTGGATGAAACGTGGCCTTCATATTATGGTGTTGTGTTCCAGGAGTATCTAGTCTGAAAATTTATGAAACGTGGTCCCTGGAGGAAGAGATAAGGTCATAGCATTTTGTAGGTCAGTGCCTACATACTGGTAAACATATCAGCTAGTACAAGAGCCAGGGGGTTGGAGCTCCCTTCCAGTAGCATCTGGAAAACGAGTGAAGGTTAGAAGCTTCAGTAGGTCGGTGCTTATGTACTAGTAAACAGATCGGCTAGCACAAGAGCTAGGGGGTTGTAGCTCCCTTCCAGTAGAAGTTGGAGAACGAGAGAAGGTTGTAGCCTTCTGTAGGTGGGTGCCTAGATATTGGTATGAGTCTGCACCAGTACAAGATTGTAAACAGGTTTCTCTTATATTAAAAGAAGACAGTAGTAGGTGGGTTTTGTCTCGCATTGGGTTTCCACCTTAAATCTTGGTGTTCATATGTGTTTCTTATGTGTGATGGTTTGTTCTGATATTACTGCACATGGTTACGGTTTATATGGTTAATGAAGTAATGATTAAAGATCAACATATGATGAATTAACTGAATCATAAGTTTGTTGGATATACGTTGGTTGCCTTAAACACAGTTGTGTGTACACGTGGGTTACCTTCATTGAAGTAGCGTATATAAATGAGTATGAAAAGAAAAATATTATTGACTTGAATAATACTGATTCACCCCCCCTCTTAGTGTTATTTCCAACACACGCCCCAGTAACTATCTTCGTCATCAGGTAGCTGCTTTGCCTGGTGCATGATGGGTGTTTGTGGCTGGAGGAGCCTGTCCCCATCACAGACCACCTGATCCATCGAATTACCCGACTCCTGTGTAAAGGAGAAGACCCCACAGACATTTCAGAGGGTAAAAGAAGTGATTTGGCCATCACAGAGGCCATGAAAAAGAAATACAATCTGGAGAAGAAAAAGAGGGGCTACGTAATCTCCAATATCAACAACAAGGCAGTCAGAGTTATCACTCAAATACTAGTAGGTAAGGTCATGCGGAAGTGTCACATAGATGAGGTGCCCACACCGGTGGTTGCACTTGTCGAATAGTGCGCAGAGGGGGTCCAGTCTAACTGGTCTAAATTCTTGTGCTAGGAGTTCCTAGAAAATTTCCGCGAGGCACAGGAATAGGGGAAAACCTTCCACTATGCATGGCTTCTGTTGTCCATAGTGCTGGTGGCTGGGGAATTGCCTCAGGATAGCCAGTTCCCCACAACTGCAAGGGATCTCCCGGAAGTTGCGAAGTGTACCTCGATGTGGGCTATTAAAGACGTGCACCACATCCGTGACGGTAAAATATTCTGGGTTTTCATGGAGATGAACACCAGGATTGGGATTAACCACAAGCCGGGATTATCACTCATTGCCTACAATAGCTTACAAAGTTTTTCAAAGTTTAAAGTGGACTTTCATCACATCTACCTCAGGGCACTCAATGACCCTACCAAGAAGTGGAACAAACTACCATATGTGGCCACAGATGATGTGATCTTCGATGTACTTGAGACATGGTCGTCGGAGTGGCACGCTACAAACATCTCCGTGGTGGAAAATTCTACTGCACAAAAAAAGAATGACGAGGCAAAACTGCGCGTGGCACAACTGGTAGAAAAGAGAAGGAAAGAAGCAGTAGTAGCAAAGGTGCAAGAGGCATGAGACACTGTGCAGACAATAGCAGAACAATAGAAGGCTGCAGCAGAAGCATAGAAGGTAGCAGAAATGGAGAGTGAGGGCAAAAGTCGCCTTCGCCTGAGCAAGAGAAAGAGATGGAAACAAAGATAGAGAAGGGTAGTGCAAACCCACAGACAACATCGACACTATTGAAGTGCAAGTGCCAGAGAGAGAAGATGGGGTTGTGCAAGAAGGTAAAAGCGTCTAAGATGTCTATCGACCCAATCACCCTTACTGAAGGGGATCTACATGATATAGGAGAGACGGTGCGCGATGTCACCGTAGAGGCCCTCCAACACTTTGCGGAGGAGAATCAGATTGCGTTGGGGACCCTCTAAGCATAGATTCAGGAGTTGCAGGTGTGCACTCCTTAGGCTGGTACTCTCTCAACCGACCTCGTAGTAGGAACAGCCGCAAGCGAGGAAATGATGCACGCTCATACGACCAACACAATAGTGCTTCCAGAAGGGACACTGGTTATAGAAAATGAGGCCTACAAGCCTACGGTCAGTACGTTGAAATGAATAGGGATTAACATGGTTGCACTCCCTCGGGAGACGCTCTATGTTCTGCAGGATGGGATTATTGTAGAACTGTGGGCTAGGGAGAGTCGCGCACTGCAGGTGTTGAGTGAACAGAGGATCAACATGGAGTAGTTGAGCTTGCAGCATGATGAGGTCATGTCTCAGAACAAGCAGATGGTACAGGTAATTGAAGAAGCCTACCATATGGTCCCTGAGCTGGCCATCCCAGCAGAAGCACCAGTAGATGTACACATCCAGAGGTTAGCAGTAGGGGTGTGCAAGGCATGAGAAGAATGGCCAAGGTTCAGCTAGAGCTGAACCTCCAAATAGCAGAGTTGTAGTTGAAGGCACAGCCTTCAACTCCTCCAGATGTAAGGGAACAACACCCAGCACCATTACATCGGGGATGGAGGAGATCAGCAGTGCAGTGAGGGACTGCACCAAAATGTTGGAAGAATCATTCAAGGTCCTCACCACTCTACAGGAGGACCCAAACATACAACGCTTAGAAATAGAGGCGTGTGAGCTACAACAATAGTATGACAACATCAAAGGGACCACGCAGACGGTGGCCCTCACACAGAGGCTCGCATGAATGCAACAAGCCAAAGCGCTTAAGGAGCAAGTAGACGCAGCGTGACATAGAGAAGCGGCTTTGAAGGCACGTATTCAGCCTTGGATCGATGAGGCCTTCGTAATCACAACAACAATTAAAGGTAAGCTCGAACAGAAGGAGGGGATGCAGGAATAGATACAAGGGAGCAGTTCCAACACCGCGGTCTCGGAACAACGTGTACAGGAGATACAGTAGGTAGCCACTCAGTGTGCTGCCGACCTTGCAGAAGTCCAAGTAGAGTTGGGAGATCTCGCGCGAAGATCTCCGAACCGACAGAGTGACTCGAGGGCGAGTCACGATATTTGTGTTGGGGGCCTGTTGGGCATGGGATCCCCCCAAGGCAAGTTTTGGGGCTTAAAGCCCAAGTTTTGACTAAGTCCGATGTAAAGACTCCGCGATTTGTGGGCGCGGAGCGTAAAGTTGTAATTGAGTCATAGAGTTGTCTGCCCTTACTATTGTAAATATAATATCGGCTTAAGGATTTTACCCATGGTCCGTGGACCATGGGATTGTATAAATAGAGCGGGGTTCTAAGTGTAAAGGAAATCAATCAATACATGGAAGATCTAATAAGGAAGCATTGAGTCTAAGTGTAGAGTCGTGTCTTTGGGTCGTAGAGTAGGATAAGGCTATGCAACTGAGTGCGCAGAGGCCTAGTAGTCCACATCTGAGTGCGCAGACCCCTGCAGCTGAGTGCGCAAGGCAGGTTGAGTCTGTAACCGATTGAAACATTAATAAAGAGAATTTTTACAATATTTTTGTGTATCTTTTCTTGTTTTATGCATTGAAGTATATTGAGTATGAATTACAGGTTTACTGTTTATTTGTTGCATGAACTTATATGAATGTGTTGAATAAGTGAATATAATATAAGGTATCTGTTTACGCAAAGATAACTAACTGTTATAAGAAAATAAGTAAGATCTACGGTTTGACTTGAGGAAATAGCGTAGATCGCTGCTTTGGCAGCGCAAAACTCCTCAGCCCTAGTTAGGGCTATGCGAAGTCAAGTATAACAAGGCGTGAAGGCCTCACAGGTCAGGAAAGTGTGCGAAGTGACCTGCACGAAGGTATTCATAGTTGGACTAAATCGACCCCTCAAACATCTCAAGGGTGAAGAAACTTGGTTCCAGCATCCGCCCATACTACTTCGGGTGAGACCTCAGTCTGCGCTCCGCGGGCTATTGCCGAAAGGGCCAGTAGTACAGGGATTTGTTTGGCTAATTAACTCCGAACCTAGGTCAGGCCCCATCAAGCCAACAATTTCCATGGAAGTCAATGCCACTATATGGCCAGTCCTCCATTACGATCTTCTGTCATCATAGCCATGAAAAGAATGCATGTTTGTATGACCTGTGCTGACCCCCAACGATCCTGGGCATCAAACGACTCCAGCGAGCCATCCGCTGATAGTGTGGCATGGGAGGATCTACCTTAGTCAACTGATAATGGAACAGTGGCACCTGTTCCAAGAAAAGTGTCACGAGCATAGATCCGAAGCAAAATTTCTTCAGATTCCCCGCGTTGGATTTGGTCAACTAGTGCTTTATGTTGATCTTCATGGCCTATACCCAGTTGAATATCGTAGGTGTTGTACAGTAGATAGCATACAGGAACTTCGACTTGTTGACCTCATGTACTGCCTGGGACCCCGCCACTCTCTTGGTGGTCAACAAAAGCACTCTCAGTGTCAGATCCTGAATAGTGGAAATCTCAATCTTCCCACTCTTAGATTTCAGGGCCTCAGGCCAGTGTTTAGCAAGCAATGAGGATATGATTTCCCCAATCAGTCATGACCCATACAAGTTGATTGGTTCCCCTCTTCACGACAGTCCAGTGATGAAATATATATCTGAAGTTTCCAACTCCAGCTCCTAGTCACCAATGATAAATATTTCCCGATTTATGTCCCAAAGACTAATCAGGTACTGAAGCAACTCATGTTGGGCCCGCATCCCTGGTGTGAGAAAGAATTTGAGGAGCCCACAAGCCCTCAAAGCTTCTAGGAAATTTCGATCATTCAATGCTAGGTGTCCACATCCTCATGTTCCCATTCTTTCCAATCCATCATTTTCAGCGATTATTCCTACAAAAGCCATTAATTTGAGTCAACAATCATTCTTGGCCCATAAAATTCAAGTTTTAATGGTGTTTTTGTGAAGAAATAGGGTTTTTCCCTATTCACAGTGTCGGCGCACTTGTTTTAAAAATAGTTGCGCCGACGGCGTGACAGGCCTTGTTAATCACACTTGGCCGGCGTGATTCCGTGCCTGGAAGTCGCGCTGATTGAGCGTGAAAAACATTTTACAAAACCTCCCTCAAAAACCAAAAAATGATTAAAAACAGGAATAAAAGACATGAAATTGGAGCTCAGGGCTTTGGCTCTTACCTGTAACTGGCGACTTGGCAAATGACCACCCGGATCTCCCGCAATCTACTTCGGAACAATTAGGGAAAAAGTGAGTAAAAATTCTTCACAACAAGGTAAAATGGTAAATGGTAAAAATATATTTACTTTTCTCCTTTTTATTCATTTTTTCATGAAAAAATTAGGTTTTTGTAAATATGTTAACCTATTTTGCCTCAAGAACTGGATAATACACTTTACCTTTTTGCCCAGTGACAGGTGATGGATGTCGACGATGATGACAAGTCACGTTTCAACTCTTTTCTCGATTCATTAAACTCATATGAAAAGATTGTCGACTGTTTTTCCCTTTTGAATCGTAAAAGAGAATAAAATGGGGGGTCCGCTTTCAACCTCTTTTCCGACCCTTCAAAAGCGAAAATATGGCTGATCCCTTTTCATTTCGAACTCGTTAACGAATGCGAAACATCGTGCGCCCAGTATAAGTTTACCCCTTTTCCGGGTTGGGAGGCACTATTTATAAAAAATGTACTCCTTGACTGAAATGGTCAAGCGGTTCTCTCGAGTATCCTTTTCTACCTTTTCAGGCTCGAGGGACACAAATGTACGACAAGGGACCATGTGGAGTTTTATTTTACGTATCTTTCTCAAACTCTCTAAACATGAAAAAGATATTGAGTTACACCTTTGTTGAGCTCGTTAAAATATTAAACGACATCAGATTCATCACCATGACGACATGAGCTTCTCCTTCCTAGGGCTCGTTAAACTTACTAGGTCGGATTCGTCCGAAGGATGAACTTACAGTGCAAGCATATGCTATCCCCTTCAAGCTTGCGATTAAAAAATAATTGGGGTACCTACCAAGAATGGTGGGGGGGAATTTGGAAATCTAATCAGTTGTGTCGGTAGCTCACTCTTGAACATGACACTTTTGCTTCGTGTTGGGATGGGATATCCTCCTTTTTATCATTGACCTCCATGGGTTGGACCGTCCATTTTTTTCCTTCCATTTGATCTCTACCACGTCATCATGACCACCGATCCTATGGATCCAAAAGCTTCCAAACTTCCAGTCCTCTTGCTGATATGTTTAAGAGTTATCCTTCTGCAATTACACTTACCTCTGATTCTCTATATCATCCAAAATCATTTTGCATCCTTTTGTCTCGCGTCGATGATGTGGAATACATTATGGCCCTCCTTCGACATAGTGACTACCCGCCAACTTCAAATCATTGTCTGGGAAGTTGACTAAGAGACTCCCTTCTAGTACCTCAGAGCTTGCATGCCCTAATGGCAAGTTCTCTGCACTCGATGACAAGTTCACATCATTGGCTTTCGATCGAGTGATTTCATGGGTGTTCGACTTCAGTTCCTCTATTCACATTCCGTGGATTGTGTTGATAGTACCTTGAGAACCATTATCATTATTGGTGGTTTCTCTCGTGCTTGTTAATAGTTTACATCATTGATTGGTAATCAAGCGACTTTCTAGCATGTTCGACGTCAACACATCTATTCACATGTTAGAATTTGTACTTTGATCGGGTCGTGTTGGAGCACAAGAGCCTAGACTCAGATCACAAAAGTGCAGGTTGTGAAGTGATGTGACATGGTTATGTTGATATACATGTCTCTTTCAGATGGATGGATACGACCATACCATGAGTTATCATATGTGATCCTTCTCATTACTGGATGGTTGCGACCATACCTTGGTTTCATTATGATCCTCTTTAACGGATGGTTGCGCCCATACCTAGATCCATTAACATGATCATTCTCTGGATGGCTGCATCCATGCCATAATTCATGTATCATTTGACAGAGTTCTCAGTTATGTATATGTATTTGTACTTGCTTGCAGGTTTTCCGATGGCAGACTATGGTTCATCGCACTGATTCATAAAGCATTTCATCCCTCACTCTAGTTCAGCCTTCACGCTTTAGGTGGCATCTGTTACATAGAATTTTGTCACTGTCCTTGTACTCCCCATTCCTTGATCTTGGAGGACCTCTACAGTGAACCCTACATGCTTAGCCTTCATGAAGAAACTCCCATTATGTCCCTCTTCATGAGCAGATCAATTCCCTTTTACACTATTTCCCCTGAAACTTCTATTTTCCCCAGTTTACAAGACCGACGCCAACGGCCCTTGTCTTCCTCATGCTGATATAGGGATTAGCACTGTCCCTAGCACTGACCAGAGTGTCTGAGCTTTGTTCCAGTCACGTCGATCATCTTATGGAAAGTTTTTTAAATATAGAGCTGAAGCTTCCAACTCTAGAATCTTCATAATGGAAGTCTGGTAAATGGTTTGGCCAGATGGGGTCGAGGATGTCACTTTGGGCTCCTTCCCCCTATAATGATGGAAATACCTCAAGGGATAAGACCTTATCCCATGAGAAGAGAATACATCTCCCATCCATTCATACTATATAAACCTCCCTTTTTCCCAAGCACAATCTAGTGTTAATGTTGGTGTGCTAGTGATAATTAAGTTTGGATTAAACAACAAGTTATTCATAGTTGTAGCTCTATAGTTGTGTGAGGGAGAAGTGTGAATTTGGTTTGGAGTGAAGCCTAAATGGAAGTGCCTTAAAACTATTGTTGTTGAGGCCATCATGGAATGCTAGCAGAAGTGTGTGGGAACCTGGTCTTGTCAGATGTTGGCTTGAGGGGGCCTGACCCAGGTTCAAAGTTATTTAGCCAACAAATCCCTGTACTACTGGCCCTTTCGACAACAACCCGTGGAGCGTGGACTGAGGTCTCACCCAAGGCAATTTGGGGGGATGCTGGAACCAAGTTTCCACACCCTTGAGATGTCTGAGGGGTCGACTTAGTCCAACTGTGAATACCTTCGCATGGGTCACTTTGCGCACTATCCTGACTTGCAAGGCCTTCGTGCTCTACTATAATCACCTCCGCGCAGCCCTATCCAGGGGTTGAGGTGCTTTTGCGCTACTAAAGCAACGATCTGTGCCATTTCCCCAAGTTGCACCGCGGATCTTACTTATCTTCTTATAACAGTTAATTATCTTCGTGTAAATAGATACGTTACCTTATATTCACTTTATCAACACATTCATATAAGTTCATGCATCATATAAATAACAGAAATGGAATTTATACCCAATACATTCAACAGAGAGAATAGTAAAAGATACACAGAAATGATGTAAAACTTCTCTTTATTACTTCTCTAAAGATTACAGACTCAACCCGCCCTGCACACTCAGCTGCAGGGGTTCGCGCACTCAGCTGTAGACTACTAGGCCTCCGCTCACTCATCTACAGAGCCTTCTATTACTCTACAACCCAAAGACACGACTTGACGCTTCAACTAATACTCAATTCTTCATCATTAGATCTTACTTCGGTTAATTTCCTTTAACTTATTTACAACTTAGAGCCTTGCTCTATTTATACAATCCCATGGTCCGCAGACCATGGGTATATTTCTAAAGCCGACATTACATTACAAAAATGAGGGCAGACAACCTTATGACTCATTTAAAATCATCACGCTCCGCACCCACAAAACGCGGATTCTTTACATCGGATTTGGTCAAAATCTGGGATTTTAGCCCCAAAACCTTCCTTGGGGGATCCCGCACCCAACAGGCCCCCAACACAAACATTGTCACACACCCTTGAGTCGCTCTGTCGGTGTGGAGATCTTCACGTGAAGACCTCCCAACTCTGTCCGAACTGCTGCAAGATCGGAAGTGCACTGAGCAGCTACTTGTTGTATCTCCTACACACGTTGTTTAGATACTATTGTAGTTGAACTGCTGCCCTGCACCTGTTTATAGTCCCGCGCCTCCTTTCAATTACGTGGGCCGCTAATACTATGCTTCAGTCGGTTAGTCAAATAGCTAGGCCACCCATGTATGGCTTCAACCGACTGCCATTCACGTTTCCTGGGAAAGGTTCTCCATTTAACTTTGCCAACTGTACCGTGCCTCCATTTGTGACCTCCTTAATAACATACAGTCCCAGACAATGCATTCTCAATTTTCCCAAGAATTTGTCAAACTTACTCTCATATAGTAACACCAAATCATTCACCTTAAAGGTGCGCAATTTAATATGTCGATCATGCCAGGCCTTTTCGCACCGATTTTGTACTTGCTGATGGAATCCATCCAAAAACCATTGTTCTTCGAGTTCCTCCAACTGCGCAAGCCTCTCCTCCAGGGCTCCGTGATCCATCATACTTGTGAGCACTGCTATGCGTAGACTAGGTACGATGTATCCCATCGGAATTATGATTTCCACTCCATAGACTAGCCGAAAAGGTGTCTGTCTCGTCAGTTTCTTGCATGTAGTCCTATAAGCCCATAATACTGCAGGGACGCGTAGTTCCCAATCACTTCGCTGTGCGTTGCATACTTTGGTCAGTGCTTCACACACTCCGTTAAATGCTTCTGCGTGGGTAACCTTCTGCATACTTTTTCTTTCCACACTTTATCATTCCAACTTGAGGGACCGTTCACACAATTTCCCCCCCAACACATGCTTATTGATCGTATTCCCCAACACGAAGTTCATGTGCAACTGCGCAATTTGTTTACCATATGCCTATACCCACCTGGACAGATGTGTGCGCTAACCATCCCATCCATTGTATTTGTTTGTTATTCACATCTTAGGCTTCCCAAAACACATACGCATCATGCTCTTGCATTCGCGCCAGTCCTCAAAGCTTCCTTGGTGCATACCCCACCACCTCGCGGGCGTAGCATGCAGTACCCACTTCAAAGCGTAGAAACGTTGTTTTTCTGGCACCTCCCTTTCAAATCTGTCCAAAAAAGCATCTACCTCACCTAATCCATCATAAGTAGGGAGATCTCTCACTTCTGTCGATATGTAGCGCAGTGATATTGTCATCATATTACAGCTCAACGTGGTTACCTCAAGCAACCAGTTCTACCATCACTCTATCTCTTCATCCGAATCCAAAATACAGGAGCTTTCACACTCCCATGAGATTCATCCACCCGTGATGGGATTTACCTAGTATTTCTCTCATGTTGTTATCTTGTAGATGTAGTCCAAATCGTCAACGCTTTAGCAATCCTTCGATAGGGTCCAAGGGTATAACTACGCCCAGAGACTTCTCTCAAAAATCATCTTGCGCTTCTTCAAATTAATCACCCCGTTCATGTCAGTGGCCCAATCAATTCCTAAGAGTGTGGGGTAGGGATTGTTGTCATCAACAATCTCTATCACTTCAAAGTCTACTAGCACGCTCGCTCCTTCAATATCCACAGTGATTCCCTGCAATCTCCCCATAGGTATTATCTTTTGCTGGTTCACCATTCATAGTTGGATAGGAAACCATTGCAGCGTAGGCCTTCCCATATGCTCCCATGTCTGCTTCGGCAAAACGTTCGCATCTTATCCTAGGTCCAGAATTACTTGGTCCATCTCATATTCTCTAATTTGCGTAGTTAACCTCATTTCTCTTCCCGTCCTTGTCATATGCTTTCCAATCTTCTGGACTACGCACGGTTCTCCTGACGAAGTCCTAACACATCTATTAATGAGTTCCTACAATCCTTTTATAGACTTACTGTCGTGCAGTAGCTTCATGCATGTTTCTAGGAACGTTGTAAGCATAGATGGGCCCAATTCCGGCTCCGATCTATCTTTGCTTCTTGAAGTGTAGGCATCAACGAAGCTCTTCTTAGCTTCCATGAAGGTTTCCTTAGCACGCTCCAAATCAAACTCTGCTTCTTTCATCGGAGCTTTGCGAACCCAAGTACTATCTTTGAGTTGTTTGCCTTTATCATCTCCCATCGCGATTCCACTTCGGAGCACAATGTTCACATTTGGATCTTCCTCACGTGGCTCAGACCTCATCATCTACAGGTTCTGAGTCAAGGGAGGTGGTAGTGCTCCCTTGTCATGCATCCTAGCTATCAGTGTAGGACAATCCTCCATCTCATGATCAAACAAGGTACAATACAGACATGATGGACACGTTGGATTCGTACAATCATAGGCATAATGTCCTGGCCCTCTGCAATTGTAACATATCAGCTGTCTGTGACCTCTTCTAGGTCCTCCTCCACCTCAGCCTCAGTTGTGCCCTTAAAATCTAGTTCCCGCCACTCTTGTGTTCTCGTCAAGGGACTACGATTCGGCCTGAACTTTATAGGTGGGAGTTCTATCCATCATCAGCTCATAGCTTCTACAAGTGTGCTCATCGTGTCCAACCAATCTACAAAAATTACAGAACAACTGTTGCGAATTTTGTGTGTACTTCTGTAACAAATGGCAGTTGTCTGTAGCATGCTTTCCTCCTATTTGATAAATCATGCACCACAAAGCAGGCGTTGTGCTAGGTCTTGCTTGTGCCTCTGGTCTTAATGGCATCGGTCCTCCTCCCACGAGGTAATTCGTGAACACCGAGCAGTGGTCCTTGTCATGACCTTGACCCTTACATTTAATGCACCATACTTCTTCATGCACTTCTGGTCGAGCTATCCTGTCTTGTTTTAGACTCTGCATCTCAAGGCATAAGTTTTTCAACTGCGCATGGATCTATTGAACTCCCAAGTTAGGACCCTGTATTGGGGTCTCATGCAGCCTCATCGCGATCTCCAAGGCCTCTTCCTGAGTTTTTAACCTCTGTTGCAACAACGTGTTTCTCAAATGTGGCGTTAGTGATGCTACAAACCATTCACAGTGCTATCCATCTGTCAAAGTCATATTAGCTTCGTGAATCATACACTTTAGTCTTTGATCCAACTCCCAAGAAGTTTCACCTAGTAGCATTGTGATCTCTTTGAATCCAATGATCGACTGTGCCTCTGACTTCAGCCTGCTAAATTCTCTGTTTAGCGCAATTTGGATATCCACAATTCCCGCATTCGGATTATCATTAGAATGCTTAATATACTAATTCAGCACGCGATCCTGCAGACCATTGACCAATGTTGCTTTCTTTATATTATCATCTGTAACTCCCTGCGCTTCCCATACAACCCTTATCACGAACCAAAACTAGTCTAGATCTTCATTTCCTACTCCCTTGAACATAGGCAACTTTATCGCGCTTTGAATATTGACTTGCAGTGGTGGCGGAGGTAGTACGGGTGAAGATGGAGGTGAAGGTGATGGTGGTGTGGGTGGGGGTGGTATGTGTTATCACAAAATCAGTACTAAGGGCTGCTACCTAGCAAGATCTCATGTAACTATTTCAACCAGACTTTAGACTAAGGATTAGCCTCCTTAGTCAGAGAGGGCTCTCTCACAGACTTTTGATAAGAATCAATTACAAAAACAGATGGCTAACTCTTCACACATTTCATGAAAATAAAGCTGGTTGGAAAAACAAATCAACACTTCTTCCATTGGGCTCATGGAGTCATACACTTCTGCAGTAAACTATTAATCACTCAATCATAGAAGCCAAGGCATATAATGTTTAACACTCAAAACATTTCTCAAAAAGAACCACAACTCGTAAATATACACAGGAAGTCTGAGCACTAGGTGAATTCAGAGTGATTGCACATTTAGTGAGCTGTAAAATATATAAAGGATAATGACAAAACTTCACACATTCTGAGCATTTGAACACATGATGAATCTTGGGAAGAAAAAAGTAATCTTTATATTACTGTCAAAATCTTTTACATGAGCTGATAAAAAACTCTGTTTTTTCATAAATCTCCAACCCTACATACATCAGAGTTTTCACTATATATAGGAAAACCAAAACTAAAACTATCTTGAGTCTCCTCAACAAGCATGAGGGGAGAGCTCGATGATCTACCATTAATTAACCTTATCTATTTCAAAACAAACTTATTAAATACATAAGGTATTGTGCTGTAAATGCAGAGAATCCTAATTACATTGAAAGCCCAACTCTATCTTCTCGTGTGCATGATTCTCCTTGGATCCTTGACAGCTGTACAATTTCTGTTATGGCTGAGATATATTGAGGAACATTCACTGAATGAGCTGGCCTTCGGGTGCTAGCTGTAAAGATGGCTTATTAATTAGTAAACATGAACACCCTATTTTCACGGTCCCTGTCTTCCATTCTTCTTCACCATTTAAAAACCACGCTCCAAGCTCTTAATCCTTCAATAATAACGCATAACACCATCTGCCTCATGATCTGGATGCCTTGTGGACTGAACAGGTGTGCTAACCAACAATCTCGGTAACCCTACCAGAACCCTAATAATTCGGACATAAAGTGCCTTTAAGAACACTTTAGCAAAAAACAAAATATTTCACTTTTTCTTCAAAACTCACACCTGTCACTATTTGAGCTGCTATGATATCCATGTATAATCTCCCTCCGGTCCTCGAGGCATTCCTTTCAAAATTCGCTGACCCCATCATCAAATTTCATTGTTTTCTTATAAAACAGCGTTCTACAGTAGTTTCGTAGCGCGCTACGAAACTACTGTTTTTGTCAAAACAAAACATATTTATTTTGCAGCGCTTTCTGCTTAAACTCATGATTCCTTCAGACATTTTATACAGGTGCTAGGGACCTAAATAACTTCAAAATGATAGAATTTGAACCAAAATTTATCAAAACTTTGAAAAGTACCTTTCCTCTTAAGTCAGTGAGCTAGTTTACCTAGCTTCTTCTTCAAACTGCTAACCTCTTCCTTCAAAGCCTTATTTTCTGATCTCAGACACATGTTCAGCTTTCTCACGTGTTTTTCTTGTTTAAGTGCTGGTATCATCCATGAAAATACATCAGACCCTGAGCCAGCTTGCTTCAGTAGACTTGTGCTGCCTTTTAATACAGCCCTTCTATAACTAGCATATCTCATTGCACGTTCTCTAGAAAAACTCTTGGTCTGAGGCACCTCTTCCTGGGTCTTTCCTGCCTGGTTCTTGATAGCTATGACATTCCCTCCTTGGCTAATAATAACCTTTTTACCTTTGTCTTTACTCTTGGCTGCATGCACTGTTTTAGTCAAAATTTCAATAAACTCTGTACTAGGCATTTTTACAGCTGCCTCCTCTTTATGCACTTTCTCGGCCTCTTTCATTTGTCTTCTTGTAATTGGCCTCCTTGGTTTAAACACATATTCTTCACTTGGCTCCTCAAACCGTAACCTTTTCGAAGCCTTTGATTTCTTCATGCTCTCTGGTGAAGATTGGGTTAAGTCAATGTGCATTGGTTGCACTGGCTGATCTTGTTCAAGTTCCATTGGCTCAATCTGCACTGACTGATCTTGTTCAAGTTCAATTGCTTCAAGTAAATCAGTTAAACTAGCTTTTGACACAGGACTCTCTTCAACAGCAATTGACTTACCCTTCTCCTTGCTCAACTGACCTCTGGTTTTTACTCTTGATCCCTTTTCAACTTCACTTGGTGCAGGTGCATCCTTCTTCTGTTTGACCTTCTCTTTTGATGATGATTTAGGTGTCTCCTTGATCACCACAGGCTTGACTGGTTTCTTCAACTTGGTTTTGGACTTCTTTAGATCTTTCACCTCCTTCCTGATCTCAGCCAGAGTAGGTTCTTCAATTGTTTTCTCCCTTTCCCTAACAGGCAATGGAGTAAGGCCCGTCTTGCTCTGAAAACCCGCCATAAAAATAAAGGAGTCCCAATCTTTACCAATCTTCTGCAAACCATCTAACACTAACAACTTCACCAAACCATGATGGAACAGTGATGTTTCACAGTCATCTTTTTTCAACTGAATTTTATCACACATTTTACTTAGGCTTCTGAATAAATAGAAAGGGATATCAATTGATGCTTTGCCTGTGAAATGTAACAAAAGCTTAAAATGATATGAGTACACTTTGTTATACCTCCCTTCGCATGTTAAATACTTTTGGATGCATGTGAGGAGCAGGGCAAAATGTTCTTTCACGTAACTCCTTGGCACAGCTTTCGTGAGATCCTCATTTACATAAGGCTCCTTCAAAAATTCCTTACATGGGCTCATGTCGAATTTAAAATTTTTGAACCATTCATTTCCACCTCTAGGGATCTCAGTCACATTAGAAATGGCTTCTGGGGATACAGGGAATTCTAGCATTGACACCTTAGAGTTTAAACCAGTAAAATTCAATGCAAAAGCTTTTGTTACCTCTGCGTGCCCTCCTTGCAACTTCTCACAAAACCTCCAGCAACCAGCGTTTTTAAAAGCTCTTGCTACACCTTCATCCTTTAAAGTAATATCAAGCCCCACGGGTTCTGTTCTTTGGCACCTACCGGATCGATGTTCCCTTTTCTCCATTTTACTTTGCAGACTTTCAAACAGAAAACTAACAGCAGCTTCAACTCAGAAGAGAACTTCAAACTTTGGGATACAGGCTCGCTTGCAAACAGGTCCTTTTAAATGAAAACTCGGGCTCCCTTTCGCTTCAATAATTTTGTCATACAAACAAATCAGTTCCCGCACTAATAACAACTATCATAATACAACCATACATCATAAATCACTTTGAATGATATTTATGTGCGTGGTTTTGAACCTCATAGCGGAATGATGACCAAAAATGACTTGGAGAGGACATCAACTGACAACATATGAACGGACCTAATGACTCATCCCCCCAGACTTGACATTTCAAGAAAATGCGCTGCAGAAACCCCGAATCCCCGATTCCGTAGCGCAAACAGCTATAAATGGACAGAATTCGCTACGAAATGGCTGATAAATCACACGCTACGAAAAGGCGGAAACATCATTACGCTGCCAAATTGGCCAATCAGACTGCGCTGCGAAACTGCGCAAAGGACCAATGACGCAAACAAGACATGACATGCCTTAAAGAATTATGATGGAGGATGACTAACGGTTTTTTGCAATGATTCACATCAATACCTTTTTAAAACATGATCCCTAAGTAACACACACAAGACTATAACCATTCATCACACATGACAATGAAATTTTTTTGTTTGGGACAACATTATGTACATGGACTGTAGTACATTGACTGAAATTCTAGGTGATAACAGTATGCGTGGAATCCTCTGCCTTATCAAATTGATCACACTTCGGTGTGAGACCTTCATAAGCTCTTCCTCGTCCCCTCGCTGAGGTGGAATCAAAGGGCTATTCTTTGGTCCCTTACTTCCTTCATTTCTTTAGTTTTTTCCACTTCGCGTAGCTCCAGACATCAAGGTAATTGCATAACCCTCTTTTCACACAGTAATGTTTCAATCCAAGTATCCAGAGACTTTACGTACTTACCTCGTGGTCCTTTGAGAAAGTGTCGCTCTACCTCACTATAGCTAACTGAAATATCTACCACGAACTCAGTAATGAATCCTCCTATAATCTGATCGAGCCAGTGATCAATAGCGCGTGCGATCTTATCCTTCGATGCTTCCAATATGCACACCAACTCAGGGGTCCACATAATAGTATTATCGAGCTTCCACCTTCCTTGGCTATCTTCTAGCTTCGCAATCCACTCGTACAACTCAGTAAGGAAAGATGCGAAGAAAATTTCATGTGTCTCTGAGTACAGGTAGTAGTCTAACCACTCTTCCTTCGTCAGTTGCGGATTCCTATTCTCCTGCATCGTGAACTCTTGAATTATGTTGTCCAACTAGCCTTCAATTTCCTTCCTATTTGGATTCCAATGATATGACATGAGACATCTCTATGCAGATTACGGTCCTGGCAATGGAACTAGTTGTTGGCTTGAGGGGGCCTGACCCAGGTTTGGAGTTATTTAGCCAAAAAAATCCCTGTACTACTGGCCCTTTCGGCAACAATCCGTGGAGCGCGAACTAAGGTCTCACTCGAAGTAGCATGGGGGGATGTTGGAACCAAGTTTTCGCACCCATGAAATGTCTGAGGGGTCAACTTAGTCCAATTGTGAATACCTTTGCGCAGGTCACTTCACACACTATCCTTACCTGCGAGGCCTTCACACTCTGTTATAATCGCCTTCGTGCAGCCCTATCCAAGGGCTGAGGTACTTTCACGTTGCTAAAGTAGTGATCTGCGCTATTTCCCCAAGTTACACTGTAGATCTTACTTATCTTCCTATAACAGTTAGTTATCTTCACGTAAATAGATACTTTACCTTATATTCGCTTTATCAACACATTCATATAAGTTGTGCATCATACAAACAATAGAAATGGAATTTATACCCAATACATTCAATGCAGAAAATAGTAAAAGATACACAGAAATGATGTAAAACTTCTCTTTATTACTTTTCCAAAGATTACAGACTCAACCCGCCCTACGCACTCAGCTGCAGGGGTCCACGCACTTAGCTGCGGACTACTAGGCCTCTGCGCACTTAGCTACAGAGCCTTCTCCTACTCTATGACCCAAAGACACGACTTGGCACTTCAACTAAGACTCAATTCTTCATCATTAGATCTTACTTCGGTTAATATCCTTTAACTTATTTACAACTTAGAGCTTCACTCTATTTATACAATCCCATGGTCCACGGACCATGGGTAGATTTCTAAAGCTGACATTACATTACAAAAATGACTCATTTACAATCATCGCACTCTGCGCCCACAAAACGTGAAGTATTTACATCGGATTTGGTCAAAATATGGGCTTTAAGCCCCAAAACTTGCCTTGGGGGACCCCACACCCAACATCAGAGGAGAACGGAAACATCAAGACAATGGTTGTAATCTCTTCTTGATTCAATATATATGAAACTATCAATTTATTTCCTACATGATTTGTCCTCTTACATATTCATGGCTTAATGTTTCTTGACTTGTTAAGTGGGTTGAATTACAATTTGTCTATTATCACAGTTGTTGTTTGTCGTTGTTTACTTGTTTCAGGTGTTTGAAGAAGGAAGCGAGAGATAGCTGGAGTGAGCAAGCAAGGACATCATCAAACGAGATAAGTGTACTAAGAGGTAGGCCCTCTTAATTGGTTCTAATTTAAGGAAATCTTCCATAGAATGTATCAGTTGTGGCTAGACCCATTATCAGGCTAGAGGAATTTATTTGTGTCCGCACTTATAATTTTACTTCACCACACATGTGTAGATGATTAGGGTTATGACATTCATGTATGAGTTAATATATTGTGATATTATGTCATACTAATCTAGAATGACTGTGCGGATCTGATTATTATGTATGAATGATAATTGTTTATGAGTTTATGATGTGAACATGTTAGCTAGTAATTGTTATGGATATCATGACCATATTCATGGATGAGTTGATATGTTGTAAAGTTATATCATGGTAATCTAGCTTGATTGTGCAGACAAGATAACCTCTCGTGAGATACATTAAGGTATGAGTTTTCTTATGTCGTATACTCGGTGCTTGACTGTTTGATTATGTCGTCTATTTGATGTTTGAGTATGTCATCTAGTTTATTTATTTAACATGGTATGTTTTCAATTTGGTTGAATGTTTGATGAATTGCATAATATGACTAAGTGTATGTAAGATTGCTCAAGGAGTGATCTTGTTTTAAGATGGGTTTATTCACACATATGTGTTGAGATAACTGACATGTACTTGAGTGTAATAGGTGATAGTTGTAGAATTATGCCTAATGACTATGAGTTGACTATGGATTATGACATGATTGCTAGTCTTGGTAAAGGTAAAAGAAATCAATTGGGTGAGAATTCATTTGGCTATGTTTGGAAACCCTAATTCCAAACGAATGAGTAATTTGCATACAAGAAGTTTTCTTAACCCTAATTTGTCTGAAATTATGTGGACATTTATTTGACATGCATAACAACTAGTGTCTAGTTGTAGCTAGATATGTCAAGGGAATTGGAGTCCCTTGAGATATGGCACAAATATGTTCAGCTACAAGGAAGCATGCCTGGCATAACGAGGTAAGCTAACTCGTATACTATTATATATATTTATACACTGAAAATTAGGTGTTTATGTTAGTGTGATGTAGGGAGTTGCATGTCAAGAGAGGCTTCCATGAAATCTTAAGAATGCTTTGGTTGAGCTTTCACTTGGAAGCACTACGAACCATGGGGATGGAGTCATGGTGTCTGTTGCTAGTTTTTTTCTTTCCGTATTTTTGATTTGGTTGCGCTCGATTGTATCTTTGCTATGTCTAGTGCAAAGCCTTGCCACTTTGTTTGTGGTGCCGTATTGTTATTGATTTTCATGCTTTTCTTCTTGTTTATTTCTTGTCTTTCCTTTTATGTTTTGAGTCTTGGGAATTGGTTGGTGTTGTAGTGGCTACAACCACTCCCCAAAATTTTTCCCTAGCTTTGTTTTGGAGCCTCCCTATCAACCATCCTCAGCAGCATGTCTCACATTGTCAAGCACATCAGCTTTAGCTGTTTCATAGAGTCTTATCAGCTTGTGCCTGCAATTTTGTTCCACCCCCTTCACAGGTTTCTTTTCGAACTTAGTGCCAGTTGCTAGTTGAGCAGCTCCCTCTAGGAATTACACAATTTTGGAGGGGAACCAGCCTTCCCTCTAGAAATTGCACAAACCCAACAGGAAACCTAGTTGGGCCCCAAAATTGTGCAATTCTTCCTGACAGTCTTCCTCTCAAAAATTGCACAATTCATCCTAGGACAACTGCTCAACCCAAAAATTGAGCAATCCCTTTGGGGCAGCCATTCCAGCAGCTAGCAAAAATTCTGCAAATCCATCCAGGGAGCCTGTTGGGCTCAGAAATTGCGCAAATCTAGCCAAGTAGCCTGTTGGGCTAAAAAATTGCGCAATATAGTCAGATAACCTTCCTTGAGAAAATTGCAAGGTATGACCTAGGACAGCTACTCAGCTCAGAAATTGCGAGATACAGTTAGACAGGCTTCCTTGAGAAAATTGCGAGGTCTAAATCAAGACAGCTGCTCAGCCCATAAATTGTGCAATCCAAGGAGACAGTCACCTATTCCTCTCAAAAATTGTGCAATCCCTCTGGGACAACCATCTCTGCTCAACCCCAAAAACTACGCAGATTTTCATCCCAGACTCACAGATTGATGCATGTGCCTTCAGGTTGACCGGTTCCCTCCAGGACGGAGACAAAATGATTTGCATGAGTGGACTACTTCTCCCAAGGTAGCATGCAAAGTCATCCCTTGATTCAAGGATCTATTTTTAGCAGCTGGAGGTTACATGCAAGGATCATTTCAGAAACCTCCCGCTAAGTGTCACTTTCCTATATTTGTGGCATGTGAGTCACAACCTCGATTTTATCAAAACTCATCAATGGGATTCTGAAGAGCTCATTCCTCACATCGACCTCGTGTCTTTGACATCCCACATTGCATCTAGGAGTCGTCAGCACATTCATCTCAGTTGTTTCGGGGTAAGCCCGCTTTTCATGTCTCGTGTCGTGTTTCTGTTGCTTTTTGTGTTTTTCTTTGTTTGAGTGTTTTTTTCTTGATTTCAATGAGCGCTTGCTATTGTTTTGATGTATGTTAGCTTGTATAAGCATCGTTTCAGTTTTCATTTTCATCTCACTGTTGTCGCATGCATGACACTGTTTTTGCACGAATAGTCTCCATTGCAACGACTCGCTTCACACACATGCATGCTTTCCCATTTCCTGAATCCTACACTTGTTGTTTGCATGTCTAATCATTCACTCTTTTTTTCACTCATCTCATCATGCATTCAGACTTCTCATGTTTTTAGTCACCCATCAGCCGGTCTGGGCTACCTTAGCGAGGACTGTTCCTTGCCTACCTAGCACTGCGCATTTTCGAAAGTGAAGGCTCTACCTTCCCTCAAGAGATTATGCAATTCTGGCCCAACACTAACCTCCAGGCTTGCATTGCGCAATTCTTGGAGGGAGTGTCATTCTGGCGCGAGAAACTTCACAATGCAGTTTGTTGGTTGTATGTCACTGCTGACTGAAATTTCTCATTGCGCAGTTTCAGTCCTCAGCAGGCTAGGATGGACTATGCATTGTGTAGTTCCAACAATCAGTCAACCTCCTAATAGCTCGGACTATGCCTTGCACAATTTTTGCAATCAGTCTCCCAACCTCCTAGTGGGAATTGTGCAACCTTCACGTTCAATCACACAGGTATGTTACTAGTCAATCCTCAAGTTTGTTTTGGTTTTCGACTGACATATTTCTTTTCATGAGTGTTTCTATGTCTCCAAGAATCATAGGTGTTTTCCTATCTCTCAATGACACAAGTACAATGACTTTCAGGAGAGCAGAGTCAAAGACACTATTAAGAGCGCAGCCGGGGATGCAGTCGATCAAGTGTCTATGAACTTGTCTAACCATGAAGACATCAAGTTTTTCATGGATAAGGATATCAAGATGAATGGCAATGGCATCACAGTGAGCAGCACCATCAGCAACAACAGAAGGCAGCACACCTGCACGCAATGAATGTAAGAGGAAGGTTGTTGACAGCATAGAGGCAAAGCAAAGCTGCAAGTTCAAAGCAGATCCACTCATGACGAAAGCATATTTGGAGATTGAGGCTATGAGGTGATGGTGCGACATGAAGCTCGAGCGAAGGAAGAGAGAGAAATAAAGGAGGAGTTGCATGTGCTGAAGAAGAAACTCAAGGAAGAACAGGAGCTTCACAGGTAAGAGAATGAATTACAGCAGGAACAAGTAGAGCAAGGGGCACAACATGCACAAACAGGTGAAACTGTGCCCGTACAAGTTATAGATCCATCCCAGTAGCTGGCATGAAGCAGTCAAGGTGATCAGTGTTGTTGATCGCATGTAAGGGAATCTAGCAGCATGCATGTCATTATGTGCATGCATGTGATCCTACCCATTTGGCACACTCACCGAGGTGAAGAAAAGAAGCAATTCCAACTGGGGTTGAACATGCAGTTTGACAGTTGATGCGCATGACCACCACCACACACTTGGAGATTAGCATGGACACTATGCATCAGTGTGTTTTTTATCTGGCCACACCCAAGATGACCATGTGCATGCTATCAGAAGAGTTGCACAAAGGAGCCATATCAATGTACCCGAATGCAATGGAAGAAAGAGTTTGTTTTCAACAAGATGTCACCATTTATCACACGGACACCATCACAGATGAACCAACTTGGCATCAGTTCACCACCATCAACCATCATGAGGATGTCGAAGATTTTGTCTCACCTCAACGGTCCAAGTGTTAGTGATGTCTTGCATGGCTTGCTGAAGCCACTTTGTCTCACATGGGTACATGTGCATATTGTATGTAACGTCTTGTCAAGTGGAAGTTCAAGTGTCGATAGTTGAATGTAACAGTCATAGAGTAGTTGAAGAGTCACGAGGGTAGACAAATAGTCATAAATGGGAATGTCAAGGGTCGCCCCACCCTTTGCTATTTATAGTACCTCATAACTCATTGTATAGGCTTTTGGTCAGCCAAGCTTTCGATAGCAGTATCGTAGAGAAAGCTTGGAGAGTATTGTAATGAGCCTTGGCTTCTCCACAGTGCAGAGCTAGTACATCTCTTTGGAGGAGTAGGAGGCAGTGAATGTAATGTTCCGCTACAGGGACTAGTGGTTGGTCATGGTTGTACTATATGATTGGAACATTCACTTTTAATATAAGAGTGCTAGCACATCATGCATATGTTGTTATTGTATTTCAACTATGTCGGTTACTCTAATGATATATGTATATGTTTGCTTACACATGCATGTATGGACTGTTTTGTATATGTATGAATCTTACTGAAAAGTGTTGACTGGCTTAACCATCACTTTGGATTGCTCGCTACCTTGCTTTCCAGATGGTGATGCATCTTTGCTCATGTGTTCCCTTCCAAGCTGCGTACTACTATAGGTTTCCAAGGGGTGCACTCACCCCACTTTTCGTGTGTTAGAATCGTTCATGCACCTTCCTTGACTTGCCGCAGCTGTCACACCCTTGATACCAATAGGGACATCTTACTTTCCTCTGTACGAAACCGTGGTCAAGGTGATACCGTACGACCCACTACTGGGACTCCTACACCAAACGGTATAAGGTCTAATTGGGACTTCTTACCGGGGAGATCCCCTAAAATGTTGGTGGGTCCAACAATTTCAACATTTTGGTGCTAGAAGGAGGGCCAGATGACAAGCTAAGTCCTCACATCTGTTTTGAAACTATGCATATCCATCATGACTAACTACAGAGTTTCTCTTTTGGAGTGTATTTCTTATGGAAATGAATTCAAAATATTGGAAGATCTCTCGGATAACTTGTCACATAAAACATATGATGGTGAAGGCTATGTAGCCTTAGTTAGGCATGCGGTCAGCGTTGTAGGCTTATGCAAAAGACATGCAATCTTTGAAGAATACATGAGTTGCGCATTGTTCGTCTACATGCTTCGAGGGCACCCAATGCGCTGGTATGCCACGCTGCCCAAAAAATCTATTCATTTTTTTTCTCATCTGGTCACAGAGATATACCATGCTTTCAATCACTTTAACCATAAAGCACTTGATCAAGCAATTTTGAAATTATGAAAAGCACCCGATGAATCCGTTGAACAGTTTTACACACGCTTTTGTAATATTGCATACTGATTTCCCGAAGATGAAATTGATTGGGAATTTCTTTATGGAAGATTTGAGTATATTCTTCACATATCCAAAAATCCATAATTCTTGAAATCATTCTAACCCCGCTAAGCACACTTTGGTGATGGAGCTGCGCAATCACAGGTAGGCATAGTTGCTGTCACAAGAGACTGTTCGCTTTCACCTCATCAAATAGCTCCACCACCGCAGAGTGATGTGGGAGATTATGCACACACATTTGTTGAACTGTCACATCCTTCTAGCCCACCTTCTCTTGATATCTACACATATTTGTCTTGAAAGCCTATTGGCTTTGACGTGGATTCATTCCCTCAACCTCTGTCCCTACGTTCTATTGATCCTCTGGATTGTACTATATTGTGTTCTTCTATTCCGGACTCCTCACCTGTTGTGAACAAGGATCAAGATGTTGATGGAGTTAGTGTTGTGCAGCCAACCTATGCCATGATTCATGATGAGTGTGTGTGGGAATCTAAGGAAGAACCCATGGTGAAGGATGACTCCCTTCCAACCATGCCTCATTCTCTTTATCCTTACATCCCTTGTGATTTTTCCACTGCTGATTTCCCCTATGAAAAGTCATTTCCATATGTTTCTACTTCTGATCATTACGGGACACGTTGGATGTCAGTCTATCATTACATTGTGGATAGGACACATCTTCCTCTGAAAATCCATCCAATTTGTCATCTGTCATTTCTGAAAACACAGAGGGTGAGCATATTTGCTTTTCATCTACCCCTCTGCACGATTCATCAAATCATGAGGTTGTCGTGATCTCTCTACTTCTTCATCTAATCATGATGTTGATTCAATCTTTGTTAATATATCTAAGACACTGTTCTACAATGATCTATTTGTTGACGAAGTCGAAACCCCCCAGACTGTCGAGGCAGTTCAACCCGAGCTGATGGTTATGTTAGGCCCTCGCTGTCCTGAGGATGGTTTCACTTCCGATCAGGAAATTGGTGAAACATGTAAGGCTCCTCATCACTCTCTCCTTTGCATTAATGATCAACCAAACACCCATATTTCGCTTCCTCCACTTGAACCACACAATCCCATAGCTCATGCATTGGAGGAATCTTACACAAAAAGCACACTTGTACAACGTAAGTGGTCTACCTTTCTCACGTTTTCTTGCATGTCACAGTCAAGAGAATGCATACACTTAGCATCTACGAACATGGTAGCACAACACCATGGCAAGTTCATAGAGTGCATGTCATGTGCTTTCACTTACTTCTTTTCTGTGGACGCACTTAAGCTCGGATTTTTTTTGTCTTCATCATTATATCTTTCATGCTTATTGGTTTGTGCAACTACGATGTTCGCGAACCATGCCTTCACCAACATGGGTCGACCAATGCACCGGTGGTTGCATTGGAAGTATCACTTCATGTGAGACGACCCATACATTGTTAGCTTAGGAGTAGGAGTAGTGTTTTATTTTGAGTTGTTTAATTGCATGCATGTTTCTTTCTTTGTGTGTTTGCTTGCTTGTTTGTTTGTTTGCTTACCCACTTTGCATATGCATTTCCTTCTTCTTCTTTCTTTTATTTTTGGTTTGTTTGGTTGTTTATGTCTGCAGGTTAGTTTTGCATTGACTGTGTCTAACTCTTGAAGCAAGTTGGGTGATGTACAAGAGGACTTGTACAGTTATTAACATTTGGTTATCTATTGTCCACTCTATCATGAAGAACTTGTTACTTTCAGTCCATGATACATCAATGGAAAATATGTATTGTTCGAAGTGAACCTTGGTGAAAAAAAACGCTTGCACGGGAACTAGGATCACCTACTCTAGTTGGTTGTTTTTGGGTTAATCCTTGTCAGCTCAGTCAAGTAGAGTAAGGTGAGGGGGAAAATCTTAACAAGTGCGCTAGAGGTATATATAAACTACTTCATTGAAGGAACAACCTCTTCTACTCTCAATAAGTCGGGATCCTTCTTCCACCTTTGAAATGAATAAGTGTTATGCACAGTTACGAAAATGAAAAATAAAAGAAATGAAAATGTGAAAAGAATTCGAAAAAATGAAAAATGAATAAGGCAAAAGAAGAGAAAGGCTTCTTGCGAAGAGAGGTGATGCAAGTAACTCCACCGGGGTATTGACCAAGCTCACTGGCAGTGGAGTGATGATTGTGTTCCTGCGTGACTCCACCAGGGTACTATCCAAGCCTACTGGAAGTGGAGCAACACTAGAGATGAAACTAAAACACTGACGATTATATGACTTGTGCACCAATATACCCCTCATCCCCAATCGAAACAACTATGTTGGCTTGGCTTGGAATGTGTGTCGACTGACCAAGAGCCTAGCAGATGCTACAGCGTACAATCAAGCAAGTGTGGAAACCAAGATGAACAGAGAAATGAACAATACTTCCGAAGGTGTTAGACTTTATTTTCATGAACAAGGTCCATTCGGAGGGTTGGAGTTCTACCAATGTGTCACCAATTGTTGTAGCGGCTACAACCACCCTCCAAAATTTTTCCCTAACTCCGTTTTGGAGCCTCCCTACCTACCATCCTTAGCAGCATGTCTTACACTGTCAAGCACATCAACTTCATCTATTTCATAGAGTCTTGTCAGCCTGTTCCTGCAAGTCTATTCCACCCCCTTCACAGGCTGATTTCCAGACTTAGTGTCAGTTGCTGGTTGAGAAGCTCCTTCCGGGAATTGTACAATTCTAGAGGGGAACCAGCCTTCCCTCTAGAAATTTCACAAACCCAGCTGGGCTCGAGAATTGTGCAATTCTTCCTAGCAATATTCCTCTCAAAAATTGCGCAATTCATCTCAAGACAGTTGCTTAGCCCAGAAATTGCACAATCCTAGGAGACAGTCATTGTTCCTCTCAGAAATTATGCAATCCCTCTAGGACAGCCAATCGAGCAGCTAGTGGAAATTGTGCAAATCTAGCGAGACAACCTGCTGGGCTCAGAAATTGTGTAATATAGTTAGACATGCTTCCTTGAGAAAATTACGAGGTCTGACCTAGGACAGTTGCTTAGCTCAGAAATTGTGAGACATAGTAAGATAGGCTTCCTTAAGAAAGTTGCGAGGTCTGGCCCAGGACAGTTGCTCAACCCAAAAATTTCACAATCCAGGGAGACAAACACCTATTCCTCTCAAAAATTGTGCAATCCCTCTGGGACAACCATCTCTGCTCAGCCTAGAAACTGTGCAGATTTTCATCCCAGGCTCGCACACCAATGCATGTGCCTTCAGGTTGACCAGTTCCCTCCGGACCAAAAAAACTAATTTGCATTCGTGGAATGCTTCTCCCAAGACATCATGCAAAGGCATCCCTTGATTCAGGGATATATTTTTAGCAGCTAGAGGTTGCATGCAAGGATCATTTCTAAAACCTCTCGCCAAGTGTCGCTTTCCTATATTTGTGGCATGCGAGTCACAGCCTTGATTTTATCAAAACTCATCAACTGGATGTTTCAGATCTCATTCCTCACATCGACTTTGCGCCTCTGACATCCCACATTGCATCTAGGAGTCGTCAACACATTCAGCTCAGTTGTTTCGGGGTAAGCCCGCTTTTCATGTCTCGTGTTGTGTTTCTATCACTTTTTGTGTTTCACTTCGTGTGAGTGTTGTCTACTTGATTTCAGTGAGTGCTTGTTGTCATTTTGATGTATGTTAGCTTGCAGAAGCATCATTTCAGTTTTCATTTGCATCTCACAGCTGTCATATGCATGAAACTGTTTTTGCACGAATAGTCATCGTTGCAGCAACTCGCTTCACACACATGCATGCTTTCCTATTTCCTGAATCTTGCACTTGTTGTTTGCATATTTGACCATTCACTCTTGTTTGAACTCATCTCATCATGCATTCAGACTTCTCATGTTTTTAGTCACCCATCGGTCAGTCTGGGTTGCCTTGGCCACGGCAATGCCTTTCCTGGCTAGCACTGCGCATTTACGGCCCTCGCTGTCCTGAGGATGGTTTCACTTCAGATCAGGAAATTGGTGAAACACATAAGGCTCCTCATCACTCTCTACTTTGCATTGATGATCAACCAAACACCCATATTTCACTTCCTCCACTCGAACTACATGATCCCATAGCTCATGCATTAGAGGAATCTTACACAACAAGCACACTTGCACAACGTAACTGGTCTACCTTTCTCACGTTTCCTTGCATGTCACTGTCAAGAGAATGCATACACTTAGCATCTGTGAACATGGTAGCACATCACCATGGCAAGTCCATAGAGTGCATGTCATGTTAAGCCCTCTTTTCATGTCTCGCACTACATTTCTATAGCTTTTTGTGTTTTGCTTCGTGTGAGTGTTGTTTTCTTGATTTCAGTGAGCCCTTGCTGTCGTTTTGATGTATGTTAGCTTGTAGAAGCACCGTTTCAGTTTTCATTTGCATCTCACAGTTGTCACATGCATGACACTGTTTTTTCATGAATGGTCATCGTTGCAGCGACTCGCTTCACACACATGCATGATTTCCCATTTCCTGAATCCTGCACTTTTTTTTTTCATGTCTGATCATTCACTCTTGTTTGCACTCATATCATCATGCATTCAGAATTCTCACGTTTTTAGTCACCCGACGGCCGGTCTCAGTTGCCTTGGCTAGGACCATGCCTTGCCTGGCTAGCACTGCGCATTTCCGGAAGCGAAGGCTCTGCCTTCCCTCTAGAAATTTCAAAAGTCTGGCCCAACACTAACATCGAGGATTGCATTATGCAATTCTTGGAGGCAGTGTCCTGCTAGCCCGAGAAACTGCCCAATGCAATTTGCTAGTTGCATGTCACTATTGAGGACTAAGATTGTGCATTGCGCAGTTTCAGTCTTCAGTAGGCCATGGTAGAGTTTCCATTACGCAGTTCCAGTAGTCAATCATCCACTTGACAGCCCAAACTGTGCCTTGCATAGTTTTGGCAGCCAGTCTCCCGAACTCCTAGCGGAAATTTCGTAACCTTCAAGTTCAATCACACAGGTATGTTGCAATTTAGTCCTCAAGTTTGTTTTTTTTTTCGACTGATAGGTTGCTTGCCATGAGTGTTGCTATGTCTGCAGGCATCACAAGTATTAATCTGTCTCTCAGCAACACAAGTGCAATGGCTTCCATGAGAGCAGAGTCAAAGACACTGTTAAGAGCGCAACTGGGGATGCAGTCGATCAAGTGTCTATGAACTTGCCTATTCATGAAGATATCAAGTTGTTCACAGACAAGGATATCAATATGACTGGAAACGTCATCATAGTGAGCAACACCATCAGCAGTAGCAGAAGGCAGCACATCTGCACACAATGAATGCAAGAGGAAGGTTGTTGACAGCATAGAGGTAGAGCAAAGCTGCAATTTCAAAGCAGATCCACTCATGACGAAAGCACCTTTGGAGATTGAGGCTATGAGGTGACGGTGCAACATGAAGCTCGCATGAAGGCAGAGAGAGAAATAGAGAAGGAGTTGCATGTGCTGAAGCAGCAACTCAAGGAAGAACATGAGTTGCATAGATGAGAGAATGAGTTACAATAGGAACAGGTACAGCAGGGGGCGCAACATGCACAGACGGACGAAACTGTGCCCCTACAAGTTATAGATCCATCCCAGTAGATGGCATAGAAAAGAAAATGTGATTAGTTTTGTTGATCGCATGCAAGGGAATCCAGCAGCATGCATGTCATTATTCGCACGCATGCGATCCCACCCATTTGGCACACTCACTGAGGCAAAGACAAGAAGCAAGTCCAACTGGGAATGAACATGCAGTTTGACAGTTGATGCACATGACCACCAGCACACATTTGGAGATAAGCATAGACATTATGCATCAGTGTGTTGCCAGTCCGATTGGACTAAAGATGACCATGTGCATGCTATCAAACAAGTTGGAAAGAGGAGCCATATCAGTGTACCCAGATGCAAAGGAGGCAAGATGTCACCATTGAGCGCACAGACACCATCACGGACGACCCAACTTGGCATCAATTCACCACCGTCAACCATCATGAGGATGTCGAAGAGTTGGCCTCACCTCAACAGTCCGAGTGTTAGTGATGTCTTGTACAGCTTGCTCAAGCCATTTTGTCTCACATGGATACATATGCAGATTGTATGTAACGTCTTGGCAAGTGGAAGTTCAAGTGTCGATAGTTGAATGTAATAGTCATAGAGTAGTTGAAGAGTCATGAGGGTAGATGAACAATAAAAAAGGGGAATGCCGAGGGTCAACCCACCCTTTGCTATTTATAGTACCTCATAACTCATTCTATAGGCTTTTGGTTAGCCAAGCTTCTAATAGGAGTATCTTAGAGAAAGGTTAGACAGTATTGTAGTGAGCCTTGGCTTCTCCACTGCGCAAAGCTAGTATATCTCATTTGGAGGAGCAGGCGTTTGTGGATGTGATGTTCCACTATCAGGGCTAAAGGTTGGACATGGATGTATTGTATGACTAGACCTTACACTTCTTAAATAACAGATCCAACACATTTCATGCATATGTCGTATTGTATTCCAGATAAATTGTTTACTCTAAATGATATATGTATTTGTTTTCTTACGCATGCATATATGGACTATTCTATATAAGTATGTATGAATCTCACTGAAATGTGTTTATTGGTTTAACCGTCACTTTGGATTGCTCACTACCTTGCTTTCCAGCTAGTGATGCATCTTCGTTCGTGTGTTCCCTTCCAAGCTGCATACTACTACAGGGTTCCAAGGGGTGCACTAACCCCACTTTCCATGTGTTAGAACTATTCATGCACCTTCCTTGACTCGTCACAGTTGTCACACCCTTACTACAAAAAGGGGTATCTTAATTTCCTCTGTGTGAAATGTGGTCAAGGCGATACCGTACGACCCACTGCTGGGACTCCTACACCAAACGATCTGAGGTCTATATGGGACTTCTTACCGGGGAGATCCCCTAACATGTTGGTGAGTCCAAAAAAGTTAGTGGAGCTCGGGGAGAGCTAAATGAAATCTAATAGGCAATGTAAGACAGATGAAGTCAGTGCATGTATAAGGGCGGCTGAAGGAAAGAATATGACAACTAGTTGGATTAGTTTGGTCCATTGGGATAATGGATAGTGGCAGGACAATCATGAGAAATGTAACAATAAAGGTAAAGTAAATGGGCTTAAAGTGACATATGCCTTAGCTATCTTGGGAACTATTGTTCTCAATGTTTTGCATGTTGTGCATGAATAAAAGAAGTTCTCTTAACCTTGAGCTCGAGATCTAGTAGTTATGTTGTGATCATGATTGCTTTATGCTAATGTTTATATGCATATATGTATGTATGTATGATGTTATCTCACATGGTCATCAATTGTTTTATATTGATGTTTATATGTATACATGTATGTATGTATGTCGTTCTATGACAGGGTCACCAAGGATCATTCTTGTAGAGGAATGACTGCTTATGTAGATGAATGGCATGAAGAGGTTCTGATTTATAAGGACTCAAGTGGGAAGAGTAGTCATGAAAAATATATGAGGTCAGTATCACATGGATATGACTTGATATTATATGATTATACTATGTCTATATTTATGCCATGACATGCTATGTTGAGAGATACATCAATGGAATGAAAATAGTGTGATCCGCAACATGCTAAGATAAGCATGGATGGAGGATAGACACTAGAAGAAAGGTTGCTTGGTAGAGGCAATATGGTTTTGGTTGTGCAGTGTTATTGTTGTGTATATGTTGTGCATGTTGTATATTCAGTGATTGCACCTATGGTGATGTGTACATGTAATAAATGTAGTATTGTGTACATATGATGCTATGTTCATGTTGTATGAATGGTGATGTGTGTACATTGCATATGCAGTGCTGGATATAGATGATGTTGTGTACATGTCATATATGCGGTTTTGTGTACATATTGTACTGAGCACACAATGGATATGTGATGTTGTGTGCATATGGTGTTGTGCACATGTTGGATATGTAGTACTGCGTACATAGGGTGATATGTACATGCTGTATATGCAGTGTTATGTACATATGGTGTTATGTGCATGTTGTACATGTGGTGCTATGTACATATGGTGTTGTGTGCATGTTTGTACAAGTGGTGTTGTGAGCATGTGGTCCCGTGTACATGTTGTACATGTGGTACTATGTGCAGGTGGTATTGTGTAAGTCTGATGTTGTGTACACATTGTACAAGTGGTATGATGTACAGTGGCGTTTTGTAGGTGGTGTCATGTACATGTGATGTTGTGCACACATTGTGAAAGTAGTGATTTGTACAGGTGGTACTATGTACATGTTGTATATATGTCACTGGTTTACATGTGGCATTTTGTGCATGTCATTCATGTTGTGTTGCGGGCATGCACTACTATGTATGTGCATTGTGTAGTTGTGGTATTGTGACATGTGTACTCGTTATCTTGTACTCTGTGTATGTATTTGTTTTTGTGTTGTACACCGGGTGTAGGTGCTTTTATTGTGTAGTGGTGTACACCGGATGTAGGGGTATTTATTGTGTTGTGTTGTACAGTGGGTGTAGGTGTATGTGTGGTATGCTAGGTGTAGGTGCACGTATTGCATGGTGTTGTATGTCATGTGTGGTTATATGTGTGTGATCCACACTATGTGTATATGTACATGGTTAAATACAAGGAACTGGGTGTTGTCGGGTGTGGCAACTGATCCAGTGTGCATATAGAATAAGGAAAAAGGTAGAAGCTGAGGATTGATTAAAGGATAAGTATGAATATCTTATTTCAGTTTTATTATGCATGTGATTTATGATTCTCGTCTATGATGATTACATGTGATCTATGATTCTAGTTTATGATGGTTACATGTGATTTATGATTTTTTTTTATGATGGATGTATTTTGAGCTAACCAAATTTGATATGTTTATACATGATGATTTTGTCAAAGATGCTAGTTTGACTTGTTCTAATAGGAAGCGAACATAATTGCAAGTGTACCTTGTTGACGGGCCACCAATGAGGTATGATTTGAAGTTATTACAATTTATTTTGAATCTAATGGAAGCTATGTGCTTGGTATAGGAAGCATGGAAATGCTTTGTTGGGTGGTTGAAACTGACAACAAGAATTAGTAGCATCAATGAAAGGAATTGGAATAAGCATCAGTATGCTGGTAAAAAAATTTAAGAGCAGGGCCATTGTGGGACACTAGTACCCAATAGTGTCCACTAATTTCCATGAGCATGCTATGAATAGTATGATGGTTTTGAGGTAGGTATATGCCTTGGTTGTTTGACCTTATGATGCGAGGAAGACTTGTCAAGGGATGGATCACCCCGGATAGGGGATGCGAGAGAACTTGGAAGGTGAGTGACTACACGGAAGGGGGTGACCGGATTGCCCTAGGTACGGTGTAGCGGACAAGGGAAGGTTGGGGATATATTTGTTTTGGACATTAGCATTGCCAGATAGAATCAAATACACATTGGGAGTGTGCCCTGGAACAATGAGCCAGTAATTGTTCACTGAGAGGACAAGTGGCGCAAGATTATAGCGCTAGACATTGGATGTAGATTTGACCTTGCAGTGGATTCTATACTTCCTGGGAAGTAGGTGAATCCTGGTATTACATTGAGGATGGAGGTTTGATCCTCTAGATTCCATTGTTGTGGATGCAAGCATCGTATTATTTTATTTTCTGGTTGAGAAAATGTGCATATGTGTATATCATTGTAAATACTATATTGAGCTAGATTTATAAATCTCCATAGATAGTATGATTATTTGTTGGGTGAAGTTGGTGGCCTGGGTGCAGGCAATATGGACAGCCTTTCAAATCTGGCTATAAATTCTTCAATTCCAGGCTGAATCTCCCTTTCTACTTCTGGTTGCGTATCAGTCATCTAACAGTAAAACTGACAGTCACATGGGTTTTTCAACAATCAACCCTACCTTGGTTATTGTTCACAAACCAGCCTCTGACCCTGTTGGAACTGTAAATCCATAGGATTTACACAAACACTATCAACGGGATTTTATTATGGAATTCAGACAATACACTATCGGCGCTTTATTAAAACATAAGCAGTCTTGGTGTAATTCCAAAGGAATTACACTATCGGCACTTTTATATTCCAAGTCCTGCGTTATACGCAATATACACTATCAATGGACTTTTATTACAAAGGGTCAGAACAATGCTCTCGGTGCTTTAATATGGCCAATCCCCGATGTGATCTACCACATGGCTATCGGCAATTCCGAAAGTCCACACAATAGACTCCTCCCGTTTCAACTTTGCGATGCGATAACCTTGCGGACCCGAAAACTTATCAACCCAGCTATATAGTGTCTCGGGTCCGAACTGTCAGGGTTTCGGCACTCGGCGGTCCCAAAGATCTCTTCCATGCTCCACTTACGATATTGCGATATCGGTTCGGACCCAATATGGGTATGAACCAAATCCAATAATGTTTCAGGTCTGGAACTATGTTCCACTAAGGAAATATCACGATTTCTCTATGTAAAATAGATTTTTGTCTATGGGACTTAACAATGCATTTAAGAAGCCTACGCTCACCGATATGAAGGGAAAACTTCCCAACATGTCTAATATTAAGAGTTAATCGAAAACCCACAATTGAATCTCCATTAATACATGTGGAGCCACACAGAACTAGGATTGATACGTCTATAAAATACCAATTAACAGAGAGTCAATAATTCAAATGAACAGAGAGAGGCTTTGCAAAATGATAATGCTTCCGGGCTTGACCTCCCTAAGAGTCTTGTTGTTTCTTATTTATAAATAATAGATAAAGCCTTCTCGGCCATTATCTTTTACAAAAGCATGCTTTTACATAGAATTATTTAAAGCGTAAAGCTTTATTACAACTTATCCATAAGAGATTATATTTAGCATGATTTATTCTTAACTCTATTCCTATCTTGAACTAGAATGCTTGAAAATTGCTAGCTAAAGGACCCCACTCCCTTGCCTGTAGATTTTTTGGATTTTTAAAATATGTTTGAAGATTTTTTCCTCTAAGCCACATGCTCCTACATCAGACTCCTAAGGACAAAATTCTTCATGGGCTCCTGTCCATGAGTTCATCTACAGAACTGCCCAGTTTCTGTAGCATGTCTTCTGTAACCCAAGTAGCTTCAGTGGTTGACTATCCCTTCCATTTTACCAAATACTAGAAATACTCTCTTCCCCTTGTCTTCTTAAACACCTTATTGTCCAGAATTCTTTCTGGCTGCAACTCCTTTGTTGTGGGCAACTTTTTTACCCAGTCAATCTCTTCATCTCTTGATATTGTGTTGTATCATCTGTAGTTCCACTTCCATACTTGTACAGGTCTGCAACATTAAACATTGGTGATATCCCAACATCTGGGGGTAACTCAATTTCATAGGCATTTGTAGAGAATTTCCTCAATACTTTGCATGGTCCAATTTTCTTGAACTTTAATTTATTATACTCCCTCTTTGGAAACCTCTCCTTTCTGAGATGCGCTAAAACCAAATCCCCAACTTCAAAGTTCACCTCTCTTCTTCTCATGTCTGCTCTAGTTTTATACTTGATGTTTCTATCCTGCAACTACTGCTTCACTTGTTCATGTATTGCTTGTATTTCTGAAGCAAAATCTTCACCCTCTGCACTTCTCGTTTCTTCTTTTCCCAAGTTTCTCAACTCAAATATTCCTCTTGGATGCATTCCATAAACAATATGGAATGGAATCTATCCTATACTCCTATTAGGTGAGTCATTGTATGCATATTCAGCTTGTGCCAATACTTGATCCCATTACTTTGGATGTTCTACAGTAAGGCTCCTTAAAAGATTGCCTAAACTCATGTTCACCAATTTAGTCTGTCCATCAGTTTGTGGATGATAGGTAGAACTGAAACTTAATTTACTTCCTAGCTTCTTCCATAGTGTCCTCCAGAAATGTCCAACAAATTTGGAATCCCTGTCTGAGACAATACTTTTGGGCAACCCATGTAATCTTACAATCTCCTTAAAAAACAAATTAGCAATGTGAGAAGTACCACTAGTTTTATAACATGGAATAAAGTGTGCCATTTTTGAAAATTTGTCCACTACAACAAAAATTGAACCATTAACTCTTTGAGTCTTTGGTAAGCCCAACACAAAATCCATACTTACCATATCCCAAGGCCTATCTGGAATTGATAATGGGATATACAAACATGTGTTTTGGCTCCTTCCCTTTGCATATTGACAGACTTTGCAAGTTTTCACATACTTCCCCACTTCAAATTTCGTTTTTAGCCAGAGATAAAATTTGTTTAGCTGCTCATAAGTCTTCTCCACACCAAAATGTCCTACAAGTCCTCCATTATGTTTTTATTTGATTAAATTCTCCCTCATTGAATAGTTTGGTATGCACAGCTGATTTTTTTTAAATAACGGCCCATCTTGTAAGAAGTAATCCAACCATCTACTTCTATCCATCAAAACAGGATTTTTACAAGCCTCAAATGCCTCTTTAAAATCTGAATTGGTCTCATATATTTCTTTAAGAAAATCAAAAACCAACACTTGGATTTGACTCTCTTGAAACAATACATTTCTCCTGCTTAAGGCATCTGCAACTTTGTTTGACTTCCCATTTATATGCTTCAAAAAAAAATGGAAACCTTGAAAATATTATACCCATTTGGCATGTTTCTAACTGAGCTTTGGCTGTTGCGTTATAAACTGTAATGTATGGTTATCCGAATGAAGGATGAATTCCTTAGACATTAAATAATGCCTCCATTTCTTCAATGACTGCACAACTGCGTAGAACTCCTTATCATAAGAAGAATACTTCTTTTTGGAATCATTTAGCTTTTCATTAAAGTAAGCTATTCATATATCTTCTTGGCTTAAAACACCTCCAACTGCTTCTCCGCTGGCATCACACTTTACTTGAAAAGGCTTACTAAAATCAAGTAAAACCAAAATAGGATTTTCAGTGATTTTCTTCTTTAACAGTTGAAAATTCTTCTCTGCTTCAGTAGTCCATTTAAATGGTTGTTTGTCCTTCTTTATGGTCTCAATAATAGGTGCATTAATCTTACTAAAATTCTTGATGAATTTTCTATAAAAGCTAGCAAGACCATGAAAACTCCTTACCTCAAAAACACTCTTGGGTGAAGGCCACTCCATGATTGCCTTGATCTTCTCTGGATCCATCTTCAGCCCTTCAGCAGAAATAACAAATCCCAAGTACACTAGCTCTTCTTTCATGAATGAACACTTCTTCAAATTCAGCAGTAATTTTTCTTGCTGCAGCCTTTGTAAGACATAATTTAAATGCCTCATATGCTCTTCCTTAGACCTACTGAAAACTAATATCTCGTCCAGATATATTATTACAAACTTACCAATGAACTCTTTAATAACTTCATTCATTAGTCTCATAAATATACTTGGTGCATTTGAAAACCCGAAAGGAATTACTCTCCACTCATACAGTCCCTCATTTGTCCTAAAAGATGTTTTCCACTCATCCCCTTCTCTTATTCTTATCTGATGATACCCACTTTTAAGATCTAGTTTTGAAAAATACTTTGCTCCACTCAAGCAATCCATTAAATCTTCAATTCTAGGTAATGGAAATTTGTACCTGATTGTGATTTTATTGATGGATCTTGAATCTGTACACATTCTCCAGCCTCCATCTTTCTTTGGGCTCAGCATTGTTGGCACTGCGTAAGGACTCAAGCTTTCTCTGATCAGCCCTTTGTCAAGCAACTCTTGCACCTGCTTCCTAACCTCTTCATTTTCTGTAGGAGTCATTCTATAAGCTGCTTTGTTAGGTAGACTTGCTCCAGGAATCAAATCTATATGATGGCTGATTCTTCTAATGGGTGGTAATTCATTAGGAAAATCATCAACAATAATATCACAGTATTTCTCCAACATTTCTTGAATTCTGATGGGTAAATCATAAATTTTAGTAGAACTCATTATTACCTTGGCTTGCAAATTAGAGCAAAATTTACCTCATTTTCTTCAATTTGCTTCAAGTATTCCTTTCCTCCAAGTAACAGAGTTTTTGGATCAGTCTTCTTTCCTGGTACATCTTCTTCTTGCAGAGGCAACAACGTATGATTGACACCATCCTTTCCAAACTTGTAGGTGTTTCTTTTCCCATCATGCATGGCTCCTCTGTCATATTGCCAAGGTCTTCCAAGCAATATGTGACACACATCCATTGGCATCACATCACAAACAATTTTATCTTTATACTTTCCCACTTGAAATTCCACTTCACACTGTTCATTCACCAACAGTTGATGTCCCTTTTGCAACCACGACACCTTGTAAGGTGTTGGATGTTTCATTGTCTTCGGCTTCAATTTCTCCACCACTTCTGTAGAGACCAAATTATCAGTGTTGCCACTATCAATGATCATCTGGAAATATTTCCCTTGGACTTTACACACTGTCCTGAATAAAGTCTTTCTTTGTGATGGTTTAACTACCTCCTTTGTTGGCTTGAACAAAACTTTATTAACTACCAAATATTCTTCCCTCTCTGGTATATTTTCTTCTTTTGTCACTAATACTGTTGCTTCCACCTCAGCTTGAGCAACAATGGAATTCCACTGATTTTTTTCTGCATTCTCTGGGCATTCAAAAGCTCTGTGTCCCATTTTGTTACATCTATAACATCTTATTTCTCTGCCTCTTCCTCTGCCTCCTCTTCCTCTAGAAAAAACTCCCTCTACCTCTTGCATCACCCCCTGTGGGTGCATGCTAGGTTGAGCTGTTGCTAGATCCATCTTTAGGTGTTGTAGATCTTCCTCTACCACCTTGACTTCCCCTTCCTCGGAAAGTACCTCTCCCTCTGGCAGATTGCTTCCTCATGAGTTTTTCTTCAGCTTTTAGTGCTATCTGATAAGCTTCTTCTATTGTTTTAGGAGACAATAGACTTATCTCATCTCGAATGTCCATCCTAAGGCCATTCACATATCTAGCCACCTTCTCATTTGTATCCTGGGCTTCTCCAGCTCTTATGCTTACCTTGTAGAATTCCTCTGTGTATTCTTTCACTATCAAAGACCTCTGTCTAAGATTCTGCATCTGTCTGAACAAGGTTTGCTGATAATTACTTGGTAGAAACTTACCTCTCAGCTTTGCTACCATCCTGCTCCAATTCTTGATTGGTTTCTTTCCAAGTCTCTTCCTTTCTTCCTGCACACCATCCGACCAAAGCACTACATGGCCTTTTAACTTGGTGACAACAAACTTGACTTTCTTCTCATCTTTTGTTTCTTCATAATCGAAGAATTTCTCCATGCCATTAATCCAGTCTATTAATTCTTCTGGATTCAGTCCTCCTTCATATATTGATACCTCAGTCTTTGGCCTAGCCGTGGATCTCAACACTGACTGGAAGAACCTCATATCAGGAGTAACTGCTACAACTTCCTCCTCTGCAGCTTCAATCTCAGGTTCACTAACATCTCCATCATCTATGTTTTTTCCTGTTGTTAATGCATCCAACCTAACTTGCATCTATTGCACAGCTTCCATCACTCTAGCGTTTGCAACAAGCCGTCCTCTTCCACCATGTCCTCATCCTCTTCCAAATCTGAAAGCCATAGTAACTTTCCTTCTCTTGCTTCTGAGATTCAATCTAATGTTAGTTGGCTGCTCTGATACCACTAATGGTGGACTAGGTGCAGGCGATATGGACAGCCTCTCAAATGTGGCTATAAATTCTTCAATTTCAGGCTGAATCTCCCTTTCTGTTTCTGGTTGCGTATCAGTCATCTAACAATAAAACTGACAGTCACATGGGTTTTTCCCCAATCACCCCTACCTTGGTTATTGTTCACAAACCGGCCTCTGTTCCTGTCGGAACTGTAAATCCATAGGATTTACATAAACACTATCGGCGGGCTTTTAGTATGGAATTCATACAATACACTATCGGTGCTTTATAAAAACACTATCTCGACTTATAAACAATCTTGGTGTAATTCCAAAGGAATTACACTATCGACGCTTTTATATTGCAAGTCCTGTGTTATACGCAATATACACTATCGACATACTTTTATTACAAAGGGTCGGAACAATGCTCTCGGCGCTTTAATATGGTGACTCCTCAATGCGATCTACCATGTGGCTATCGACAATCGCTATCGGCGATTCTGAAAGTCCACACAATAGACTCCTCCCGCTTCAACTTTACGATGTGATAACCTTGCGAACCTGAAAACTTATCAACCCAGCTATATAGTGTCTCGGGTCCGGACTGTCAGGGTTTCGGCACTCGGCAGTCCCAAAGGTCTCTTCCATGCTCCACTTATGATATTGCGATATCGGTTCGGACCCGATATGGGTATGAACCAAATCCAATAATGTTTCAAGTCCGGAACTATGTTCTGCCAAGTAAATATCACGATTTCTCTCTGTAAAACAAAGTTTTGTCTACGGGACTTAACAATGCATTTAAGAATCTTGTGCTCACCGATATGAAGGGAAAACTTCCCAATAGGTCTAATATTAAGAGTTAATCGAAAAACCACAATTTAATCTCCATTAATACACGCGGAAACACACAAAACCAGGACTGATACGTCTATAAAATACCAATTAACAGAAAATCAATAATTCAAATGAACAGAGAGAGGCTTTGCAAAATGATAATGCTTTTGGGATCGACCTCCCTAAGAGTCCCGTTGTTTCTTATTTATAAATAATAGATAAAGCCTTCTCGGCCATTATCTTTTACAAAAGCATGCTTTTACATAGAATGATTTAAATCGTAAAGCTTTATTACAACTTATCCATAAGAGATTATATTTAGCATGATTTATTCTTAACTCTATTCCTATCTTGAACTAGAAAGCATGAAAATTGCTGGCTAAAGGACCCCACTCCCTTGCCTGTAGATTTTTTGGATTTTTAGAATATGTTTGAATATTTTTTCCTCTAAGCCACATGCTCCTGCATCAGAAGCAAATGTGTATATGTGTATATATGGTTATTATTGTAAATACCATAATGAGTTGTGTTGTAAAGCTCTAGTAAATGGTCATTGTATATACTACAATGAGCTATGTTAGAAAGTTGCATGGTCAGTATGTTTTGTTTTCAATAGTCTTGTTGTTTATAGGTGTCATTGAACATTGAGGATGGTGTTTGACAACCCTGGTTAAAAATCCATGTAAACATATATAAGACCACAGTCATGGGACACGTATTCCAAGCTGAATGGTGGGAGAAAACATCCTAGTGGGTGTTCATTTCAGTTATTATGTCTAAGGAAATTGGCAAAGGAAATGAAAAAGGCTTTGGAAAGGCAAGAGGCAATTATTTTGCATTTTGTTTATGAAAATTATGGAAATTAGGATAAAATGAAGGTGAAAGGTCGCAGGTTGCATGTGAGGAGGAAAATGAAGGAAAATAATGGAAAATAAAGAAAATAGAGGCTTCTGAGGATCAGTTGGGAAGCTTGGCCAATGTAGACTTTTTTTCAGTTCAATTTTGGAGCTCTCTCTCTATTCTCTCTCTCTCTCTCTCATTCCTGGACACTTAGAGTTTTCTTGGAGCACTCTTGGAGGGTGTGTCCTACTTGGAGGTTTGAAGAAATAAGGCAAAGGAAGAGAAAGAAATATAAAGAGGACATCATAATCAGTAGCTACAACGGATTTGGCTTGCAAGTACTGAGTTTCATATATGTTTTTCTCACTAGTTTTGGCATACATGGCATATGCATGTGATTAATTGGTCATGATCTGTCACTGGAATTGATGATTTCCTGGATTGACAGTGGATGCCTAGCCTTTCCATTTCCTGGATAGCCATGGTGTTGTGGGTTCATTTCTTTATTTTTCTGGTTGGTTCTCATGTTTCCTTTAGCTTGGGTTGAGTTAATAGTTACTAGAGGCCCTGGTTGGACAAATGCTCTAGAAGCCCTGTAACAACTTGGGTTGAGTTACTAGTCCTGGAAGCCTTGGTTGGAAAAACACTATGGAATCCCTTGGTGGGTTGAGTTACTAGTCATGGAAGTCCTAGTTGGACAAACGCTCTATAAGCCCAAAATAATTTGTGGGTTGAGTTACTAGTCCTGGAAGCCTTGGTTGGAACAAATGCTCTAGAGCCCTGGAAGGCTTGGGTAGAGACCAATATGATGATGGTTTTGGTGATGTCCAACTGTGAGGTGGAACCACTGTTTGATGGGTTGAGGTGGTTTGCCTCTGGAAGCCTTGGATGGTTTTGGATTGATGTGTTTTATGAGATCCCAAATTCATGCCTGGAATATGGCACGAGGGTGACTGGATGAAGAGAGTTTTGGCTCAGCCATGTCTACGGTCAGGTGGTTCGTTGAAGTCCCACAACTAGTTGGCCTTTGCATCATTAATAAGAGGTTATTTATCCTTATTATTTCATGAGTATTATACTGGTTTATATGTGGATCATATGCTTGTAATTTCCTTGGTATTTATGTTGCTACTATGTTGGTTGTGTATATGTTTTATGATAATGATTGTGTATGGATCTCATCATGCTTTTACTTGTAAATGAATGAACAATGTATCTACAACCGAATGGAAGAAAATGTAGCTAATTTGTTGAGGCATCAATGCTTCTTAGTGATTCTCAGATGATTATGAGACTGTTATAGATATATTTGGGTACTGCAACCCCAAACTCGAATGTCCATAAACCAAGGGCTCTTTAACCCCTAAAAGTGTTGTTTCATACCCTAAAGGATCATGGTCAACTGATTACATCATTTCCCAGAAGTTCCACTTGAAAAACCACTCAGAACTGGCCAAAACTTGACCATACTGACTGCTCCATGGTTAAGGTGCGATGCATACTGGCTGTTACACTAGCTAGGTGTGATGCATACTAAAAGAGCCTTCTGTGGGGTGTGATGAGCAAGAATAGACAAATGGCAGAGACATTTTGCTAAGTGGATGATCATGGAATCTTCCAAAAACTTCTCATATGACACTTGCCTCTCTGAATTCGCCCAGGGATGAGTAAGAGATCAATGAAATCTCCAAGTGGAACCAAGAACTATCAGTGGAATGACACTAATCAAAAACCCAGAGCTGACTCACACCCTTGCAAGACATCTATCAATGGATCCCTCATCTGAGAGATCTGGAGGCTGGAATTTTGTAATTTGTAAGGAAATGCTGTTGGTTTATCTATGAGAAGAGACATCGTATTGTTGGGTGATCTTGCCTTTTATGAGGTGAAGAGGGCTTCTATGCTGGGAGGATGATGTTGGATCAGACAGCTAGGTTGTAATCCTCTCTTCTACTATTAATAAAGTTCTTTGAGTTTTCCTCCATATAATCGTTTGTTTATGAATCTTATTGTTTATGAATGCAATTGTATGGTCAATGTGTTTCTGATTCTACATTGTTTATGATGTTTTAGATAGAGATGCTTTGATGGCTTTCTGTTACTTTGACTCTATAGATACTCTTTAAAGCAAGAAAAGTAGGAGAGGAGTGGCAAATTCTATCAAGGGAAAGAGAAATCAAGCAAGGATCCAAGCGGAAGATCCAGGTTGGTCCTCTTTTCTTCCCTCTTATCTATTACAATTAAAGGAAATCTCGAATTGCTTTGATTGTTTGTTTCTAAGATAGCTACCCATCTTAGTGGGACTAGCAGATCGAATAGACACTGGTTTTCTTAGAAACAAAATGGCGACTCCACTGGGGACCGAATAGTTTGATTGTTTGTTATTGTTGTTTTCTTTATAAACAACAGATGAAGCCTGGAGTTAGCCAACTAGCCTTCGAAACTCCTTTGCTATGTAATTACGAAGTAGATGAATGCTGCTTCAGTCAATCTCCGGGTTGGTTCATGAACTGAACATCTGACTTACAAGCATTCTAAGTGCCCTTGTGGTAGCTCATAACCTCATAAGATCATACCCCTATACTTTGTTTTTACTGTCCATCATAATTCAGCCTAAATCACTAAACTTAGCTGCAAATTTAGAGCAAAAACCAAACTTAGTTTCACTCCCTTGTCGATCGCACTGGCTAGGCAGCTTGTATGCATCACACCTCTCATGTGTTGCAGGTGAGATGCATCCCTGTTTCCCTTAAGGACAGGTGCGATGATTGAGTGATACTGTTTCTCTCTTTAAAAGTTGGGTTTCCTGATTTTCAGCTTTATTCAGTAGTTTTGTTGTTCATGATCAGTATCACATTGCTGAAGCCTCCTTCCCTTACATTATTCAGCCTCCATTGATTAGGATTTGTAAATGTTTTTATGTATTTTTCCATCATTTACTGTCCTCCTTTGTCGAAAGTAGCTTAATCGAACTATCATTTTTGATGAAAAAAGTGTCATAGCTGTTATTTTGAGTCAAAAAGAAGAGTGTCGTAAAGTATTCCTCCTCTAGATAGTTGATTGTAATTTTGTCATTGTATTTGATTTGTATTGTTAATTTTTGAATTGTTGAAAGCAGTTGTTCATTCGAAATCGAAAGTGTCGTTTTAGTCTTCCTTTCGTTTTCAAAAGAAATTGTCGAAATGTCGCTTTGAAGAAAATAGCTCATATACTTAGTTTTCTTTTTGAGAATTCTCACATTAAGGAAACGAAAAACAAATACATGCATTTGCATTTGCATTTAGACTGTGTGCGAAAGATGATTTAGGAAAAGTGCATTTAGTGTGTGCTCTTTGCTCTATGTTGAAAGAATCGTAATCTTCTTTCCTTAGTAGCTAGGATTTTCATTTCTAAAACAAAATAAACGACTGTTTATCATTTTAGATTGCATATTTAGGAATTTTATATCTACATCACGTGGTGAACCTTGAAAGACAAACTTCTAAGCAAGATCAACTCTAAAATAAATCTCAATGAACATAAAAATGCTTTGGAACCTAACACAACACATCTAGAAGTCTAGGCTAGAGACGTGTTCCAGCGTCGTAAAAGCTGGTAACTATCGTTTTTGTCGAAGGTTGGGTGATTCCTCCTCTTTGATACGACAAGTGCCAGTACGGACTTGTGCCCCCCATACCATCGAGTATATATTGGGAGACCACAATAGGCTGATATCCTTTATCCTTAGGAAGCCGTGTCTACCGCCCTATCGATCGCAATGCACTGAACACAGCATTCAGGAAGATTAACTGTCGTACGTAAAATCCTTGGTAATTTCTCTTTAATTTACCACCAAGGTGTATATTGTAGTTTTGCGATTGGTTTGGTAATCCCTCTGTCTAGATTTCCAGAGTAGTCACTTTCGTTCCTTTTCAACTCCTTAAAAGAAAAGGTCCATCTAAGCACTTGTCACTTCAGGCTCATTAAAAATCAAAGGCGACTAGAGTCACCTTTAGCTTTTTCTCGACTCTTAAAATTGAAAAAGCAAAGTTGCATCAAAGTGTCTTAAAATTTATTTAAATCAGAATAACATCCTTGTTCCTTCGTTGATCTTAGGTTGAGATAATGGAGTCCACCAATCAAGGAATCCCTCTTGGAGGGACTCCTAGTCCTTTCTCGGGGAGATATTGATGCTTTGTATATGGCTACATTGTCCCTTCTAGGAATCACAATCGGCCTACTGGTATGGCTACTCTTGATCTCTGTTGTTCAAAACACCATAATTCCTCAGCAATTAAATCAGCAACCAAATGATACTGAAGTTGTCCCTTCACCTTCAATTTCACTTGTTTCTCTCTCCCCTTCTTCCTCTTAGCTTGGTGAAACTAGTTATACTAAAAACCAAGTAGCTGAGAAGAAGAAGAAAGGGAAGGAGAAGAAGAAGAAGAAGCCAGTTAAGCAAGGGGGAAATAATGAATCATCTGGTGAAAATCGCACATTAAATCTCCTAGATATCCTTGTCTAATTTGCAAAGAAAACCATTTTCATCAAGATTGTCCTTGCATTCTGTGGATCTTGAGAGAATGGTCTCCCCATTCGCACCATCCGATGTCATCAACCTCTGTCAATCAGATTGATAACACACTGTCAACTAGTGAAAATGAAAGTCCTAGATAGGAAAGAAAGGTAAAACCTCCATGTCTACTATGTGAGGGAGACCATCACCTTCCCCGTTGTCCTTTTCTAGATGAAGCCAAGAGAATCTTGCATAATCACCCTGCTTCACTGCAACGACTTTTGCCTGGATACAAGAAACTCTTGCCAAGTCCATTACTAGTTGAGAACCCGACTGAAATAACTCAATTGTCGATCAAAATGCCTATCGTTGAAATTGAACCTTCTGAGTCCATACCGGACCAAAGTCAACAGGTCGAGATGGCAGTCAACCCAGTATTTCCTTCAGAAGGACCACCTTCGGATGATGCAATTTCCAAAGAGAATGAGAGCAGCACCATTCAAATTATTTTTATCGATACAGAGTCTGGTGAACTTAGGGGCAGTCCACCCGTTCCTTTACAACAGGAGGAAAGCCCCCCAGTTCATGAGGTTTATCCGGCTGTTTATCCGGTACCTCCTCCGAGTAGTCTAGTCATTTTCTTTGATTGGAATCAACTAGAAAGACCCCGCCTTCCATCTAATGTACCATTCTGGATCATAGTACAAGTTTACAAAATGATCGTGTCTGGCACTATCATAGATGAAGGGGCTTTAGTGAGTATCCTTTCCTCAACTTCTTGGAAAGCACTTGGTTTGCCATCGCTTCTGCCTGAAACACAAAATTTGTCAGGCTTCAACAAAGGAACCAGTCGACCGTTAGGGATCCTTCCAAAGTTACCGATAACTTTGAAAAGGAAAATCGTTCATTTGAACATGATGGTAGTCCAAGGGCCACTAGATTACAATCTACTCCTTGGACATGACTATATATATAGCATGGAAGCTATTATTTCCACACTCTTTCGAGTGATGTGTTTTCCACATGAAGGCAAACTGGTGCAATTTGTCGACCAACTTTCATTTCCTGGTTCAAACACAACTATGAATCAACTATCATCCCTAAATGGTCTCTTTGCGTCAACAATGTCTCTTCAACCTTCATTCCATCCACCTAATTACCACGAGTAGTTCAGTGAATGTAACGAAGTTTAGGGGGCATGCACCCTGGTCTACTTCGGCAGGCAAACCCAGATGAAAAGAGAGATTTCCTTGAAGGTTATATGATTGGACTGAAAAACCATTTCCTTGTAGGTTATGTGATCAGTCTGAAACAACTATTTCCTTGTAAGTTATGTGATTGGAAGCTCACACCATTCACCTTCATCTATTTCGATGGACAAAGCAAAGGAAGTCCTGCCTAACCGCAGGGACTTCCATTTGGTAACCTAGGAACTCTCCTTTTCTTAAATACCTGGGGGCATGCAACCTTTTATGCAAGTGAAAAACGACCAATTTCATTTTTTAGCTTTTTAGCGTTTTTTAGCTTTTTAGCATAGTTAGCTTTGTAGTTTGGTCATTTCTAGCTTACATAAAAAGGAAATGAGCACATGTTATAGTAGAGTTCAAGCTCATTAAAAAATAAACCTACCAATAAGAGACATCTTCAAATGACTGGCATGAGCAATGTTTCCACAAGGTTCAAGCTCGTTAAAAAATAAACCTGCCACTGAGCATAGTTTCTTCTGATTCAAACTCATTAAAAAATGAGTCCACCCTCGGTAAATAACCTTCGTGATTGCCTTGTTATCAGCCTTTTGAGCCTTGGTTGTGTTCTTACCATCACCTCCATTCTTTTGGCCGATCATACGCTTCCACTTGATTGTTTACCCTTTTGAGGAATAACTGTGACGAGTGGTTCTGTTAACCACCCTCTTCACACTACCATGTTTTGAGAAGTTCCAAACTTACCTGGAACCAGTTGCTACCCAAGAACACCACTCGTTCCTAAAAAATGAGTCTCTTTTAAACTCTTTTTAGACTCGTTAAATATAAAAAGATTGTCAAGCTATTGGCCTTGCTAGCTCGTTAAATTAAGGGGAAGCACCATCCCTCCTATACATTTTAATATTTTTAGATCTGAGGGATTATCAAACAAAAAGATCGAGCGCTTGTTTTTTCGGCTTGCTAAAGCGATCGAAAAGTCATCCCTTTCGTATTATTTTATACTTTTTCAGACTTAAGGGACTATGCTACGAAAAACGACTATTGGAGTTTCCTTGTCATCCCTTTTCAAACACTCTAAACATGAAAAGGACCGAGTTATATTTGTTGTTAAACTCGTTAAAACAATAGCGACAAACTTGTCCACCTAGACAAGAACGAGTCTCACTGATGCTAGGCTCGCTAAAACGTAGTGACAGGTTTGCCCGAAGGGCAAATTATAGACCAAGCATATGTTATCCTCCTCAAGCTTGACAAAAATAAAGAGGTACTGGTTAGCAATGACTGGGGAAAAAGGGAAGAAAACTTGAAAAATTTTAATGGTAGCAGGTCGCTCTTGAACATGACACTTTCACTCCATCACTATGATTGAGTCGGGTTGGGTTATTTTGTTCACCGGTCATATCACCATTGGTCCTCCATACCATCCATCTTTTGGGGTTAACGCTACCAATCCATCTCATTGTCGCTGACATGTTCAAGAGAAGTCATTCAGAGAATTCACCATCCAGCAAACGCCTCATCCACTGCAATACCTTCACCCTTCATTTTTCATGACTGCCATTCCTGAACCTTATATCACCAGATCGTTTTCACCTCCAGAAGATCTTTCTGTTCTGTTTCATGTCGTAGATGTGGGATACATTAAGGCCCTCCTACGGCGAGTCACTTCTTGTCGACATCAGCTCATTATCCAAGAAGTTGACTTAGAAACAACCCTTTCAGTACTTTGAAGCTTGCATGCCTCAATGGCAAGTTTCTCACTTCCGGCAACAGGTTTACATCAATGGCCTTTGACCGAAAGATTTTTCGTGGTGTTTGACATCAGATCATATATTCACACCACGTGAATTGTACTGTAGTACCTTGAGGGTCATTATCATTATCGGTGATTCCTCTCGCGCCTGTTAACAACTTACATTATTGGCTGGTAATCAGGCGATGTCTTTCCATGTTCAACTTCAGAACATCTTTTCACACGGATCGACTTGTACATCGGGTGAAGATTGAACGAGTTTGAAGACCCTGGATCTAGTTTCATCCATCTGGGCTATGATATATTCAGGAAAATTAAAGACATCAATTGTACACAAAAGCTGCACGAATAGTCATCTAAGCCTGGGAAGATGACTCTTCATGCGAAGAATCACCAGTCTGCAATAGCAAAAGATTGTCTGTCCTATGTACATGAAAATGAATTTATAAAGCTGAGCATGGGAATGCCTGCCTCAGCTAGATCATGAAAATAATATGATGATGTATTGTATTGTATCTTATATAGGTCACCTTCCAGTTCGAATACCTCGGATCCTCATGATAAACCATTTCACCCAACATCAAAAGATGTACAACCTCATGATATAGGGGGCAACTGTTATAGACATATTTGGGCACTGCAACCCCAAACTCATATGTCCATAAACCAAGGTCTCTTTAACCCCTAAAAGTTATGTTTCATACCCTAAAAGATCATGGTCAACTGATTACATCATTTCCCATAAGTGCCACTTGAAAAACCACTCAGAACTGGCCAAAACTGGACCATACTGACTGCTCCATGGTCAGGGTGCGATGCATACTGGCTGCTGCACTAGCCAAGTGCGATGCATACTAAAAGAGCCTTCTGTGGGGTGCGATGAGTGAGAATAGACAAATGGCATAGACAATTTTCTAAGTGGATGATCATGGAATCTTCCAGAAACTTCTCATATGACACTTGCCTCTCTGAATTCGCCCAGGGATGAGTAGGAGATCAATGAAAGCTCCAAGTGGAACTAAGAACTATCAATGGAATGACACTAATCAAAAACCTAGAGCTGACTCACACCCTTGCAAGACATCTATAAATGGTTCCCTCATCTGAGAGATCTGGAGGCTGGAATTTTGTAATTTGTAAGGAAGTGTTGTTGGTTTATCTATGAGAAGAGACATTGTATTGTTGGGTGATCTTGCTATTCATGAGGTAAAGAGGGCTTCTATGCTAGGAGGATGATGCTGGATCAGATAGCTGGGTTGTAATCCTCTCTTCTACTATTAATAAATTTCTTTGAGTTTTCCTCCATATAATAGTGTGTTTGTGAATCTTATTGTTTATGAATGCAATTGTATGGTCAATGTGTTTCTGATTCTGCATTTTTTATGATGTTTTAGTTAGAGATGCTTTGATGGTTTTCTGTTACTTTGACTCTACAGGTACTCTTTAAAGCGGGACAAGTAGGAGAGGAGTGGAAAATTCTATCAAGGGAGAGAGAAACCAAGCAAGGATCCAAGTAGAAGATCCAGGTTGGTCCTCTTTTCTTCCCTCTTATCTATTACACTTGAAGGAAATCTCAAATTGATTTGATTGTTTGTTTCTAAGATAGCTACCCGTCTTAGTGGGACTAGCAGATCGAATAGACACTAGTTTTCCCAGAAACAGAGACCCCTATGCTTAGATATGTCATTTACACCTATAGATTACATATTTGTGATATGTTTGACGAAATGCCTGTCATGGCTAGTGGGGGTCCAATCAAGGGCTTGTTTAAGTAATTGCATTTGTATCATCATTTCCTTGTTATATTTCTATTTTTAAGGTGCCATTCAATTCTAGGCAGTGACCTAGGCTACGAGCCTAAAAAAGTGGCTCAAATCCCGGTGACACTGGCACAACACTGAGAAAAATAGTCCATGGACACTGGCATGCCATGCTGTGGGAGCTTCCAGAGCCCTCTGGATGCTGGCATGCCCATAGCATGGGAAATTATGGGGGTTAAGTGGTCTAAAATCTCAGTGGAACCTACGGGCTAGTCACCAAAAAGGTTGGGATAGTTCCTAGGAGTCCTATTGCTGATGTGGAAGGCCTATATGGTGTGTTTTCATCAGTTCCACTTCCTTAAAGTTGTAGGTTTTAACCCCGTACAGAAATTACCTGCATACAAATTCTAAAACACAAAAAATAAACAATGTGAGAGAATAACACATAAACACATATACACAAAGATTTTCCTCTCGATCCCAAAACCGGGACTACCAGCTTGATTTTTCATTATGTTCCTTTCAATGTTACAATAAATATTTATACATGCCGAAGCATCCAATATCATGGACCGAAAAACCATCGCGTTCAAAACCATGGACCGAAAACCATTGCGTCCAAAACCATGGACCGAAAACCATCACGTCCAAAACCATGTGTCAAAAACATGCACAAAACCATAGGTAGGTCCGCCCAACCTAACATATGGTCCAAAACCAAAATTTTCCGGGGCACTGCCCCAGACCCCATAGAGTGGGGTTACCTTAACCCCTCAAACCCCCTGTGACTCCCCCCACTACGCAATTGACGCAATGAAGGGGGGGCTCTACCCCCCTTCTAACACCCCGGTTAACTACGTGGGCTAGTCGTGGAAAGAATATAACAAAACCCAACATTCTCCCACTTGTTGTTTTCTTTCCACAGGGGGCCACAAGAGAGCTTAGTCATTTTTCTAGCCATGCAACGCCCATTGTTTCTCTACACCAAGAGAACTTGCCAAAGCTCACAGATTTTGTCAATGCATCTGCAGTATTCTTCAGAGTGTCCACCTTTACCAACAACACCTTTTTGTCTTCTATCATATCCCTCACAAAGCGATATTGAACATCAATGTGATTTGTCTTTGAATGAAATGGAGGGTTCTTTGCCAAGAAAATTGAACTTTGGCTGTCACAGTCTATCCTTATATCTCTCTGTACTAACCCCATATTTGAACACAATCTCTGCAACCAAACTGCTTCCTTGCTTGCATGAGTGGCTGCCATGTATTTTGCCTCTGTAGTTGATAGTGCCACTACAGATTGTTTCTTACTCATCCAACTGACTGCACCTCCAAATAGGTTAAACACATACCCACTTGCAGATATTCTCTTATCCAGATCTCCATCCCAATCTGCATCAACAAAGCCATGAATATCCACCACTCTATCCAATCCTAGTCTTCCTTGGTAGCACAAACCATAATCACTAGTGCCACGCAAATACCTGAAAACGCGCTTCACTGCTGTCCAGTGCTCCTTCCTTAGTTTTGACATAAACCTGCTCAATACTCCCACTACATGTGCAATGTCTAGTCTAGTATAGACCATCGGATACATCAAGCTACTGACTGCACTTGCATATGGAACAAGGGACATGTCCTCTTCCTCTTCTTGTGTCTTGGGACATTGTTTAGCAGATAACTTTACACCTACAAGAATAGGAACCTTCACAGATTTACTATCCTGCATATTAAACCTCTGCAATATTGTCTCGACATACTTCCTCTGGCTTAACCAGAGCTTCCTCTTTGTCCGATCTCCTTTAATTTCCATGCCCAAAATATAGTTTGCAGCACCAAGATCTTTCATGTCGAATTTGGAGGACAATTGGGTCTTCAAATCCTGGATAATTTCTTTGTCATTTCCAACCAGCAACATATCATCCACATACAAGACCAGATAAATAACATGGTCACCAATTAATTTAAAATACACACAATGATCTGCTTTGCTTCTGGATAAATGTATCAAATTTCTGATACCACATCCTTGGTGATTGTTTTAACCCATACAGAGACTTCTTTAACTTGCATACCAATTCTTTCTTACCCTTCATCGCAAAGCCTTCAGGTTGCTTCATGTATATCTCCTCTTCCAGATCCCCATGAAGAAATGTTGTCTTCACATCCATCTGTTCTACCTCAAAATCAAAAGCAGCAGCAATAGATAAAAGTAATCTAATAGAAGTTACCTTGGCAACAAGAGAAAAAATATCACCAAAATCAATTCCCAGCACCTGGGGATAACCTTTTGCTACTAACCGAGCTTTGTATTTCTACACCTTTCCTTCTGCATTCGTCTTCTTCTTGAACACACATTTGTTGCCAATGGGTTTCCTTCCAGCCGGCAACTCCACCAAATCCCAAGCCTCATTTTTATGCAAAGATGCCATTTCATCAACCATGGCCTCTTTCCAGAGTTTTCCATCCTCTGAATCTACTGCTTCCTTCATAGTTCTGGGATCATCATCAGTCATAGATAAAGAAAAATTTGAACAGAAAATAGATGGACTATACCTTTTTGGCTGCCCTCTTTCTCGAACTAATCTTCTCACACCCGGAGTTTGTGGCTCTTCATCTTTTGACTCCTCCTCTGCTGTAGAGTCTGATTCTTCCTCCTTTAGCTCAAACTCTATCTTCTCAGGTTCCTCTTGTTTGACTTCATGTTTAATAACATCTTTTACCTCTCTGAACACCACATCTCGGCTGTACACAACCTTCCTTGTTACTGGGTTCCAAATCTTATAACCCTTTAAACCACCCTTATACCCAATAAAGATGCACTTTCTAGATTTACTATCCAACTTGGTTCGTTTCTCCTTTGGAACACGTACATATGCATCACATCCAAATACCCTCAGATGTGAAAGAGAGGGTTTCTTACCAGTCCATACCTCTTGTGGAGTCTTATCCTCCAACACTAATGAAGGTGATCTGTTGACCATGTAACATGATGTCTCCACCGCCTCTGCCCAGAATTCCTGTCCTAACCCTGCAACACTGAGCATGCTTCTTGCCCTTTCCATAAAAGTGTTGTTCATTCTTTCTGCAACTCCATTTTGTTGAGGTGTATATGGATTAGTCTTATGTCGTGCTATACCACACTTCTTACAGAATTATTCAAATTCCTTACTGCAAAATTCTCCACCATTATCGATCCTCAGCACCTTTATCTTCTTCTCTATCTGGTTTTCCACTAGAGCCTTAAATTATTTAAACATGTCAAAGACTTCAGATTTCTTCTTAAGGAAATATATCCATGTATTCCTTGAGAAGTCATCTATAAAGGATACATATTACACAGACTTACCCAGTGATGGAACCTTCATAGGTCCAAACACATCACTATGCACAAGGTCTAATATTTGTTTCGCCCTCTTACCACCAGAGGCGAAACTCACCTGATTCTACTTCCCATATACACAATTTTCACAGAAATCAAAATCCAGAGAGATATTACTCATACCTTCTACCAAACCTTTACCATGAAGTATTCGAAGGCCTTTCTCTCCAATATGTCCAAGCCTTTGATGCCACAACATGGTATTCTCTCCAGAGACCATTAGATTATCTCCTCCTATTTCAGGAACCATGGAACTGTTGCACCCATCAACAACTGTGCTACCATGTAGCTTGTACAGAGTTCCAATCCGAACTCCTCACATCAATACTAGTGCTCCCCGAACCATCTTGCAGGTATCCTTCTCAAACACTATTTTTACACCTGCATCATCCAACTTTCTTACAGAAATCAAATTTCTGGCCAATGTAGGAATATGCAGAACACCCGGAAGTGTTCTAACCCTTCCACCTTGCAACTTCAACTTTACTTTCCACGAGCAATGATTTTAACCTTCCTATCATCTCTTAAGAAGACATCACCACCATTGTATTTCTCATACTCGCAAAACCACTCTCTATGGGGAGTGAAGTGAAAGAATGCACTTGAGTCAATCAACCATGCCTCATGATCTACATGTGTACTTGAAGAAGCCAAGTACACATCCCCACCTTCATCTAAGGTGGTTTTCGCCTCTGCAGAAGGAGCATCATCAGATCCCTTTCCTTTATCAGGAGTTTTAAATTTACAGTCCCTTTTGTAGTGCCATTCCTTTCCGCATTTCCAGCACACCACCTTTACAGGTTTTCCTGGAGATTTAGATCTCCCTCTAGATTTAGATCTCCCACTCGATGACTTATTTTTGTTTCTGTTCTGGGACCATCCTCGTACAGACAAGGCATCACTATTCTAGATCTCCATATTTTTCCGTCTCATCTCCTCTGTCAGCAAGGATGAGACTATTTCATCAAACTGCAAGGCATTTGCATTGCTGCCTATTGCAATAACCAAACTATCCCACGAATCTGGTAGAGAACACAGCAAACTAATGCACTTATCTTCATCTGAAATTTTAATATCAACAGATGCTAACTGACTTACCACAGTATTAAATGCATTCATATGCTCTGTCACCGAGTCTCCATCTTTCATCCTTAGGTTATACAGCTTTTTCCGTAGGAACAGTTTATTCACCAGAGACTTAGATTGGTACAAAGTCCCTAACTTGTCCCACAAAGCCCTGATACATTCAGCAATACTGAATCTGAGACACACAATCGTATTGTGCTCTTTGCCTTTTGATCCAACTTCTTCCATTCTTCATCAGACACTCTCGTTGGTTTAGTACCCGGATCTACCACGGTCCACTAATCTTTATTCACCAACAGATCCTCCATCTTGAGTTTCCACAACTCAAAACTCTGACCATTAAATTTCTTGATCTCTATCTTTCCACTACTTGCCATATTCTTTCACCACCAGAATCGATCTCGTAGATCTCCCACTGAATAGGGTGTACCACAGGCCTGAGTGAAACCCCTCAGCAACAAAGGCATCCCCTTGAAGCTAAAACGGCTCTGATACCAAATGTAGGTTTTAACCCCGTACAGAAATTACCTGCATACAAATTCTAAAACAAAGAAAATAAACAATGCGAGAGAATAACACATAAAACACATATACGCAGAGATTTTCCCCTAGATCCCAAAACCAAGACTACAAGCTTGAATTTTCATTATGTTCCTTTCAATGTTACAATACATATTTATACATTCCGAAGCATCCAATACCATGGAACAAAAAACCATCGCGTCCAAAACCATGTGCAAAAAAAATGCACAAAACCATAGGTAAGTCTGCCCAACCTAACATAGGGTCCAAAACCAAAAAATTTCGGGGCGCTGCTCCAGACCCCATAGAGTGGTGTTACATGCACCCCTCAAACCCCCTATGACTCCCCTCGCTACGCAATCGACGCAACGAAGGGGGGGCTCTGCCCCCCTTCTAACCCCCCAGTTAACTACATGGGCTAGTCGTGGAAAGAATATAACACAACCCAACAAACGTGACTTAGGAGGTCGAATCATATTATAGTAACTTCTTGTCACGTGTTTACCCCAGTTGGTCAGTTACTTGGGTAAATGTGGGAGGAGGATGTTACAATCTGATTAAGTCATATGCTAAGAGATGGTAGTCCACATCCTTTGCACCTGTACCACTACCTGTACCTATGTCTGCACTCTGCTATAACCTGTGCCTAAGCTCCATGTACCTGTTATCTCGTTGACTTGCCTTTAAGATCTGATCTTGTAGATTGTCCCATAAGAACTCATAACTACAATGTGATTTACATGTACCCTCCTAGTAAGAAAATCTGCAACCTTGTTCTCTTTACCCTTGATGCACTTGATCTCAAATTCAAACTCACTAATCGTGGCCAACCATCTAGCTTGATTGGAATTCAGATTTGGTTGTTCAAATAGGTACCTCAACCCATTGTGATCATTCATGAATACAAACCTCCTACCAAGAAGATAGTGCATCCACATCTTCAATGCATGAATGATCGCTGCTAACTCAAGATCATGAGTCAAATAGTTTTGCTCATTATCATTTAGCTTTCATGACTTGTAGCACACTACTTGTCCCTCCTACATAAGGACTTCACCAAATCCTCTCTTGCAGGCATCTATACATACCACAAACTCTTTTTTCGGATCTGCAATATTTAACACTGGAGAATTTGCCAATAATTTCTTTAACTTCTCAAAACTTGCTGCACATTTTTGTGTCCATTAAAATTTCTTACCTTTCTTCTACAATGACGTAATAGGATATGCAATATGAGATAAGTTCCTGAGGAACCTCCTATAATAACCTTCTAATTCATAAACGATATTACCTCTTCCACATTTCTAGGAGCTACCCACTCCATGATAGCCCTTATTTTATCTGGACCCACTATTATGCCTTCCTTGGAAACAACATGTCCCAAGTAATGCACCTTTTTTTTAAGAAAATGCATTTACTGAGCTTAGCATACAACTGATGCTCTCTCAATAGTCTCAATATTGTTTCTAAATATTCGACATGCTCTTCATAATTCTTAGAATATACCAGTATATCATTAATGAATACAATAATAAATTTGTCTAGATAAGGACGCAAAAAATTATTCATCAAGAACATAAAGGTAGTTGTTATAGCACCATTTACCACCCTTGGTATTTGTGATGCTTGGTTTATGTCCTAGGGCAACCCCTCCTTCTAGACTTGGTCCAAATATTTTAAAAACAGTGTTTTATTCCCTATACGCTACTTTGCCCTGAGATAAAAGCGTGTACACGCAGGTTAGTCAATACCCAACCCACGTATATGTGTTAAAACACTTAAAAAAATTAAATTTCCTTAATTATGGGTAGAGTTCACAATTTTTACCTATTGATTACCTCCTATTGCCCATGACCCAACTGTTTCCCAACTTAAAAACTAATTGGGAGAAGTATAAATAGACTTCTATGGGAAGGCCTTAAGGAGGAGAAGAGATAGAATTATTATACTGAGATTATCCCTGACTGAGTCTGAAGTATCCCTGTGCTTAAAGAACTTCCCCAAGTTTAAGGAAACCCTTGTTTCCTTGATTGTTGATATTCTCCCTTTTGCTTTAGATATCATGGTATTGGTTATGGAAGGAGGTTGTTGAAGACTAGGACTGGACGGATCTGGAGGACGGTTCCGCTTGGAGCCGGAAGAAGAAGACTCAGGTGAATTCTCTCCGTGTTAGTTATAGCTTTCTACAATAAAAAGAAGCATTGTCTTGTTCCTGAGATTAACTTTGTTTATGCATCAGATACTATTGTAATTCATGTATGAATGTTATTTTGATGTATAACTAATCATTTGCTTATATGATATAAAGTTAATTTCATTAAAATTATTTATCTATATGATGCTATGTATGTTCGAATTGGTTGATTTGCAGATTCGAAGATCATCAGGAGTTGCAAAGGGTCTGAACCCTGCTAGAACTACCCAAACGAAGGACATTCGGGTATGGTCGCTATCGCATAGTTTGTTTATATAAGCATGTTTCCTGAGTTGTATGAGTGTTTCTTACTGTAGTTTGCTCTTGCTATGTTGGGGTTCCAACCCAAAACCCTAGGGTACTTATTCCCGTAACAGAATTGGCGACTCCACTGGGGATAACAATCTTGTTATTCCTAGTTTGGGTTGTTCATTGTCAATCAGGGCCAAGTTATTGGTTTGCTTGCTGTGACAGTATTGTTCGGTCCAGTAGAATCTCATACCTTAAGTCTGATCTCTTTGATCTGGCTTTGTTTTCTATTTTTCTTGCAAAGCTTTATATATGCACTTTAGTCTGCTTACAGTAGCGTACACACGCTTCTTTCTGTGAAGTGAACTGGCGTATATGCGAGTTTCCTTTATCAGAAGCACGTGTACACGCCTTTGTGCTTGAACACAATCACGTATACCATTTTTTGCATTGTTTTTTCAAATCTCTCTACCCAGAAAGATTTGTTTATTGGTCTGTTTAGTCTCTGAGTGGTCAATTTCTGTCTATGGAATTTTATTATTTTGTGAGCTCACTGTTTTGAAATTTCTTCCACTTTGAAAAGATTTGGCCTAGGTTTGCTTTTGAGTGAGTTTAATGATTTGTGTTTTGGCACACAAGACTTCGTACAGAGGTTCTTGATTGTTTTGGTCCTCCAGAACAGCATATTGTTTTCAATCTTAGTGTCAAGCTCGGTTATTGGTCTACTTTCTTTGCTTTCCGTCATTTTGTGGCCTTATACCTTTTCTTGCTTTTTGAAAGTTTCTTTTTGACAAATTTGAAAGTGTTTCTTTCCTGACTTCTTGGTCAGTTTTTCAAAGCTCTTTGCTGTTGTTTGGGTCGTTTAGTGCAAGTTGAAGCCTTTTTGTTCAAGTTTTCATTCGTTGTCGAATTTGTAACTTGCAAAGATTCCTTGTGCTCTTCTTTCGGTCTTTGAGTCTTTAGTGGCATTTAGAGTGCTTTCAAAAGGTTGTTTTCATTGCTTCTTGAAAAAGAAAAGATCTTAAAAAACATTGTTTTTGTTTTCTTTTGCCAAGTTTGATTTTGGTTTCTTTTGATTTTTTGAAAGTGAATTGTGATCTTTTTGGATTTGTCCTTCTTGTTTGGAGAGGATTTTGTATTCAAAATTTGTATTCTTTTCAAACACTTAAGTTGGCTTATTAATAGTTATAAACAATTGCTTTCGTTCTTTTTAGAGTAATCTAGGATCTTGCATCTTCATTTACACCTTGCATTAGGGTAGTTTTGCATTATTAAAGCATCAATAGTCTTTTTAGTTTTTGTATGTGTGAAGTGTGTTTTAAGAAAAGAAAAGAAAAAAAAATTGCTTTATAGAAGTTTCGTAGAACCCACGTAGAGATCTCTTTTCATCGAAGAACAAACAATTGCATTCATATAAGTTAGTTTTTTATTGATTTCTTTTGCATCATACAAACACCATTGGTTTCATTTCCATTTATCCCTTTAACTTAAAAGAACAGCCATTAAAAATCAAGCGCTTAATAAATAAACTAGAACTTTTGTATTGTCATCAGAATAAACCAACAAGTTTAGGTTTATTAGGGCCTTGGATTAGGCAAGAGGAGAGTTAACTCTCCAAGACTGCTCTAAATTGTAAAACATAGAAGTCTGATTAAAGAGCGAAATCCAATAGCATTAGGGAGACTGAGAAAGCTCTGTGACTGGGAGTAAAGCACGAGGGTTAGTGAAGATAAGGACGAGAGATACCCCTTCTCTTACTTTTCGAATCCTACCTCACAATTGTTCCGCCCGACTTTTGATATGAGTTGGTGACCATATTTGCCTATCCTAGGGATCCACACAGGTGGCTGCGGAGGGGAATCTCGTGGCACCTGAGGTTGACGTTGTATCATGTTCAGCAGTACTTCTGGAGGGCACCCTTGTGAAGATTGGGGGATTGCACCAAAAAAGGTTGTTGTTTGGAGGTCAGCGTAACTACCTCTGATACCTTCGCTAGTAGGCCTGGGGCGTAATTACCCAAGACTATTTTCGGAAGGCCCTTATTATTAACTTTCTTGTATTTTGGTGTCCATTCCTAATCACCCAGAGCAGAAATAATTGGAAAATGTTTGATTGTTGATATCTCTAGGGACATTTTAGTGAGTGTTTTGTGCTCCTAGTCAGCCTAGATTTTTAATTTTCTTGAGTCTTTAAGTAGATTTTGTAAAATAATTCAAAGTGGCTGACCGACCATCTCGACGGTCTCGGAGACTTCGTGGGCTTTCACCTATGAGTCCAGAGCCTTCTCCTAGAAGGCATAGGAGCGATTCTACCAGTGGTTTCCAACCAGTGGCAGCAGGCGCATTGGAGATTGATCCTCCGCTTGGGGGCATTAGTTCACAAGATAGACCTGGTACTACTACAAAGTTAGAGAGGAACACACCAGTTCTTTCTCGAGTACTCTTCTAGTCGGAAGATAGTATTGAAGTAGAAGAGCTTTCAGAGTCGGTTGCGGCTCCAAATTCTCCTCTCCCTCCTAATCATCTAGACGTTTTGTTATACGTTGGAACTCCGACTCATAGGCCTTCGAGCCCAAGTCCACATACATCTATCCCTTCGATGACCACTGCTGGAAGCATGGCATCCACGACGAGTGTTGCGAGCATGCAGACTCCCATATTTGTGCAAGGGGGAGGAACTATTTCCATCCCTTCTAACACTCCCAGCACATCTATATTTGGGTCTACTTCCATTCCATCGACGAGTGGAAGTTCTCAGCCTAATGCATCCAGTTTTGGATTTTTCCCTTTTGGAATGCCCTCTCAAGGTATTCCTTCAGTTCCTTTGAATATACCATCAACCGCCTCCACATCCATGATGAGTGGATCAGCTTCTTTTTAGGGTTTCCCATTTTGAAGTGGTCATATAACACATTCCAATCCAACAGTAGGGTCAATGCCTTTTCCTTTTACAAGTCAAGGTAGTAACCCTTTCAGAGTTGGACAAACCCTACAGTTAGTGGGATAGGAGCTGGGAATCAATTTTTCGGCCAACAAGGGAATGTGCCGTATTCTTCGGTTAATTCATTTCAAAGTTTTTCACCCTTTGCTAATGCATGGAACCCTTATCAGGGGCTGTCAGCTCCTTTCAATACTTCGTTAGGGGGTAACTTCACTGGTTACGGAGGATTTTCGGCAGGAGTTGGTCAAACTCCGAATTTTACTGGACCACAAGGATCACCCTTTGGTTCAGTAGGCTCTACGAGTTACTTTGGGCAAACTGGTGCGTTTCAAAATCCAAGTCATTATTTTTAGACCTATTGGAACCCCGCCCATTCCGAATGGAATTCCCAAGGTCCTCCACGACTTCCTTTTCTGGCCACGCTTAATTTGCTAGACTTGACCTAATTGACGAATGGTCCAATTAGGTACAATCTGGCTTGGCCTTCCGTCCCAACTAAACTTCCATCGGATATTCCAAAATTCGAAGGGAAGAATGGTGAAGACCTGCGAGACCATGTGAACACATTCCACTTATGGTGCTCATCCAACTCCCTGATAGATGATTCGATCAGGTTGAGGTTATTTCAGCACACCCTAACTAATAATGCGGCCAAATGGTATATAGAGTTGTAAGGGGGCACCTTTACTTCTTTCGCTGATTTGGCTAATATTTTCTTGAACCATTTTCAGTTGCCTATCCTCTATGAAGCCGGAACTAAGCTTCTGACCAATTTTCATCAAGACACGACAAATCACATTTTAGATCATATCCAAGAGTGGAGACAGAGGAAGAGTCTTATCAAAGCCGAAATTCCACCAGAGTTTCATCTCGAATGGTTTCTCAAATCATTACAAACGGAGATCTCAAAGGATGTTTCTCTTTCCGGTGTTTATTCGAAAGAGAAGGCTATTTTTTGAGCCCAACAATTAGAACTGATATATTCTCAGTCTAGGACTCTTCAAAAAATCCTACCTGATGCTCCTAGATCCAAGGTTGATTTAGCCAAACCGAAGCCAAGCCCTCATGCCAATGGTATAGTTGGATCAATTGACGCAAATACGGTGAACCTTTTGAACCAATTGCAGCAGTTGTCTCTACAAACTGCTTCTTCTAACCAGGCAGCACTGTCTACACCTTCGCCCTCCCAACCTACCTCCATAAATGTTGTCCAGGCTTCTAACCCCAAAGGAAATCAACAATCCGATGGGAAGAAGAAGGGACGAGGTAAGAAGAAGAACCAGGAAGGGAAGGGTAATGCAAACAATCCCGACAACAGTGCCGGTGAGGGTAGAAAAGAGTCCAAAAACAAGGTTAAATTTCCATGCAAGCTATACAATGGAGATCATTTGACTCACCTCTGCCCTAAGATTCAAGATGCTCAGCGCTTGTTAGTGCAGAAAGGGTCCTCTAGCTCCCAAGATATCCTGACTAACCCTTTTCCCCAAGGGCAGCAATTACCTGCTGGTGCAAACTCGAACATTGGTACCTCTGCAAGGGACAACCAAGAAGGGGAAAATTCCTCAAATGTTTATATGATGAACTCTCATGTCGATGTTGCTACACGAGCGAACAATTATGGTGAAACAGAAACATCTAAGGGTAAAGTTGTTCCCGAAACCACATACCCACTTCATATTGAGCGACCCTCTGTTGAGTCTATACCTCAGATACCGAAAGGTTCCACAAAGTGCTCGACTATTAACCCTAATGCTAGGGCAGCCCAGAACTACTCGATTGTAGAAGATCTGGCTCAAATTCCTTGTGCTATGTCTGCATTGGAGGTACTCCAGTCATGTCCTACTCAGAGAAGTTCTTTGCTTTCGGCGATCGGGGTAGTGGATCCAAAAAATTCTTTAGTGCTCACTTTTGATATGCTAAATGTCAAAAAGAGACTTCCTCACCATATGGCTTTCCAGATAAAGTCTACTTACCGAAAAACCAATATTTTTCGGACAATTATAGATGAGGGAGCTTCCACATGCGTAATGTCTATGTCATGTTGGAAGGCCATTGGATCACCTTCAGTTATTCCTTCACCGGCTCTCTTAACAGCGTTTGATGGACATTCTCATAGGCCACACGGAATTATCCCGACCTTTCCTATATGTGTTGGAGGAAAGGTACTTAATATTGAGGTAAAAATGATTGATGCCAACCTGGATTACAACCTCCTCTTAGGAAGGAATTGGATTTATGAGATGGATTCCATAGTTTCATCTCTATTCTGCATCCTCTGTTTTCCTCATGAGGGGAGAATTGTTAAAATTGATCAGTTAGATTATTCTTCGGGTGACTCTCGAGCAACTTCGGATTCTACCGTTCCATTGGTGGATAATCCCCGTCAACCTATAGAGAATTTAGGAGTTGGGATGTACTCTTCCTTGATGGGTATATTTGACCTTCCCCCTCCTACAGCTAGAATCAATGCAATTTCATCCTCCAAGGGGCCTTCACGGAAAGAGTTCTTTCGAACTCATTATTTTTCAGACCCTTGGACCTTACCTTCATCTACAACCACATTAGATGGAGGCCAGGTTGGTGGAATGGAATTTCCCATGTCTGCAGCAGAACTTAGCTATCAATCTATCGTTAACTCTACAGACAACCATCCCACTCCTTTTTTAGAGGAGGAGTTAGATGGTGATGTGGCTCCAGCTTGGACCCTTGACTCTACTTCTGCTATGGATTGCTTAGATACAATTTTACCATTTGACGAAGCAATTTTAGAAGCAATGATGGGTGTAGGTCGACCTTGGGAAGATTTACATCATCGTCCATATTTTCATCTTCCATTGCATGAAGTCGAATCTAGGTTCTCCAATCTACTTACTAGCGATGTTTCTACAGTTTCAAACCCTTTGGATACAGCACAATTATTTGTTGAAGGTAATATGTTGATTATCTCAAAAAATGTACCTATAAACATCTCTAGGAAGTCTGACGTTATAGAAAATGTCTTCATCAGGGCCGATTGTTCCCCTGAGAGATTCAGATTTATGCCGACCTCTTTAAAGAGTTTCAAGATGTGTTCACTTGGTCTTATGAGGAAATGCATGGTACTGATCCATCTATAGTCCAGCATGAGATCAAGACATACGAAAACGCCAAGCCAATTCGTTAGAAGCTTCGACTGGTCAATCCTAGGAAAGAAGCAACTATTAAAGCTGAAGTTGAAAATCTGCTTAAGGCAGGTTTCATATACCCTGTTCCTCTAACAAAGTGGGTTTCCAATCTAGTCCTGGTAGATAAAAAGCAAGGAACAATCCGAGTATGCATCGACTTTAGGGATTTGAATAAAGCTTGTCCAAAAGACAATTACCCCACACCTTTTATTGATCAAATAGTTGATGAATGTGCGGGTAATGAAATTTTTTCATTCATGGATGGATTCTCTGGTTATAATCAAATTTCTATCCATCTAGAGGACCAACATAAGACAACTTTTATTTGTCCCTAGGGCACCTTTGCATACAAAAAGATGCCTTTTGGTCTTAAAAATGTTGGAGCTACGTTTCAGCGGGCCATGTCTTATGCTTTCCACGACATCAAACATGTCATCGAAGCATACTTGGATGATTTAGCTACTCGTTCTCGAAAGAGAATCGATCATCCCAGCCACCTTTGGTTAGTTTTTGAAAGATGTTGATTTTATAAAATCCAGTTGAATCCAAATAAGTGCGTTTTCGTGGTCACATATGGTCGGTTGTTGGGGTTAATCATATTGAATAAAGGGATTTGAGTAGATCCCTTCAAGGTTGAGGCAATAATTTAGTTTCCTCCCCCGTCTTGCATCCAACAACTTCAAAGTCTCCAAGGAAAGGTAAATTTCTTAAGAAGATTTATAGCAAATTATGTTGAGATTACCAAAGGATTTATGTGTTTTCTTAAGAAAGGAGTTCCATTTTTATGGGATGAATTTGCGCAACGATATTTTGATGCCTTGAAGCAGGCATTAATCTCTGCCCCATTGTTGATTCCATCAGATTATGGCAGAGATTTTCTTTTGTATCTCGCAGCGGCAGAATCAACCATAAGTATGGTTCTGGTTCACGAGGATGTTGCTCTCATGGAGCATGTGATTTACTACTTGAGTCGAGGCTTAGTAGGTCCTGAACTATGCTATTCTCCTATCGAGAAATTGGCCTTGGCAGCGGTCCACGTTGTCCAGTGGCTTCGTCACTATATTCTACTACACAAAACATTTGTCTTAGCGGTTGTCAATCCTTTTCAGTTTGTCCTTAGTAGGAAAGTGATTGGGGGAAAATATAATCGATGGATTGTTATTTTGCAAGAATTTGATCTCGAGTTCTTGTCAGCCAAGTCTAAGAAGTCATTGGTTTTTGCAGAATTAATTTCCAAGCTGCCTTGTGAAGAAGACATTGTTTATGAGGAAAATTTCCTCGACGAACATTTATTCCTCATTTCTTCACAAGATCCCTGGTATGGAGATATCATCATATATCTCCAGACTTCGAAGTTCCCGCCTGCTTCCTCCAAGGATGAGCGTCGAAAGTTACGTCACCTTGCTAAAAACTATGTTATCATTGGTGATACATTATATCGTAGAGGGGTTGATTCAATCCTTAGGCGTTGCTTAACTTTGGAGGAAGCAAAATCTGTACTCAATGATTGCCACAATGGAGCTTGTGGTGGTCATCTATTAGGGCTTGCAACAGCCCATAAAATTTTGCGTGCCGACTACTTTTGGCCTTAAATTTTCAAAGATTGTATGAAAGCGGTCAAACATTGCCACCGTTGTCAAGTCTATACTCGGAAGATGCGCGCACATCCAAATCCTCTTTTTCTTGTTATCACTATCGGTCCATTTACTAAGTGGGGCATTGACTTTACTACTTGTAATCCACCTTCAATGAAAAATCACAAGTACATCATTCAGCTTTGTTTCTCTTCAATCAAACTATTTCACGTTTTGGTATCTCGAGAGAGATTGTTACTGACCATGGCAGTCACTTCCAGAACCAACTAATGACCGAATTGGCTCTTAATTTGGGCTTCTGGCAGCAGCATTCGTCTCCGTATTATCCTCAAGCCAATGGGTAAGTCAAATCCATGAATAAGTCCCTCAAGACTATCCTGCAAAGGACAATTGACAAAAATCACTCCAATTGGCACATCATGTTGTACCCGGCTCTCTGGGCATACTGAACCTCGGTGAAGACTGCCACCGGTTTTACACCTTTTCAATTAGTTTACGAGCTAGAATCTACTTTTCCTATTGAATGCGAAATTCTATCCCTTAAGCGAGCTGTAGAGTTTCTTCTAGAGACGTCTAGTCCCAAAGAACGCCTTGTTCATTTGGAACATCTCGATGAGCAGTGTCGAGATGTCGCCATAATAAATGAGGCCCATAAGAAAAGGGTTAACACTCAGTATGATAAATCTGTCCGTCCTTGAGTCTTTTCTGAAGGCAACCTTGTCTTAGTCTATGACCAAGATAAAGATGCCTTGGGGGCAGGAAAATTTAAGTCTATGTGGTATGGTCCCTTTATAGTAAAACGAGTTTTGGGAAAAGGGGCTTATGAATTAGTCGATTTTGAAGGGAACAAGTTGGCGGAGCCCCGAAATGGGCTCTACCTTAAAAAGTATTTTTCTTAGGTTTCGACCGAGCAATTGCTTGTTTGTATATATTATATTTTTGTACATATTTGTCAGGAATTTTGTGATATCGACATTTTTTTATCTGCTTTGGTAGGTGTTGATGGATGACTTGATATATTTTGGATTCGCCAATGGTGCTAGTCGACACACTTGGAATCTTGCTTCCATAGCATGGGTGATTTATTATTCATTTGGCCAGTTGATGGTGTCGAGGGGAGTATGTATTGGTCCTACTTCAAATAACATTGACGAATATACTACCGTTATTAATTTACTATCTGAAGCAATTTCTTATGGAATTGATTCGTTGGTGGTTTATCTTGACTCACAACTGGTAGTGTCACAATTAAATAGCATTTATCGGGTTCCTGATCCTTATTTATATCGCCAATTTTTTAGAGTGAGAGCTTTGCAATGATCATTTGTTTATATTACATATGTGCACATTCCACGATCTAAAAATTCATTAGCGGACTCTATCGCTAATCAAGCATTAGATTGGCATATCAATCATTCATCAAATTAAGCAAACATTCAAAATTTGGATCTTTATATATATCATAAAATTGCCTATGTATAGCTAATGTGTTCAAAAAATAATATACAAAGTTGGGATGAAATGCCCATAATCATGTCCAGTTTGTTTATTAGCCCAGCTCAGGATGAGCGGCTAAAAGTTAACTACTACATTGGCTACACACCGAAGTATGCGGACCCAGTCCCATGGTACTCCTACCACGCGGTGCTGCATATCCTCAGGTAGATCCTCTATGGCTATCATCGGTACCTGGTGAGTCAATCTCACCAAGTTTCTTTGAACTGCATATAGGACCCTCTCTATCTCAGCTACTGCCTCTTCGACACCTGTGCCTCAGAAATCCATTTGGTCTCACTGGACCCACATCTGGAACATGGTCATTTTGTCAGTATTTTGTCCCATTAAAGGTATTTCTAAGTTCATTTAATATTTAGAAAAAAAAAAAACTTAAAAATTTACAAAAACTTAAAAAATTGTTACCTATGTCTCCCCATGCTGTGTTTGGTGGCAACACCAAGTCTGGATCTCCTCATAAATCCATACCAGCATATGGGTAGTCATCGACTGCGATGATCTGTTAGTCCCACCAGGAGAAAAAATCATCATCGAAAGTCGTCCTAGTCACGTCCCTGCCTCCAAGGCATTTCATCAAGTCATCCCATCTTCCCATCCAAGGAACTGGTGGGCTACTGATAGAGATAGATACTTTGGGACGTAGCCCAGGTACCTTCTCGAAGAAGAAGGAGCATAAGATAGTCCCATATCCAAATTTCTTTGTTTGACCCTTCTGAATAGAGGTCAGTTGGCTCTTCATGTTGGTCAGAAGAGGTGTGCACCAGTCGAAAACTGTGGTTAGGCATTCCACTGCCAGGCTCATGGACACTCGTGAAGCCTGATGCAGTGAAGCTGATCCATTTACCCTCGCAATGGTAAACAGTAGAATCCTCAGAGATAAACTATCCACATGTTTGATTGGAATCTGACTTCCAATTTTTCTAGGTGCCCAGGGCAGTATATATATACATAGTCTTCTACTGAAAGACTACTCCTTGTCCTGTTGTTCGAATGCACAACCTCCCCTCTTCAAGAGAGACCTGTAATAAAGTAGATTTCTTCCACCTCAATTCGTAGAGGCATTTGATCTATCATGAAGGCATCATCCTCTACACTCCAGTAGTGGATCAGTAATTCGAGCAGGCATGTGTTGGCTTTCATGTTTGGAATTTTGAAGAATTTCAATAAGTCGCACCCTCTCAATGCATCTAGTGCATTTTGGTCGTTCATTACCTCATTGTCAATTGTGGTATGCTCTCTCTCTCTCTCCATGTGATGGTCATCCTAAAAAAAAATGAGTTTCAACCGTTAGATTTTGTGTTTGAACTTCAACTCGCGTACACGTGGGTTCCCTTTACACACAATCGAGTGTAGGGTTGTCGTATACGCAGGTTGATCACATCCAACCCGTGTGTACGCAGAGTTGGATTTTTTGGCATGAATTCCCACAGTTAAATCTTAATGAAAAATTCTAAAAACTATCACAAAACATTGCAAGCATGATTTGAGGGTTACTTGATAACTTTGACGTGATTTGAACAGTCCAATTCTTCAGAGGCAATTTTGCTCCTTTTTGATCCACAACTCTTTTCCAAATATAAATAAAAAAATTTGTGAGTCCAAAAGTCAATATATAGATTTGAAATTGCAATATTTTTTCTCAAAAATTGATTTTTTGTCTCATGAATTTTTTGACTTGTGGGCTTGGATTGTCGAGAATGGGTTATTGTTTCAGGATATTTTGGACACTTCTTCGAGATCTTATTTCAGTCCCATGACCGTTGGCCCGTCATGGCAGGTATCAGTCACTCACTGGCATATAGGTTAGGGAAAACCATTTTTTCCGTTGCATCTTGCATACTAGCCTCCGTTCAGCGATACATTAGCCAGAGGGTCGACCCCATCGTGTCTTGGTTAGAAAACCATGTTCATTCACCAATTTTTAAATCATGATGCGATGGTAGAGCCATCCTTTACATGGACATCTTAGTTAGAACCTCGCTAATATTGGTTGCCCATGTTGTTATATTGAGTAGGCTCGGGAGTCCTCTTTAGTCCTACCATGACTTGTGCATTGAAGACACATTCTCCTTGCTTCTATGCTTATTTATGGCCTTATACCCTAGAGGCTCCTTTGTGTTGAGTTGTACTGTTGCATTGCATTTTGACTATTTGCACCTTTTGGCCTTGAGCTAGCTTCACTTGACTCATGTTTAAGCCACTTATTTGACCATGTCTTCTGCAAAATCAACCATGCAATAACTTAGCTTCTGCAACTTGACACGTCCTTTGACCCGTGGAAGGAACATCCCTTTAAGTGTCCTTGATCAGTTTCACCTCCCTGCATTGAGCATAGGATTGTTCCCATCCCATGAACTAGATCATCTATTTCTCTGATGCTCGTTCTTTCCATTGTACTATAGCATTCTTTTATTCTTTTTCCAGCTTAAAGAAAAAAAAGAAAAAAATTATATATTCCAAAAAGAGCGGGAACGAGACAACATTTCCATATATTGTTGGCAACTAGAGTTAGTTGTGTCGCCCTTGAATAAAGCACTCAAAATAAAGTCTCTCCTCCATTTTGGGCAGGATTTAGTTTGACTTAGGTACACCTTAACCTTGTTATTGAGTCAGTTCTCCTTCGATTGGTTACCTCTTCCAATCATATGAAGAGTTCACTCGTGCCTCCTGCATGACAAACTTATACAGAGTTATCATATGCTGCCATATAGTCATCATTGAGTCGTGCTTTTGTTCAAGGGAAGTAAGCCTGAGTCGGCCTCTCTGCGGTGTCTCTTGACCTATTTTCAGTTGGCCATCCCTGGTTGTCAGTGTCATGTTTGTCATCACATCAGTTATATTGGTCCTCTGCTTGTGCCGGTTCGATAAGGTCTCCATTGACTTCTTGCAGGCAGGACTTGTCCTTATCGACGACAACATATTACTCTGAGGGCAGGCCTAGAGCCACACCCTGGCCCTATTTTCATTATTGATAGGTCACCTTGTGCTCAGCATCGATCAGTATCATGGGTCTTTGACTGAGTGGTTTCCCTTGTGTTCGACATCAGCTTTCATTATCACACATTGGGATTCGTGCAGTGCCTTGGTTTCCGTTTGACCCTATTGGTGGATTCCTTGCCTCTGTGTCAGTTTTCATTATTGGTTGGTTCAGAGGGTTTCTATCGTGTGCTAGCTTCATCTTGTGTACATCGGAAACGTGCTTCGGTTGGGTTACTACATCTTTTTCATCTGATTCCTTCCACATTATTTGCCTACGGGTTACACTCGCACTAGATTGATGAAGGATGCCTTAATGCCTTCCTTCTAGCGGATCTCTTCCTATCGACTATGGCTCATTGCTCTGGGACAAAGATCTAGAGTCCATCTGGCATTACCTTGGGGTTTGCAGTCATCAGTGGCAAATTCCTTAACTATCGACAGTGGTAAACCATCATTGTCCCCTGATTGATAGATTCTTCCAGGTGTTCGACTTTAGCTCATTTATTCGCACTTATTAGATTGTACTGGGTACCTTGACTCTCATTATCATTATCGGTGAGTAGTCTCGCATTTGTTAATGATATACATCAATGACCAGTAATCAAACGATTTCTCACATGGTCAACTTCAGATCATTTATTCCTATTGTGTAGAAATGTACCACGGCGGTCGGTGAAGACCTTGGGTTGCTTCAGCATGTTTTGGTTCACTTGTCAGTTTCTCCTGTTACTGCTAGTCGACACCATCCACCTTATATGTTCCAGTCCTTCATAGCGACATCTTATATTGCGATGTAGTATCATTTTATTCCATCATGATCATTTGGTATTATTGGGATCAATTTTTGACATCAGTGATCAACTTCATCTTTCAACTTCATTAATCATCTTATTATATGTGATATTCAGACATGTACTTTTTTTATCACGATCAGATGATCCATTATGTGCTTTCAGTTGTTTATACTTGTATACATAGTGGATCCGCTTGTACTTGTTATGCAGACATGCTTTACTTTCTCTAAGCATGGGTATGCCCGCCTCAGACAACAGTTTCTTTCTGATCTCTTTTCGATGGCTTGGCAAGTTGAATTCTGGTGAAGTCCTTCTCAGTCTCGACAAGATTCCTTTCCATATAATTAATACATTTCGGCCATCATGTACCCCTTCTGACCTCATATATTAGGGGTCATATGTTATAACACCATTTACCACCCTTGGTATTTGTGATGCTTGGTTTATGGCCTAAGGCAACCCCTCCTTCCAGACTTGGTCCAAATATTTTAAAAATAGTGTTTTATTCCCTGTACGCTACTTTTCCCTGAGATAAAAGCATGTACACGCGGGTTAGTCAATACCCAACCCGCGTATATGTGTTAAAACACTTAAAAAAAATAAATTTCCTTAATTATGGGCAGAGTTCACGGTTTTTACCTGTTGATTACCTCCTATTGCCCGTGGCCCAACTGTTTCCTAACTAAAAAACTAATTGGGAGAAGTATAAATAGACTTCTATGGGAAGGCCTTAAGGAGGAGAAGAGATAGAATTATATACTGAGATTATTCCTAACTGAGTGTGAAGTATCCCTGTGCTTCAAGCACTTCCCCAAGTTTAAGGAAACCCTTGTTTCCCTGATTGTTGATATTCTCCCTCTTGCTTGAGATATCATGGTATTGGTTATGGAAGGAGGTTGTTGAAGACTGGGACTGGACGGATCTGGAGGATGGTTCTGCTTGGAGCCGGAAGAAGAAGACTCAGGTGAATTCTCTCCGTGTTAGTTATAGCTTTCTACAATAAAAAGAAGCGATGTCTTGTTCATGAGTTTAACTTTGTTTATGCATCAGATATTATTGTAATTCATGTATGAATGTTATTTTGATGTATAACTAATAATTTTCTTATATGATATAAATTTAATTTCATTAAAATGATTTATCTATATCCTACTATGTATGTTCGAATTGGTTGATTTGCAGATTCAAAGATCATCAGGAGTTGCAGAGGGTCTGAACCCTGTTGGAACTACCCAAACGAAGGACATCTGGGTATGGTCACTATCGCATAGTTTGTTTATATAAGCATGTTGCCTGAGTTGTATGAGTGTTTCTTACTGTAGTTTTCTCTTGCTCTGTTGGGGTTCCAACCCAACACCCTAGGGTACTTATTCTCGTAACAGTAGCTGGAGCATTAGTCAAACCAAAGGGAACTACAACAAACTCATAATGCCCATACTTGGTCCGGAAATCTGTCTTATAGATGTTCTCTTCTTTAATGCATATCTGAGGATATCCAAATCTCAGATCAATATTTGAGAACAATGTTTCTCCCTTTAACTGATCAAATAAGTCATCAATCCTCGACAATGGATACTTTTTCTTGATGGTCACCTTATTCAACTGCCTATAATCAATGCATAACTTGAGAGTACCATCCTTCTTCTTCACAAACAATACCGGTGCACCCCAAGGCGATACACTTCACCTAATGTATCCCTTGTCAAGAATTTCCTTCAACTACAACTTCAACTCTACTAACTTTGGAGTGCTCATCCTGTAAGGTGGCTTTGATACTGGTGTTGCCTCTGGTACCAACTCAATAGAAAATTCCACTTCTCCGTGAGGAGGAAACTATGAAATCTTTGTTGGAAACACATCCTAAAACTACTGTAAAACTGGGTACCTGCTCAATACCTTCACATCCTCACTCCTTACCTTTGTCACTAGAGATATGTATTGCCAATAACACACCCTTTTCCGCGACTGCGCTTTACCTACATAACTATCACCATCCTAACTGATGTTACCTTCTTCCTACCTTGTAAGATTCTTTGCTCTCCATTGTCATCCAAACATTCAATGACTTTGTCATAACAATCCACCTTGGTCCTATGTAGATACAACCAATCCATACCCAACAACATATTGTATGATCCCAATAGAAATACATTCAAATGTGTTGATGTAGGCATACCATTCATTTCAAATGCACAAGCTCTTACCCAATAATGAATTCTCTTCTTTGTACCTATATCCAACTGTACTAACAAAGGTTCTGCATGCAATTCCTTATTCAAACCACACATCCACCAAGCCAGGGTTAACATAACTATAATTAGATCCAAGGTCAATCAAGATAGAAACAACTTGATCACAAAGATTACCGTCCATCTCAATGATAGATGCTTGGTGATCTTCCTGCTTTTTATCTAGCACTGCATAGATATGAGGAATGACTTTCCCAACATCCCCAAGAGTCTGCGCCTCCTGTGCACTATAGATTTGAGGCCTACCGCCCTGATACTGTGGGAAATCTCTCTTGAGATGATATTTACCACATATCCAACACTCCAACTATCTCATACCATCACCTCTATTATGTTGTTGTGACCCATGTCCCTGTCTAGCTACATTGAACTTCTTGTATGTTGCAACATTATCTTTCTCTTATGCATTCTGAGGCCTTGTTCTTTTCGGTTGCCATTTACCTTTAGCTTTGTCTTTCCCTTTCCAACCTTGCTGAGATTATGTCTTATGTTTTGACTGCTCATAACAGTGATTCAATTTCCCAATAACTTCCTCAAGTGACCAAGGTTCATCATATTCAATTCAATCCTTAAATGTTAATGGAAATCCACTGACAAATCTGTGAAATTTATCCTTTTCATATTTAAGATATGGTACATACCTAAGTAGCTCCAACAACTTGCTCGTATACTCCTCATTTGTCATCGATCCCATTTTGAGCTCATAGAATTCCTTGGATTTGTTGTCGTGGTACCTCTCTGATAAGTACTTCTTCTTGAAAAGTCTCTCAAACTCATGCCAACTCAACTCTTCTATCCTGATGTATCTGACTCACTTCATATCTTCCCACCAGATGTCTGCTTTACCTTTCATGTTGAAGATAGCTACTTCGATCTTCATATTATCTATGTAATTATACAACTCAAAGAACTTCTTCATCGTGAGTAACCAAGCCTCTATATCCTCCGACTTCTTTAAATATCCATCAAAGGTAGGTGGATTAGCTTTCTTAAACTCATCTGGAAAATATCCCCCATGATGATCATAGTGCTTGTCAGAACCAAAACTAGAATAATACCTATGTCCATCACCTCTCTGATCCGGAGTATCCAAGAACCTGCCTTCTCTAACCATGTCATCCCTATCTGACCTGTGCCCACCATGAGATATACTGCCACATGCCCCATTAGTCCTATTCTCATTTCCATGGTTGATCCGAAGTGGTCCTTGTCTTTGCAAGTCTAACAAACTCTGAAGGATTTCTGCATTGACTTCTTCTTGTTTCTCTTATGCCTGCATGATTTTGTCATTATTTGACTTGCAACTCCTTAATTCTTCCTTCAAGCTTCTCAATGTGTTTGTTAAGTCAGAGGAATGCCCAACACCACACTGCTCATCTGATCCATAGGGAGAGTCTTGGGAGCTGTAGTCTACCATCTTGCTAGTCATCTTTGTTCTCTTCTTCCTGCAAGGTATATTATGTCAGCTAAACCAAAATATAAACATAATCAACATACCTCTGTATATTTTGCGGAGGATATCTCATCTGCAAGATCAACCATATTAGCACAATGCATGTATAAACATAATCATAACAACATATAGATACCATCCTAACCATAGTCCAATCATCAATGCATGACCATATCAGCCACACATCATGACCTCATACATGACAACTACACCCATATCAATGTATTCATAATCAACATATGGACGACATACAAACACTGAAATGCATATCCAGTGAATAACCGAACTATACTCCTGATAAACACATCCAACAACACACCATCCACTTTCACATGACGACATCACTGCAACCATGACCAACACCACGCATATGCAACAAGCACATAGACCACAAGTATAAGTAACGCATATGCAACCGACATGGATGCATGACCAACACATACTGCCCATCCAGTCCAAGGGTTTAACCGTGCTCTGATATCACTCTATAACACCCTCCTCCCACATTTACCCAAGTTAACTAGTTCGTTGGGGTAAACATGTGATGAGAGGCTACTACAATCTGATTCAACTTCCCATGTATAGTTAAGGAAGTGGAACTAGTAGAACACATACAACATGGCCTTCTACACCTACAACAGAACCCCCAGGAGCCATCCATCCCATCTAGGTGGCTAGCCCCTGAGACAAATTGACATCTTATTGCATTAAAGCCTCAGTCGCTCCCTTGACATGGGCATGCATGCGACTAGGGCCGTCTAGTCATTCTTGCAACATGGGCATGCAAGTGATTGGGGTCTTTTTCAGCTAGTTATGAGCCGCGACCCCAACTTTTGTGCCACTTTTTTAGGGCGAAGACTCAGGCCACTGCCCATAACTCCATGAAACTTTCAGAAATGAAAAGTAACATCGAAACAATGATACAAATGCAAATAATTGAACAAAGACTTAGCTACTAGACCCCTACTAGCCATGACGGGCATTTCTTCAAACATGTCACAAATATGCATTCTACAAGTCATAACAACATATTTGAGCATATGGGTCTCATACTTATCTGAGAATTGTTAAGAAGCATTGATGCCTTATCACATTAGCTACATTATCATCTATTAGGTCATATATTCATTGTACATTCATTTACAAATCAAAACATGATGAGAGCCATACATCATCATTGTCATAAAACATGCTCATAACCAGCATATAACCAACATAAATAACAAGGATACATCAGCCATAAATGCCTCATATGAACTAGTACATTTTCTCATAAAATACCAAGGAGAAATAGTTCTTATTAATGAATGATTAGGTCAACTAGGTTCGAGACTTCCACGTACCACCTGACCATAGATTGACTGAACTGAATCTTTCTTTCAGCCAATTACCCTCGTGCCATATTCTAAGCGTGAATGTGAGACTTATAACCAAATCAACCAGGGCTTCTCGAGGCTACACCACATTACCCTCAACAATAGAACTAGGCTTTATGCCAATTCCCACTGAATGACTAGGCCATACAAACATGGATGCCACCGGATTTCTCCACCTACACTGTGAGGGATTTGTCTGTCCCAACCTCTCGGCTTTATCATGTATCCCGCCATTATCGGTCAAGGGATTCTTAGGCCTACGAGGTATCCACCCTCTGAGATTTATCGTGTATCCCATCCCAAGATTCCTGGGCATAATCAAGGGTACTCACCACTGAGCTTTACTACGTATCTCGTCATTCACTGATCAAGCGATTCCTAGGCTTAATCGAGGTGTTCACATTCAGGTTTTACCATGTATCCCATCCCTGGATTCCTAAGCCTTGTGAATAATCCTAGGACCACCCCACTCAGTTTCGAGTCCATCCAACAATCCAACTCAACTACATACAAAAGAATGCACCACACCATGGCTATCCGGAAATGGAAAGTCTAGGCTGAAAAAAACTATCACACATAGAAAAACCCATGCCCATGACAACAAGAGAACCAAGAAAACACATGCATAGCCATGCATGCTAAATCTAGCAAGGGAATCACACATGCAAATTGATACCTGCAAATAATCCTACTGTAGCTGTTAGATCCTGCTCTTCCTTGCTTGATCTTTGCTTCCTCTTGCCTTCTTTTCTCTTCTTGATCCAATGTTTAAGTGCTCCAAGAAAGCTCTAAGTGTCCAAGAGAGAGAGAGAGAATAGAGAGAAAGCTCCAAAACTGAACTGACCAAAAAGCCATGAACTGACCCTCATAAGCCTTTTTATTAATGAGGCCCCCATTTTCTTCATTTTCCATTATTTTCCTTCATTTTCCTCTTCACATGCAACCTTTCACCTTCCTTTTCTCCTAATTTCCTTTATTTTCATAAATAAAATGCCAATTAATGTCATTTTGCCTTTCCAAAGCCTTTTCCATTGCCTTTGCCAATTTCCTTAGCCATAATAAAGCAAATGAACACCCACACTATGATGTCTTGCCCAACATTCATCTTGGAATAAGTGCCCTATAATTGTGGTTATTATTTTTCCTTTATTAACTTTTATTACATGGAATTTTCACCAGGGCTGTTACATCTAACAATTGGGTTTTCTTTAACTTGTCGTTCTGATAACTTTTGATGTAATGCATGCAAGAAGTTGCCCAATGCTCTACCTGAAAATCCACCTGGAACTATTGACCAAGTTTGACCAATCCACAACTTTTCAACAGATGCTATGATTGGAAAATTTCCACATGAGATGACATCCTCTAATCTTGTTGGACAATTGAACTTGGGTTGACTTTTTGACCATTTCAACCATTTTGCATTGGGAAGCATGAATTGCCTTAGGGAACATGAAAGTTGTCACAAGGCACTGCTATGTTGTGAGAGTTGTCATAAGTAATATTGCACCAAGGGTAAGGTAACCTACAAACGATATAAACAATAACCATGTGGAATGACATAGGTGCATTTTGATGTGGGTTAGACCGACCCATATACTCGTGATCACCCCTACAAAATGCAAGTTCTCATAAAACCATGAGTCCTCATGAGAAACCTCCTAAGGTCCTCCAATCCGATCAAGGACAAGATTGCCTAGGTGAAGCTTTCAAGGGACAAGGCATGGTCCAACCAAACAAAATAGATACAAACTCAAATAACAAGACACAGATCTAAAAGACCTAACATAAAACCTCACATAATTTTTACATAGCTTTGACTTATAACTTCGAGCTTACAATAATGGTGAATGATGCACTGTAAAAAAAACTCTATATATCTTTACTATAAAAACACCCTTATAATTAAATTTATTATTATATAATATATTTCCACAAAATTCCTAATATATAATATAATATAAACTATTTATTATAAAATACCAAAATCAACCTGTATTATAATTAAAACAATCATTTTAAAATAACGATTTTAAATATTCCTTTCTTTTACAATACCTTGATTACAAAGACCTTCTAAATGCGCACACTTCTTATAATAATATCCATGAGCTATATTTTGAAGATTTAGGTTTGGCGAAAAAAGTGTAGTTAGTAATTAATATATTAATTAAGAAAGAAGAAATAAAAATTAATTATTTTAATGTTTACGAGGTTAAAGATAGTTTATGAGATAGATTGGTATTTGATTTTTTTTTGTGAAGTTTTACAATAAACGTTTTCAATTTCACCACAAATCTTTTGCTGAATAGATTATCCCAAGAGCTAGCTTTCTGCCTAACTTTCCGTGTTGTCTTTGAAGGTGTCGCATTCTAAAATGAAATGCTTTTCGTTTCCACTTTTCTGAAAAAGCAAAAAATACATACTCTTTCCTCTTCGGCCTTTTCCAACACCTTGTCTTTGAAGGTGTCTCATTCTAAAATTAAATGTTTTTCTGTTTGGAAAAGCTAAAAATACATACTCTTTCCTCTCACCAACTCCCAAGCAATATGAAAGCAAGTCCCATCACCAACTCCGTCCTCTAGAGTTTTGGTGTTTGGAATTGATTTGCAGTAGTTCCAACCGTGTTCTCACATTTCTTTAGGCCTTTTTCAACACCCTTTAACTCTTATAAAAAACATAACAAATTAATTTTAAATTTTAAAAAAATATATGTATTATAAAATGGAGTTGTCTTTAGTGCGTTTTTTAAAATTTTGACAAACACACTTCTAAAAAATCACACTAAAAGCAAGTAGTTATAAAATATAAATATTATTTTTAATAATATTAAACCATCAAAAACTTTTATCTTTCACTCAAAAATATCTTCCAATATTAAACATAAAAACTAAAAACTGAAAAATATCTCACTGCTCTCGATACTCAAATCACATATAAATATTTTTTTTAATAATATTAAACTATCAAAAACTTTTATCTTTTACTGAAAAGTATCTTCCCATATTAAACATAAAAACTAAAAACTGAAAAATATCTCACTGCTCTCGATACTCAAAAAACGATAATATTTGATATCCATTGCTGCAGCAACATAAAGTTGCTTGAATCAGCCTGCTTGATTTCTTTGACCCAATCTCTTAATCTGCAGCCTTCGCCTGAAATCAATAGTTACAGACAACTGCTTGCTTTCTTTGAGACAATTTTTTAATATTCAGCCAATCCAGCCATCGCCATCGCCATCGCCAGAAAGCCAACGCAATCTCAAAATATCTACCCAATACAGCCAACGCAATCTCTTAATATCCAGCCATTACAGCCATCGCCCGAAAGCGAACGGGACGTTTTTAGTGACCCCTCCGCCATTGTAGGGGCGTAGTTGTCAGTCGGCTATCCGTGTCTGACATTTGTGTCTCAAAAGCCATAAAACGGATTCTCTGGGGTGGATAATGTTTCACTTACCGTATACATCATTCTGGCTGACACGCTATGCAAGCGAGCTAATGGCGCCCTTTTTTAAGCAAAGAAAGGAAAACAAGAAGGGCGGCCACCAGAGAACTTGGTCGGCTAAGAAAACAAACAGTGGGCAGGCTGCAACTTGGCTAATTTAGGCGCCAAGAAGAGCACCGCCAGGGTCTCAATGCGGCTTTCCTAACCCGCTCTTTATAACCCACCACAGCAGCAACAGAAACGGAGGGTCCACACAATTCACAAAACAACATTTCATCTTCTGTTGAATTGGGTGGGAATGGAGATCGAACTGGAGGAGGGATGGGTGAGGGGTGCCAGTATTGGGGCCGGAGCTCATGGCATGGTTAGCCTTGCCATGAACAGTTCTAATGGCCAACTCTTTGCAGTCAAATCCGCAAATGGTTATAGTTGGGCATTGGAGAATGAGCATAGGATTTTGCAGTGTATGGACTCTCCATACATTGTTCGCTGTCTTGGGGGCAATTATAGCGTAGAGAACGGCTTGGGGACGCACAATTTATTCATGGAGTACATGCCGGGCGGCAGCCTGGGGGATCTACTGATTAAGTTTGGAGGGAGGCTGAACGATTCTGTGATCAGGGCATACACCCATGACATCCTACATGGAATCCATTACCTCCACAGGCAGGGGATTGTGCACTGTGATATCAAGGGGAAGAATATTCTTGTGGGTGCCAACGGTGTGAAGCTTGCTGACTTTGGTTCTGCTAAGAGGTTGGGTGATGAGAAGGAGGGCCAGGAGACCCTGCAGTTGAGGGGGACCCCTCTGTGGATGGCTCCAGAGGTAGTGAACCAGGTGGAGCAGGGACCTGCTTCTGATATTTGGTCTCTCGGTTGCACTGTGCTGGAGATGGCCACTGGCAGGCCTCCATGGAGCCAAGCTTCTAATTTCCTTGCCGCGATGTATCAAATTGGCTGCACAGAGGACCTGCCTGAGATGCCTTCATCGATTTCAGCTCAGACCCAGGATTTCCTAGAAAAATGTTTTCGAAGAGATCCCAAGAAGAGGTGGACCAGTGCAGAGCTTTTGAACCATCCTTTTCTAAATGAGGACTGCTCTACCATGGAGGAAGAGGCCATTAGGGGTCCAGGGTCCCCAACCAGTAATTTGGATTTTGGGAATCAAGTATGGAATTCCTACCAGACTACTCCCATATCGTCGCTCAGCATCCCAAGCCCAACAGGGGAAAGCAATCCAGAGGTGAATATGTCAATCAACCAATGCCAAAGGCCTTCTCCTAGGGAGAGAGTGATGGCACTGGCTGCAGGTTGTAAATCTGGAGATGTTGCTGGCTGGCCTAATTGGTCTGCAATTCCTCATGATAAGCGAGTTGTTGTGAGATCTTCAAGAGGTAACTCACCAACTTCAGATAAACCTCTGTCAAACTTAGACTCCATCAAGGAGACTCCATTCAGAGAAGAAAAATGCATTGCCAGCTTGCAAACTGCCAGTTGGGAAGAGCTGCAGCCAAGAGGTGAACTAGATGAATGGTTGGGCACTGCAGCCTCTGCAGCTCAGCTTGAAAATCAATCATCTTCCAGCACTTTGCTCCAATGGCGGCAGCATCCATTTGATTGATGAAGCTTGATACATCTACAGAGATTCATTTCAGAACATTGCTGGTGGTGATCCGGGATTCATAATAGATCAGTACTTGAGAAACATTTTACATCTTTGATGATAAGTAGACTTCTACTAAGGCAGGAGCAGCTTGCTGTCCCTGTTGTAGTAGTATGTTTACTGCACAACTTTGTGACAAATATATGATAAAAGGGCAATTGGACATTAGCTGCAGAGCTAACACTCACCCCTCTTGTAAATTTGATTCAATATTACTTACAACCGAGTTTATTCAGCTACATATATGATTTCTTAACGGCTTATTTCACTTGCAATCTTGTTTGTGTGAATATTTTTCCTTTTCAGTTTGGCCAAAACATTATATATATATATCAACCAGGACTATACCCTGTTCTCATATATTGATATAGCACATAAATTGAAGGACAGTTTTACAAGTTACGACAACATCACAGGCCACATGAGTTTTTAATGATTTGTTTACTAGTTAACTGAATGAAAAGATATTGTTCGCAAATTAATGCTTAATTCCGCAGGTTGAAATTTTAGTGCCCCCATCCGTGTGCCTTTTTAATATATATCTCCAGGCCCTTCAACTCAATTACCCTTGCCCCTGTTTTCCATTTTGAAACAAGGTTTTAAAACCCAACCACTATGATAATTCTGCAGACTCGTTTTTCAGTTCCCTCTTTAGGTTCTGTTAGTGGTTTCTTCGATTCCCTGTTCTCTGTTAAAAAACTAGTATATAACTTTCTTTGCCATCCTCATATTATATATAAACAAGTGCCACTGTAGTGGCAATGTCCCTACCGTCCATGAATTTGAAATTGCCTATGATAAGTGGCTATATACATGGTATGTATCTCCTATTTGCTCGGTGCAGAAGACCCATGTAGAAGGCAACCAATAAATCCCAGGCTATCGGGCCATAAATGAACGGCGGCTGTATACGCCCACCGTTCGATTTTACTAAGGCCGAAATCGAACGGTACAGCCCACCGTTCGATTTTGCTAAGGCCGAAATCGAACGATGAGGGTATACAGCTGCCGTTCATTTATGGCCCGATAGCCTGGGAAATACATTGTCATGAAAACCAATTATTGGAACTTCAGATCTGTTGCAGCTGCGTCAATGGGTTATGAATGCACAAGGTTTCATAGGCTTATTATTGGATTTGGCGAGTCAGTTATTCAACGAAGAGCATATATAGTCCCGTATATTTATGGCCATGGACAGGCTGGTTATTTGTTACTCAAAAACAAAAGTTCATTTGAGATAACAAGATAACAAAATCTTTGGGCTGAGAGAAAGGTAGTAAACCATTGATTGCTTACCATGACTGACAACCAGACCATATATAAAAACTCAGACAAGATTTGTGTTTTTTTTAAAGAAACAATGTAGTTTAATTGTTTTATGTTTTTTGGTTAAATTTATTTGAAATTAGGAAAAAATGTGTTGGAACTGCAAATTTCAATAGTGAATTTTATACAATCTGAGTGCCCAGAATTTTTTTTTAGGGTACTGAATCTATAAATGCATAAAAAACAACCAAAAAAATCAAGATTCAATGTTTTAGATCCTTCTTTATTGAAACTTCAAGGAAGTATAGCAGAGATGGAAGATAGTAAGCCGAAAGTAATTTGCAAAGAAAAATGTTGTTGAAGAAATAAGCAGCCATGCAAGGTGTTCGAATTGCTATGGGGAATTATTACTTAGACAGCTGTTCTAGATCCTTCTTTATTGAAACTTCAAGGAGGTATAGCAGAGATGGAAGATAGAAAGCAGAAAGTAATTTGCAAAGAAAAATGTTCCTGAGGAAATAAGCAGCCATGCAGGCTGTTCGAATTGCTATTCGGAATTATTACTTATTATTTTTTTAAGAATGTGTGATTAGATGCTTTCAATTTTTGAACTCAAAAGATCGGAAAGAGTTAACCAGCCATCTCCAGGGTATTTAATGCCCGAGGATATGCATACGCGATAACATGCGAAAGCCAAGTTTCGACATTAACGGGCGTTAACTAATATTTTGGCAAAAGATCGGCCAACCCTCCTTGGAGAGTTAGGCACATGTGCATAACACAGGAGCATTGACAGATATGACTGATTTATAATTAATGCTGAGCATTGACAGGTATGACAGATTTGTAATCAATGCTGTAAGAGGTTCTTGCTGCGTTCAGAATCATAACCTTTTTGCAGGGATAGCTTGAAGAAAATTGTGAACTGGACAGATTTATGGATTTGTACCAGTGGTGAAGAAGTCGTTGGCATTGAAGTATCGGAAACATCTGGAAGACAGAGCTTTAAAAAGCTATTTAAGTACATTGATAATTGCAGAAAATTTGTCCACTAGAATGTGCCAACTTTGAGGATGGAGACAAAACCCAGGTCCACAATATGTCGATGTTGGCCTCCGGAGAATTCAAATAGAAATTTTCATATTAATGTTATTAATTATAAATTAAATAGCTGGTAAGGGTTATAATTTATAATTAGGAAATGTTAATAAATAATATTTATTATACAATATATTTTGTATTATTAAAAATTTAAAAATAATTAAACTAGCATTTGCACCTAATGTTGCAAAGGAAACGCGGTAAGGTATAGTGTGTTTATTGAAATTTATTTTACAGTTGATCTTTCTTAAGAGATTTTCCTTTAAGGTTGACCACGTGATGTAGATATACAATTCCTAAATATGCAATCTAAGATGATAAACAAACGTTTATTTTATTTTTGCAATGAAAATCCTAGCTGCTAAGGAAAGAGAAGTGAAATTGTTTCAACATAGAGAGAGCACACACTAAGATGCACTGTCCTAAATCAATTTTTGCATGCATTCTAAATGCAAATGCACATGCATGTATTTGTTTTCCACTTTCTTAATGTTTGAATGACAAAAAAAATGCTACAAATTTATAAGACTTTGTATCTACTCTGTGGCTAATGTACAATTGATGGCAGAGGATTTTCTATCATGGTCCATGGATGGAATAGAAATTAAACAAAAACTCAGAAAGGAGATTAAGGCTGCTACCGGAGATGAAGTTTTGTGAAATATTTTTCTCACGCATCTATAGAGAATTCAATAAACAAGAAAACAGATTACCTAAAGAAGTATTATCACTGCAGGAAGGGCAATGTCTACAAAGTTACGGATGAATTTTTCCTTCCAGCATCAGTTCCTTCCCTACACTGATTTTCACAAAAAAATCAGATATTTTGCTCTAGAAGTTAATATTCTGAATTGTTTATAACTTTATGTAATAGCCTAATTTTAGGCAAATTTGAATGTAAATATGGTGCTTTCTAGAAAAGTTGAGGCAAAAAATGCCTACAGATGACTGTAAAAATTAGGTTATAAAAAACCCTTTTGGGGTCTTCTAGACAGAAGGTCACAGAGACCTACAGTTCTGAAAGTGTCAATAAAAAAAAATGAAAATGTATATTTTGATTTCTCCTATAACATATTATAATGTTTTTTTCGTGAATAAAAAAGGGATCCTTCTTAGGCACAAACTCATATAACCTCCCAACATCTCTTCTTCATTATTGATTTATGATCTCAACAATTGCTTCATTCTGACCTAACTTGATGCCTATTAAAAAATCTCGTTGTCTTGAACTCAGCTGCATACATGCACAAAACTATGCTTGGATCCTCATTTAACATGCTTTGATGTTAACTTTGGAATGCAAACACATAAATAAGAGTCAAATGATAATGGAGAGAACATATAACATTATTTTTATGGATGATATTACAAAAATTATACAAGACAGAAAAATCATACTCTCTCACATAAGACACCCTTAGGAAGTTATGGTTGTTTAACTACCTTGCACTAACTTGTGCTTTTGATGTTACATGTCACATTTACCAACATTAATATGACTTGAACACTAAAGTGGTCACTAGCATTAAAGTCATTCAATAACGTATAATATTTGTACTTAACAAAACAATGGATCTCTTTGTTTGCTCCTGCAACAATTTGGTGATCCACTAATACTATATCCAAATGGATCAAGTTTAATTGGGAGACTGGGACCCAGAATGGTTTAAAGCCATAACACTCCAATCAAAAGGATTTATCATGGTATTCTTCTTGATTCCTGAATACAGACACCGTGTTTGGAGGAGGTTTATGGATGATATGGCAAACTGTGCCAATCCCTTTGAAGCATAGCCATCATCTAATCTAGTGCAATTTAGACTCCCTGGCTTACCCCTAGAGTTTTGGCATGAATTGATCTTTTCATAGGTTGAAAACTATTTAGATTTACATTTGTATCATCAAAGATCACAATAGAAAGAACCAACCTGGGCAAACGACTGTTGAGTTCAATTCAATCAAAGTTGTTGGTTAACTAATGGGAGCAAATGCACCTGTTTTTGAGGCAATAGGCTATCACTTTGTTGTCTGTGAGGAAATTAGTGTTCCCTAAGAAGACCCTAAATTCAACATATCCATGTGGATATGAGGTGTGATGACTCACCAGGTACAAGGATAAATGAATTGTTTCCCATAGGGCTTTGCCATGATTTGGCTGTAGGGGGTTATGGGTAGAAAGGACAATCTTTATCAACAGGTACAAGGACAAATGAATTGTTTCCCATAGGGATTTGCCATGATTTGTTTGCAGGGGGTTTGGCTTGCAAAAAATAACATGATATTACAAGATAAGGATATTCCTACAATACCGATTGGCCATCAAATTAGATTTGCCTATGGAGGATCATGGAAGCCTAAAAATGTCAAAGCTCAAAGAATTTTAAAAACCCCAGAGATAGAGAAAGACAAGACTTGAGGTTTCTTTCACAGTGCTTGCCAATGAATTCTAGCTAAATGTGGTTCTGGCAGCATTTTATATTTCAGTGAATCCCATTCATCTCTTTCAAGTATGCTATAGGCCAAGGGACAAATAGTAGAGCAAAATTCCATGACTTAAGATTATTGCTGCAACATGCAGTTCAAAAAGATAATGCCAGGCTCCAGGTAATGGAAGATTCTAAATTGATTATGGATTGGATAGAAAATATGGTGCTGAGCACAACCATGAATGGGGACAGGGTTTCTGAGGTCATAGTGAAGTTTTCTGAAATTGTGAGGAAATTAGTGTTCCCTAAGAAGACCCTAAATTCAACATATCCATGTGGATATGAGGTGTGATGACTCACCAGGTACAAGGATAAATGAATTGTTTCCCATAGAGCTTTGCCATGATTTTTCTGCATGGTGTTATGGGTAGAAAGGACAATCCTTATCACCAGGTACAAGGACAAATGAATTGTTTCCCATAGGGCTTTGCCATGATTTGTCTGCAGGGGGTTTGGCTTGCAAAAAATAACATGATATTATTTTTAAATGAAAACTAGCTTATAGTGAGGAAGATAATATTTTCCCTTGTTCCTATAGTCTGATTCTTCTAAGTTTTCATCAATTTTGCTCAAAATTCGGTAGATATTTGTTACAATTACATATCTGAGTTGTGTAACATGCATAATGCAGGTGTTCCAAGATTGTATACAGGAAAAAAGACATAATGTTCCAATGACATGGGTTACTTGTCAAACATCTCCTTTTTCAATCCTCTTTCTATGGATCTATTCTGGAATTTAATTTTGTTTCGGGCATTGCACAAAGGAATTTCTAAGAATTCACCAATCTAAAAACAAATAAGTGTGAGAAAAGCTAACAGTGTTATAGAACAGACATATATGAGATTCCCTTTTAACTGTGAGTAAAACTGCTGCAAGATGCAAATATCAACGTTACTCATCAATCACATAGGACATTCTCAATGCTGCAACCTAGCAAAATTGCAAACAAGTTGAACGTCAGAATGTGGTCTAGCAGCAAGTTTAAGTGCTTGGATAAGTGATGTCCCAAATTTAAATCCGGGCAGCACATTCTCTGTGTTGTTCTGAATTCAGAAGTAATATAAGCCAATCCAAACAGTAGAAAAAGGATTGAAAAAGAAGGGATTTATCTAGTAGCCTGAAAAGGCTTCGCATAATGGTTGTTATTTGACACAATCTCAACCCTCTCCTTATACAACCCCCACATCCAAATAGAGGATTACAACCACAGTGAAATTCTTCAACACCTGGACATCAATGTGTCAACTACAAAAGGAATGTTTCTGAGCGAGGACAGGGTATGAATTAGATTATAAAGAAAGACTGGCAAAATCATAATCAAGATTTGGGAACCATTTCAAATCCTCTGTTAAGTACGCAGTTGATCTTTTCAGGCATTGAAAAAGAAGGGATATCCAAAAGCCCTAAGATACATGACTGAGTTTCATAAACAAACAGTAGTGTTCTGGAAATACAATATGAGGTACTGGATTTCAAATTACATATTATAGATCTGATCAAACAGTTGGGATTTAACAGACTCTCTTTGCCAAAAAACTTAATTAACTAAGTACAGCAGATGAATACCCATATAGAATCGCTATTACGTTAACAGAAAACAAAGAATTACCTGTTCTTGTGTGGAGCTGGTTACCCTTGACGGTTAGGTGACTGTTAGGAGAGAAAATGGGAAGTACCACAACAACCCAACAGAACATGTACCTACAACAAGAAACAAAATAGGCTAGTAAAAAGACAAATACTATTTTCACAGAAATTAATCACCCAGTAGAGAAGCAATGAACCTAGCAGAGGTAAAAATAACCTAAATTGGGCTGCATGAGGGTTTTTATAGGCCTTATTAGACAAGTTTGATTCAGTCAACTAAGTCATACTCATACTCAGAGGTCAAACTCACAACAAACTCTGTCAAATTCTATCAACAAAAAAGTTTGACTTGGACAAGTTGAAAAATCAAACTCTGTCAACAACCAAGTTTGACTCGGACAAGTTGGAAAAACACATTTGCCTGATGACTCATTTCAAACTTGGCTAATGGCGGGTTCAAGCCACAATCCTGGCAACACTGGAAACTTTCTCTTCTATGTTTTGAAACTACAGATAATTTTAAGTTATCCCCTGCGCAACTTCTATGCATATGATCATGTTAAATTAAGAACTTCAAAAAGACACATTAATTTTGTTAGACTCTCTCATAAAACAATAATAAATCCAAAAATAAATAAATTAATTAAATATTCCAAGTTAGGAATTTGTGCCTAACTCTTGGGTTGTTCCTCTAAGATAGGAGTTAGCTTAGGTAACTCCTATATTGGTGTGTGTCTAGTGAGAAATTATCTCAACCAAAGGAGAAATTATCTCAACCAAAAGTGTATAAGATAGCACACACTATCTTGAGAACACTGTCTCTCATCTATTTATTTGTAACACTATATTCAATTATTTGATGAATGAATGCATGAAAGTGAGAGAGAAGCATGAGGCTTCAGCCTTTTTTTGCCAATATTTTGTGTCTGATTTTTATGTGTGCTTTTTTGTAATCTGTTGGAGTTTATTTCATTTTTCAATATGTGGTATCAGAGCTTTGGAAAGTTAGCATGTAATCCTCCTCATTCCAAGATAGGATCGAAGTGAAGCTCTTTGGAATGTGCGCGCTGCCAAGGGCCATTCGATAAGGGAGGATCCGCCTTCTTTTCGGCAACAGTGAAGCTTGTTGGTGCGGTAGACCTCTGAGGAGAATTGAATCAGGTGTGGCAGAACTCTGAGGAGAATTGAACCAATACCTTTAGTCATCTGAAGCGAGATTATTTGTAACTAACTCCAAGCGACGAAGAAGTTACCAGCGTACATAACAGCTTGGTGAAATGCGAGACTGCCAGTTCAACTCTGTCATCAGAGCCAAGGCGTTTATTGGGCTCGTTAAAAGTGCTGCGACTGTGTGGAGCTACTTGTGTGATCGTTGCCTGGATGGAACTTATGGTTTTTGAAGCTCGAAGATATCTTCATTATTTTTTAAAAAATCTACAAGTTACGATTCTCTGCAAGACCTTTATGCATACAAGCTATAGTCTGTGCTTTTCAATTCTGTTCTGGAATTTTCTGCTGCATTTCACTACAACAGACATTCACAACAGGGATCCTTGAATTAGATTGCAAGACATCAAGAACATGAAAAGAAGAAATGAGAAAACAATTATTTTCTTAATTTGTGGAGCAACCAAGTTATCAGGCATGTTTCAATCATCATTTTTCTGGGCGTCTGAACTTGTGGAGGTTTTGCCCTCTGTTTCATGGGCATGGGCATCTAAATTTGTGGAGTGAAAACAAGAATTCGTGGACATTTTACCCTCAATTTCCTTGGCATGGGAAGCTGTTTTCATTGGCATCTCAAATCATGGTGGCGGAATAACTGTTCATGGGCATTTTCCCCTCGATTTTTTGGGTGTGAGCATCTGTTTTTATTGGTATCTGAACTTTTGGAAGCAAAGCAATTTGTGGTTTTGTTAATTTCCTGCTGCAGATTGTGTGTTTGGGGCCTGGGCCCTTGTTATTCTTCATGATCCAAATTTTGAAGGTCAGACGTGAGCCACGGGCTTTTCTCCAGTTTTTCCTGCTGTCGACTGACTATTTTACCACACTGCCTGAGGCAACCACGAAGGTGACAATTTGAATTCCAGTGCTTTAATATCATTGTAAATTTTCTGGCTGCCCCAAACATGATGTCTACCTCCACGGAGACTCCTTAGCAGCTGTAAGTGAAACGCCCCTATGTTCATTACAAGAGACTGCAGAGCAGAATGTGTGAGATGGGAAAGCTAGATGCAGATTTCTTTGTTGAAATAGGTAGCTAGGTTCGGTCTTCATAAATATGTAATGTACTCCTGATTCTTGTATATTGTAAAATGCCCATTTTTTCATGTACCTGGCACAGATGGAAGGTTTCTATTTGTTGTTGAAGGTGAATTTCATTTAGTCATATTTGAAGTCATAAGAGGCACTTTTTGAAGACAAGTTGCTTCAAGCATTTGTGAGCTTGACATTCTCATTGCTTGAGAAATTTCAGTCACGATGTTGTGAAGGTGAAGATTGATGTACTTCAATGTTTAATAAAGAAATCATTTTTTGTGTTGATTGTGTCCTAGATCCGCCCGAAATTGAATAAGGGGATCTTAGGTACACGAAGGGTGTGTTGATGATGGTGCATGCTTCATGTTTTTTTTTCTTATGATTTGTGTCTAGTTTTGACAAATAAATGATCTCATTTCATGCACACATAAAATACAATGCAACAAGCACAACACCTATAACGAAATAGTTGCAAGGAAGGATAATTAAGCTCAACACATGCATTTGCATCACTACAACAAATAATCAAAGTTTTCAATATCGGCATTCTACCTCAATGAACAACTTCACTCAATACAATCAAGTTCTTGAATCTGCAGACTCCAGCATTTCAAAGCATTGTCTACATCACTACAATCAAGTTAATGAATCTGTAAACTTCAACGTTTCAGAGCACATTCTACATCAACATTATTGAACTTGTAACCAAACTCAAATTACATTGAATTGTAAGGGTGCATTCTCGGTTGAAACCGACACCCAAGTCTTGAATTGAGTCAAATTGAATTCATTGTAGTGAATCATTGAAATCATTGTAAGCTTTTTTGGGTGCATTTTCGACAGTGTTCGACACCCTTCCTTTAAAGCACAATCAAGTGAGTCCATGAGTTTTAACTCCAAATGAAACAAACAACAAGTTCACATCTCCTGCAAGCGAGCGTGAGTATTCATTCAAGCAATTTGTGTCAAAACTGTACAAGGTTCAAACCTTCAAGTGAGCCAGAGTGAAGATCATTGAAACAACCATCAAAGCAACCAAACAAGTTCAACTCTAACACCAATCAAGCAAGTTGAGATCGACATCAAGCGAGCGTAGCTATTCCTTCAAGTGAGCGTGAAGTCATCAAGTAAGGCAAGTGAGCATTCACACAAACACAATCGTCATCAAGCGAGCGTGAATTCCAGAGTTTAAGCAAGAAAGTTCTACAACTCTAGCAAGTGTTCTCAGCAAGTACAATAAGCAAAAAATCAAGCGAGCATGCCATTCAAGTCCCATAGCAAGCGAGCCTGTCATTCAAGTAACAAAATCAAGTGAAACAGTTCAAAGCACGACATCTACGACAAGAGAGCCTGATTTCAAGTGAGCAAGTTCAGATGGCGCAACATATTCAGTGGTTACACATTCTTCACAGTTTGATTATCTCCAGTGATGAAGACATGGTGCACGTCAGAAAAGAAACTCTTGCTAATCTTTCACAGAATCTACAACAAACACATGAAACCATTGAGTTTCTTCAACTAGAGTTGCAACTACAAAGAGATGAGCTGCAACAAAAGAGTGCTTCTTCCAAGTCATTCAACCATACAGATGAAGATAAAAATGTTGATTCCAAATCACTCATCCAAACAACTTCAAGTGTCGAAGTTGTTCATGATCAAATTCAAATTTCTTCCAAACCCATCATCAAGCCCTGGGAAGAAATTCAAAATAACAAGAATCGACGAGGCTTAGGATATGTCACTGATGACACCAACTTACATATCCCAGATTATTCCAAGCCAATTAAGTTTGTGAGTGCAGGATTTCTTGAACAACTCACCTCAGTAGGTTCTGAGAAAATTGCAGACAAACAGAATTGCACGCAACCTGAAGTTAATGTCCAACCGAAATGTTCTCATTGTCAAAGAACCGGTCATATGGAAGATCAGTGTTTTGATCTCCATCCTTGTTGCCATTGTGGCAAGCCCAATCATTCCTCAGAAAAATGTCGCAACCAACAAAAATCAGCCAGATTGAAGATACATTATGAATGGATCGATCCTTGGGAATGGTCATCCACAGTCAAACGCTTATCTCAGTTCTACAACCGACTACAATCACACATAGTGCAACCAACAGTGAACAGATCATGGTACTCTCATGCAGTTGAATGAGGGAGTACAATAGTGAAACTCTCCTACACTTGAAGGGGGGGAGTTCAAATATATTTTGGAGAAGATTGTCTCTCCTTTCACCTGACAAAGGGGGGAAAATGTCAATGAAATTAACAAGTGGTTGTCAGACTGAAAGTCTCGACAATATCAGTGAAGCAGCCAGAGGGCATCTTCATCAGCCAGTGGGCATCTTCATCAGCCAGTGGGCATCTTCATCAGCAAATGGGCATTTGTCATCAGCAGTGAGCATCAGCAAATTCGCCAGTGGGCAATCGATAGCCAAAGCAGCAGTGAGCAGCTTTCATCATAGCAAAAGCAACATCGAGTTGTTTTTCGACATCTTGAGCCAGTGGGCGATCATCATCAGCAAAACATGCCAGTGGGCGTTCATCAAATTGTGTCAGTGGACACCGGGTGCTGTTTTCAAGCAAAGGACAGTTGGATCCTTTTGTGGCTTGGCACATGATGGAGTTGTCAAGCGTCCTTCAGAGATGAATCAAGCATGCAGTTGATTCATGTTCTCTTCAGATTTGTGTTTTTTCCAGCATCCAATTTTGGCGGTTTTTTCAGGCAATGTTTTTGAGGATCAACATGAGAACTTGGAAGATGGTTCTCGTTCTTATTTTTGGATTTATCATTGAGGGGGGAATGTTAGACTCTCTCATAAAACAATAATAAATCCAAAAATAAATAAATTAATTAATTATTCCAAGTTAGGAATTTGTGCCTAACTCTTGGGTTGTTCCTCTAAGATAGGAGTTAGCTTAGGTAACTCCTATATTGGTGTGTGTCTGGTGAGAAATTATCTCAACCAAAGGAGAAATTATCTCAACCAAAAGTGTATAAGATAGCACGCACTATCTTGAGAACAATGTCTCTCATCTATTTATTTGTAACACTATATTCAATTATTTGATGAATGAATGCATGAAAGTGAGAGAGAAGCATGAGGCTTCAGCCTTTTTCCGCCAATATTTTGTGTCTGATTTTTATGTGTGCTTTTCTATAATCTGTTGGAGTTTATTTCATTTTTCAATAAATTTTATTTTGCAGGAGTACTAACTACATAACAAAGGAAATCACTGCATGACCCAACTTACCACAGTCAGGACCTTCCTTGTCATCTATCACAATGTACTGGTGACCATTAGATTCCAGCCATTCTCGTATGCCCAAAGCATTCTCAACACACCCAAGAAAGTTTGGATTCAGCGAAGCATATTCATTGGCTTTATAAAAGACTCCAACAATTTCATTACTTCCTGCAGGTGCCTGAAACATAAGACCATATAAATTAGAAAAATAGGAAGCATAGAAGAAAATACAATCTTGTTAATGAGAGTGATAATTGAAACTTGATATTGCTCCAGGTTTCCAAAATGTTCAAATCCACAGATGGTGTTCTTGAAGGGTTTTATGCAAGAGCTTCTAACATTACGGCACATAGATCAGAATAAATGTAAACAAAATCATCTTGGACATCATTCATATATGATATAACCCTTCGATCACCAATTGGATTCACCATTAAGGAGAGTCTGAACACTAGTCTTTTACAAAAGCATAAAAGTAGAGCAATGATCAAGATAAAGGCCTTTTGCAGAAAAATATCAAGATCAAGAAAAATCAAATCAAAATACAATATGCCTCTGAGAGCTCGAGATAAAGGCCCTTTGTAGAAACACATCAAGATCAAGAAAAATAAAATCTAACACAAAAAAGAAAATTATTATCTTCACATTAATAGGATACTTTCTGAGAGCACAAGATAGGAGATAGGGCCAAGGCAAGGTAACCTACAGAGATTGTGCCTTAAAGATCTTTATAACGTGCAACAGCTGATGGAATTGCAAATTGAAAACATGCATTTAGGTGATAGAGGTTTGATGGCTGTTTCAAAGTGCTCAAAGTTGGAAGTATTTTATATGAGAAGGGTGTCTAATTGTCCTGATCGAGGTATTTATGCAGTTGCAAATGCATGTAGGAAACTGAGAAAGGTGCACCTTGATAGTGGCAAGTCCAAAAGAATTGGCGAGGAAGGGTTATTGTCCATTGCAAAAAAATGTCATCAGATGCAAGAAAAAACGGCCTACGCGGCCCTCATGCAGGGAAGAAAGACACGTTTTGTGCTCTGTGGCCCTCATCGAAACCATTCTCCCTTCTCTGATAGCCCATCATTGTCAGTCATTGCCAAGAGTCTCATCGCCAGGAGGCCTAGCCTTTCATAGCCCATAGCCAGATCCTCCCTCTCTCTCTTCCAGCCGGTGGGAACATGGCGCACGTAGCATAAAAGCACACATGGAGTCAATTAACATAATAAATCCATCGATTCCAAAACATCCAAGAAGACATCCAAGAACAATAAGACATCCTCCATCGGTTCGCAAACAGCCAAGAATCCATCGAACCTGGCATCGGCTATCAGCTATGACAACTGGCAATGACAGGTCCGCCGCCCTCCTCAGCACCCGCGCCCTGCCCTCTTTTTCTTTTGGAAAAAAAAAAGACATTTTTCCATGAACAAAAAAACATATTAAACCAACGGCGGAAAACACCCCAATCGTCTAACATAGAATCAATGGCTCAGGATCGCACATGTGACATTTTAGGGATGTCTTTCTCAGAGGGAACGCCTTACGGCGTAATTATAACTTTATTTTCAATAATAATATTATTAATTATAAAAAATGTTAATATAGAAGTTAATATATAATATATATATATATATATATATATATATATATATATATATATATATATATAATATGCAACAAAATTCTTAAGTAGAGAGATTTATACACATTATATATATTTTTGTGTATTCTCAAACTTAAAATAAACTTTGATATTATGGGTAAATTTTTACTCTACATAAGCTTTGTAATAATATTATGGATAAACACTATTCAATATCACAATGCCCAAAAAAACCATTACTCATTTAACAATGAAAATATTTTATTATAGTGATCTATTTTGGAACAAGGCTTTTAGAACTTTAATTTACTTATCAATAATTATTAAGTGGATGGTAGAGATTTAACCTAATATTCTTAGTAGTAGTCATATATCAAAGTTTGAGATTTATTTTGAAAATAGTTATTCTATTTTTTCCTTTTAATTAAATTTGATTAACTAAGCTTTTCTTCCACGGCGAATTAATTAATTTTAGAAAAATAAAGACAAATAAAAATAAAAAGGGGTAACTAGGCATATAAGGATTACCAAGCCACTATGAACTCCAATATATGGTTAAGTACGTGCAAGAAATCTCCCCGAATGTTGTGTTCGTTGTATCACAATTAATAAGGCGACCGACTTGGTCACTTAGGGTTGGTTTGCATATTAATGGGGACTTCAAAAATATACCTGGAAGTACGTGCAAGTGTAATTCGTAGTAGTGTTGTTTAATGCGTCATGTATGATGGGAAGAATCCCTATATGCTTCTTAAACATGAAGCACCATTCTGATATACCCGAGGGTATGTGGAAAAATGATCCTATATACTTAGATGTACATGGAATATTGATCACCCCCAAAATGTAACATAGACAAGTAACGACAACTCCTATGTTGAGAGACGTTGGAACACGTCTTCTAACCTAGACCAACTAGATGTGTTGTTAATATTCCAAATGATCCTTAGGTTAATTGATAAATTTCAATGTTGATATTGATTAAAGTTTGAGTTTCAAAGCTCGAAACAAATTCACCTGAACTCCTACAATGCAACTAGCATGAGAAAATAATGTTTTTCATTCAATGAAGATCTATTTAAAGAAGGGAAGGAGTTTCAAACAATGACATAAAAAACAAGAACTTCCAAAACAAGATCCTCAAATTCACTATTCCAATTCAAAACTTCAAGGCCCTAATGCATGAAAAAATGAAACTTTCTTTTCTTTTCCTTTTCAATTTTCAATGCAATGTAAAATGAAATGTGACTAGATTATTGAATAAAAAAGAATTCACACAAATCAACATTGTAATATGAATGGTTCTCTTAACAAATCAATAATGAAGCCAGGTGATTAAAAAACCGTAATTGACAAGAAGAAACAAAAAAAATCCAAACTCTCATCAAAAGGTAATGACACTCAAATTTTAACAAACTATTGGCTTTACAGAGACCTTGAAGAGATCAAAAAGATAGGAAGTCACTGCAAAAGGAATAGAATTCATAGCAAGGCAGGCAAAAATTCAACTTCTTTGCAGTTTAAGAGAGATTCTTTGGCGTAAACATGATATTTCACTTGTCGATGTGTTTCAAACCAACCAGTGTGGTTTATCATCACTTCAAGTTGAATGAACAGATCAGGCTTTGCATGTTAAATAGAGCAGAACCTCCAACGGCTATATCCAGGTAACGACTATATTGACAACGGCTAGATCATCATAGGTTATGTATAGAAAGTAGTGTGAATCATTGCACATACATAGAGAGACAAGTGTGCTAGGTTTATCTTTCTTAAAATAGAAAGTGTGCTGGGGCTAATTTTGCTTAAAATATGAAAGAAAAACCCTACCAAGCTCAAAATTATGCTTTCCTAGGTCTAATAATTGTTTGAACAAGTCATCCTGAAGATCGCGCTGCTTGCTGAAGGAGCTGCGTAACCCTAGCCAACAAACGCAACAAGAAGCACGTAGCAGCACACAACTGCCCCTTAGCGGCCTCCTGCTAATGGGGACTGAGCACCATGGATGCATCAAAGGACAGAGGGCTTCTCTCAGATCAAAAACAAGAAAATGAAGGAACAACAAAAGCTTTCGCCTCTCATTTTTTCAATGGGACCAACAAAGAACAGACTATCAGTCACTAAGTTTGTTAAAAGATTGGAAGACATTCCTGAAATATCACTCCCTCCTGCCCTTCCTCGTAGAGCAGCACTTTCTCTGGTAGAGCATGGATTAGTGGGGCAGTTCACTGGGTTATGGCCATCGCCCAAAACTGTGAAAAAATGGGTAGAAAGGAACTGGACAGCTTCAATAGATGGGAAAATCTCAATTAGGTTTTGTGGAAGAGGTTACTAGACCTTTCACTTTGAAACCAAGGAGTATCAAGATCTGATATTTAGGGATGGACCTTATTTTATGGATACAAGGGAATTGGATCTAAACAGATGGACGTCGGATTTCGATCCAGAAATGGATGTACCCAATGCCATCCCCGTTTGGGTTAGACTGCCACACCTTCCCCTTCACTGTTGGGGGGATGATTCGGTCAAAGCCATAGGAAATGCAGTTGGGAAATATATAGACAGGTGCGAGCCAAAGGAAAATATGCATGCATGTGCCAAAATCCGTGTAGAAGTGGATCTTGGGAAAGGGCTACCAGAAGCCATCAAAATCAAAGTGGACTAGTGGACGCACATACAACAGTTGGATTATGAACAAATTCACTTCAAATGCAAGGTATGTCACGAATATGGTCATTTTGCAAATAGATACACAAAAAAAAAGAAAATGAAAATGAAAAGAGTGAAGATCCGGAAAATAAATGGGAATAGGTTAAAAGAAAGAAGACAGTCCACAAACAACCAAATCTATCCTCCTCGCAGCCCTCCACATCCTCTGATATCCACCCTCCATCACCAAAAGAAGATAATAATCCTCTTGGTAGCCTTAATCCTTTTGAGTCTCTGGATCCTTCAGCCCCCCCATCCCCTAGACCAAGATCCAAATCTAGATACCCACAACATACCCCCAACCCCCTTGCATCCCCTCTGGTATCAAACACCCATACTCCTCCCCCCCCCCCCCAGTAGACAAAATCCTAACTAGAAAGCAGTCAAAGGAAGCACCCCCAAATGTAGAATATAAAAAAAAAAAGCAGGAAGAAAGACAAACAAAGAACTCAGGGATGAAGCAACAACAAAGGAAATTGCATTAGGAACACAACAACCTATGGAAACCTTCTTAGGAAGGAGTACAGGAAACAACGAAAAAAGACAGCAAAAAGGGAAAGGAGCCATGCACCACCCAACAAGCAAATAATGATAGTGGTCTCCTGGAATTGCAGAGGAATGGGATCATCCATCAAAGAAAATGCCACAAGAGACATTTTGGCAAAAGAAAACCCAGACATCCTTATGATTCAGGAGAAAAAAACAAATAGCCAAGAAACTGAAAACATAAAAAAAAAAATCAGAAATTATGAAGGGGAAGCAATACAGGCAACAGGAGCGTCAGGAGGTATTTGCACAATATGGAAAAAAGCAACCCGGGAATTAATAAAATACAAAAAAGATCAGCACTGGATCCAAACGGATCTAATGCACATCATTACAAAAGTGAAGTACAGTGTCATAAATATATATGCCCCAACCAATACAAGGAAAAAGAGCAATGCTGGGCCACCATAAAAGAAGCACTAAAAGAAATGCAAGCTGGGAAAATAATACTAGGAGGAGATTTAAATTTGGTAAGAAGTATAGAAGAAAACTTTAGAGCAACATACCACACAAACCCATCTAGGGATAGTCTAGAAGAAATAATGGAACAACGCAATTTAATAGACATCCCGCCAAGCAATAAGAAATACACTTGGAGCAATAAAATAGTGGGAAAAAGCAACATAAAATAAAGGCTGGATAGAATTATGATACAAGAAAACATAGCAGTGGTGCACAACTCCATAAAATCAAAAATTTTACACACCACAATGCCTGACCATAAACCAGTGACAATAGTCATGGGCAAAATGGAAAACCAGGGACCGCTCCCATTTAGATACAGCTCAATTTGGGACAACAACATAGAAATCAACGAATTAGTCAAGGAAGCATGGGAGCCAAGAGTAACAGGATCACCACAGTATATTTGGGAAACAAAATTAAAAACTGCAAGAACCAAATTAAAGGAATGGGCAAGAGCAAATGAAATAAATAAAAAAGAAAAGAAAAAAGATTTATAGCAGAAAATGGACAGCATGCAAATTGAAAAAGAAAGCAAAGAAGAAGGCAAGCAAGATTATCTAAGAGAAAAGGAAATCTTTTGGGAAATATATAGGGAAAACAGGAAAGAATAAGAAGAGGCAAGATTGAAATCCAAAAGTTTGTGGCTCAAGGCAGGGGACAAAAACACATCATTTTTCCACAACACAATGAAGATAAGAAGAGAAAGAAACCAAATAGAAAAAATTCAAGTCGACAACCAAGAGGTCAAAGGTGCGGAGGAACTAAAAAAAGCTACCTATCAACACTTTAAAAACTTACTTTCAGCCAATGAAGAAATGGCTGAAAGTGAAGATTTATTAAAGCACAAAAAAAAAAATGAAAAAAGATAAAAATGTAGCAATATGCAAGGATCACACAGAAGAAGATGTAGTGGCAGCCATATGGAGCCTGCATCCGGACAAAGCCCCAAGGCCATATGGTTTCACAATAGAATTCTATAGATTTCATTAGTATACCATCAGAAAGGATTTCTTAAGAATGGTGAAGAATGTCTTCAAAGAAAAAAAAATAGGAGGTAACACAAAATCCTCCTATCTTGCTCTAACCCCAAAGGAAGCAAACCCCTCAACTTTCAACATGTTTCGCCCTATCTCTCTTTTCAATTCATATTATAAGCTAATAACAAAAATAATTGCAAATAGAATCAAGGAAGTGCTTCCAGTAATCATATCTGAAAATCAAGGAGGATTCGTGCCCAACGAGCAAATCATAGATAATGTAATTATTGTACAGGAAGCTGTACACTCTAGTATGCTAAGGCAAGAAAAAGGCCTCATAATCAAACTTGATAAGGTAAATGCATTTGACAGGGTCAGCCATCCATATCTAATGACTATCCTTCAGAAACTTGGGTTCTCAAGATAAATAATGGAAGTCATACAGGCATGCATTTCTACTCCATGGATTGCCCCCCTCATAAATGGAAGGCCTAGTGACTTCTTTCAAAGCACAAGAGGCCTTAGGCAAGGTTGTCCTCTCTCTCTCCATTCCTATATATTATAATGGCAAAAACATTAACCAGGGCTCTGGAAAAACAAAGAAAGGAAAGAAATATCATAGAGATCAGAATAGCAAAAGGAGTAAAAATAATAAACCACTCACTCTTTGCTGATGACACATTGCTGCTGGGAGGGGCATCAACAATAATAGCAAGGAGGTTCCAAAAAGTTATGGATGATTTTTTACAGGTTTCAGGTGGGCTATTAAACAATACAAAATGCAAGATATATGGATGGAATACCCCTCCCAGAACTATGCAAAGGATCTCACAAATCTTAGACATCCCTGTACAGGAAAAATTGACACATTTCTTTTACCTGGGACTTCCAATCTCAAAAGAGAACATGAAGACATAAATATGGACTAAACAAATTGAAAAAATGAAAAACAAAATACAAAGCTAGGGTATGATGTGGCTAAATATGGCAGGAAGGGTAATACTAATCAAAGCACTCCTTGCAGCTCTACCTATCTACCAATATGCAATAATCATGGCCCCAGCAAGTGCCCACAAACAATTGGAGTTAATCTTAAGAATCTTTTTGTGGCAGGGGGGAAGCAAGAAAACAAAAAATTTAGCATGGTCAGATGGGAGCAAGTAGCACTACCTTATGAACAAGGAGGCCTATCAATATGGATAACTAGGCTCATGAATGTAGCACTGGGAATGAAAATAGTATGGAGACTAATTACAGGAAAAGAGAGCTGGTGGAAAAAGACTCTTATATCAAAATACATGGATGGCACCAGGAAAAGACTGCTTAATGGAAATATCCTAATAAGACAATGCACCCAAGTATGGAACCTGGTTAAAAAAACAATTCTATTAATGGGTATATACATCTCTAAAATCCTAGGCAATGGAAAAACAATTTCAATTTTGGAGGACAAAATCATGGGAAAAGAACCTTTACAGATTCATCCAAAAATTGAAGACATACAAGAGTGGATGAAAGGTAAAGGTTTCAATACTTTACACTCAATCTCTCAATGGAACCAAAAGGAGTGGCAAGACTGGAAAATCTCAACAATTCCGGTAGATCTGGAAGGGAAATGGAGCAAAACCAGGCAGCTTCTAAAAGGGGCAGCGCCAATCCACCAGGATGAGGAAGATGATTATCTCTGGGACCCAAGTTGTGGACATTATATAGTTAGGACTGCATATAAAATCCTTCAAGAACAACCCAATCAACAAGACTGGGATCCTTGGAAAATAGCATGGAAATCAGGAAGTTTGCCTAAGATCAAAATGTTCATTTGGACTCTTTTAAAAGGGAGAATATTGACCAGTGAAAACTTAAAAAAAAAAAGGCTTTCAAGTCCCAACACGATGCCCATTATGCATGCAGGCTGAAGAAAATATAAAGCATTTATTCCAAGAATGCATTTTCGCCAAAGAATGTTGGCAGCAGCTGATAAGTCCATTGGAAATAACATTAAATTTTGAAAATCCCTTGCCAGATTTTCTTCAGACCTTTGAGAAGGCCTACCCATACACAACAAAGAAGAAAGTCACAATTCAGAGAATATGGAAGTGCATTCCAGTAGTTCTATGTTGGAAAATTTGGTTGACATGAAACAAGTGCATTTTCAAAAATCAAATTCCAAGGATAGGGAAGACCCTCTCAAAAATGTGGGGATTAACCTCTGAAATCCTCAATGTCAAAGGAACAACACCAACAGATTATAACACTCTTCAACAGGAAGAGTGAGATTGGCTCAGCAAAGCCATAATAAATAATAATGGACAAAAAGGACTGAGGAAGATAAACTCAGGAAATATATGGAAAATAAGAATGAGTGAAGAGGAATTGACAAACTTGAGGAAAAATCAGAATAGATACTATTTATACTTTGATGGGGCCTCAAAGCATAATCTGAGAAAGGAAGGGGCAGGGGGAATAATTCTCGATCCTAATGGAAAGAAATGTCACATATGAATGGGGATTGGGACAAATCTCAAATAATAAGGCAGAAACATACAGCTTGTTGATGGGAACAAGAATAATAAAAAAAAGAGAAATTCAAAATCCTATCATAATAGGAGACTCAGGCACAATAATAGTGGCAATAGCAAGAAACAAAAACCCAAGCAATGATTTCATGAACAAAATTTTTAGAAGAATCAGGAAGAACTTGGAAGGCTTTGGCGATGTAATCTTCAGACATGTCTTGAGAATTCACAATCAACAGGCGGATTATTTTGCAAACAAAGTAGTGGAAAAAAGAAGAAGGCAATGTTCGTGAAAACCGAGAGGAATATCACAACTCTGTTCCTTAATAATCAACAAAAAATCACAAGTATAAAGCTCACCAAAACCAAGGGAAAAATCACAGTGATAAAAGCAATAAATAAAAAAACCACAGTAAAAAAACAAAAAAGGACATATCAATGCAGTAACAACCAGGAAATCACGGGAATGCAAAGGAAAAATCATGAAACTTCAGACTCTCGTATGAGCAACAGCAGGAAGGACGATTGCAATCCTGGTCACAAGAACCACATTGCAATCTATCTCATCGAAGGCAGGTCTTGAGCTACGTTAAAGCACTATAAGAATAGAGAGTGCATTCACAAAAATCACAGCAGCGATCTCAGCGAATAAATCTTCATTTTCCATGTTAGCATAGTGTTACTTTGGTTTCAAAGCCCCTCCCTGTCTTCTCTAATAGCCCGCAATGTTTCCTCTGTTCAGCATGCAGACTTCATCTTAAACCCCCACCCTTCTTCTTACCCAACTCGCTCACCCCGTATCCCTTCACTCCCTCCACTCAGCGATCCATTGCAGCGCAAAGCCCTTCGGAGCATCCACGCCCTCCATCTGCCCATCCCATTATCTCAACCCTCCTCTCTGACTATTATAACCAAATTTTGTCTTCCTTCAATTCTGTCGTTCACAGGGATTTCAACTCTATCAAAATACACGGGAAAAACTTGACCGAGCGCTTAAATCAAACTTCAAAAAAACATTCACCCGCAACTATAATTATCAACGGTTCTGCACTCCGAAGCCATTTTCACAGTGCTGCTCCTTCCTTTCTCCGACCTTCGATCAAATTAGGATTGTTGATCTGGCACTCGATCTGACAGTTGTCGCTTAGCCTGATCAATCAAACTTGCGTGACAATCCTCCACCGTCGATCTGTACTCAATGGATCTGACGGTTCACATCAATTTTAGGTAGATATCAAGCACGAAGAATACTCACCTGAAAAGCGGTTTTCTCTCTCTCCTCTGCTGCTACGTGTCGCTCGGTTAGTGGAATCGGGCAACCACTCATTTTTACCACTTATGGTTTCTACCCCGCCCGAAATACCACTTCCGCATATAAATCCGCTTTTATTCTTGGTTAATGTTTGGACTTCTTTGCACCTGATGACCATAGATTTCAACCATCGACAACTGCGATGGCTCCTCCAGATTCCTCTTCCACTAGTGCTTCTGATTAATCTCCACTATTCATCCCTTGATTCCAATCTACACGATTTAATCTTGGCCGTTATTCATCTAAAAACCTCGTCCGTTGATCTCCAATATCCAACAGCTCTTGTGTACGACAAAAGGAAAGCGCTCAACATTAGCAGAAGAAGAAGTATCTCAGGTAATACAAAATCAAGGAAGCACAAAAAAACAAGTAGTAAGCAGAGCCAAAGGAAGAACAAGCAAACATATCAAATGGAATTCAACCCCATTGAAAAGGTAGCAAGGAATGATGCATGCCCAGCATGCAAAGTGAATAAATTCGTGATCCAACGCCTACAAGAGACACTCAAGGATGTCAGAAACGAAATGAAAATGGAGTATAGTTTCCAGAAAAGAAACATGGCAATGCAGAAAGAAGAAATCATGGAACTGAAAACCAAATGCAAACATCTAGAAGAAGCAGTGGCATTTTACAAAAACAACACTATGAGGAATGAAGAAGATAACTCGGTCAATTATGACAAGAAGAACCAGCCAACTCAAGAGCAATCAGTCTACAAGTCATGAAAATCTATCAGAGAATCCATGACATGTAAATTTATCTTTCTAGTAGGTCAGTTTGTTAGGCAGTATACTAGAATACTCATAAAAATACATGAAGTTTTGAACACAAGCTTAGGAGAAGAGACTGCGTTCTTATCTCATGGCTTAGATGTTTATCATGTTACAGTCGATTGTAATAGGAGCTTGCTCCATCAAAGCTTTTGGTAATATATCAACTACCTGACCTTGTTAAAAAAAATAAAAATTGTTTGAACAAGTCAAATTGAGTCATTTTCAGAGGTCCTAAAAGACTAGAAAAAGGAAACCACTAAAGGACATCCCATTCCCTAGTGGAGTTGCCAAGTTGTTTGATGAATAGTTTCCTTTCGCGAATAGAAACAAACTCCCTAGACTTAGTGGCTTGATCTAGAAAAAATCAAGACAAAAGACTATGTTTTCCTTAGATAAGTTTAGAATATGGAAGAATTACTTACATGGAATTCAACACAAGCTCTCCTCTTCTCCTTGCTTGTAATCTCCAACTCCAACTCCAAATGCTAAAAGTGGAGCTTGCAAAACATCTAAAACAAACAAGAGAACCAAAACATAAAATAGCATATACTAACATCTCTAAACAATAATTCAAGGAGTCATTGTTGTACATATGCATAGATGAGACATAAGTATAGGAAAACAAAAACTTTTTGTATTAGTAAATATAGGAGAAGCTACAACACTTGCAGGCCTTGACCTTATAGATCTCTCCCAACTATCTTGTCCTTCCTTTTCCACAATAGCTATCCTTCAATCACAACTCAAGTACATGGATATATAATGGACTTCTAGGCACAAATCAGTAGCATGAGGGCATAACTAAGAGACTCCAAAAGCCAACCTAGACTCTATGGGAGGCAGTGAATTTATAGGGTAAATGAGGTGGTTTGGGATTTACCATTCTAGGACTTAGATTCACATTAGAGGGAGGTAAGTTTTAGGGGATAAGAGATAAAATCTCAAGAGTAGAAATTTGAGATCTGATCCAACAATAAATGGTCAAATCCACTTCAGAAGCTTCTAAAAAGAGAAACTTCAAAATTATTTTTTATTTTTTACTCATTTCTTGCTATTATCTCATTTATAGAGAAAGAAACTTATGCTGACTAGTGAAATTGTCATTTGTGCAAACTGCGCCATCACAAGTTGCACTAAAGGAAGTCGCACTAATCCACAAAATGGAGTTTTTAGCCATTGTAATTAAGGATTCTTGGAAATTCTGGAAAAGATATGCTTTTGACTCTGTAGGGGATGATTGAAAAGTGTGAATGGATGATGGTTGATCCAAGTTCAAGGCCATTTGATACGATGCGACAAAATGACAAGTAGCAATGCTTGCAAAATGTTGAAACGTCAACATCATCAATCATCTAAAGGTATTTGGATTAATGCCTAAGGGTATTCCACCTAATCGAGATCATGACCATGCTATTCATTTGTAGTAGGGAAGTGTACCAACGATAAATAAAAAAAGGGAAAATCATATTAGAAGTAGAAAAAATATTTGAAATAAGGATTAAGTAGTGAGTAATCTAGTAGTTGTGGAGTACATCATTAAATATAAGAATCTACCAATGGAAGACATGACATGGGAAGATGGATTATTCTTTGAGAATCACTAGCAGCAAGTCAAGTGTTGAGGAAAACACTTATTTAAAGAGGAGGGGCATGTTAAGCCCTATATAATGCCAATATTAACCCCAAAACTCCTTATTAAGCCCTAGATATTCAATGAATACATTTTTATTGTTATATTTTTATGTAGGCTAGAACCCTTTATGGTCCCATTTTATCATAATTACACCCCTTGTCTCCTATATATATACTAAGGAGACTTAGTCTTATAATCTTCAAATATTGTCATGTACATTGTATTAATTGTAAAAGGATTTTCACACGGAATAAGTCAATCTTGCGGACAAGATAGACCTTCCTAGAATCTAAAGAAGACCTAATGACAAGAAAACCAACCAGACACTATCTTTCTCTAAATATGCTTTTATAAACAAAGGAAAACAAGTGTTTTAGGGCCTACCTTAGGTCCAACGCAAGTTTGTGGATGCCCTCGCTCCTTCGATCCAAATGAGCTCCTTTGTCGCGAATCTGCAAACACAAACAAGCAAACAAATTAAATAGCACCTGAAAAGCCAATATCATAAAACATATTTAACATGAAAGTCAAGGAGTTCATGAAACAAATAACATGAGATACTTGTTGAGAAAAATGAGTTTGATTGTATTAATTCAATAGAAGAAGAACTTTACAACCTGTGCCTTGACCTGTACAAGCTCCTCCCAAGGTCAGCAAGAAGTCTCCTCTACTTTGACAAGTTTCACTCACTTCCCAATGAAGCCAAAAAGGTATGTGATCTCTCCTCTTAAGCTCAACTAGGAAGTCTTAATTTCACCAGCATTTATCCTCAAAAATCTTCAGCTTCTAACCTCTCTAGCAACCAGCCCAATGCCTGAATTTATAGTGCAATGGAGGGAAGTTACTAGGTCCTCCTTCAAAGGGATAAAGCCCTCCTTCAAAGGGATAGCTCCTCTCATCAAGGGATTAGATCCTTCTCTTTTGGGATGCATGAACCACCTAAGATTGGCAAATCTACGTCAAAATTCCTTCTAGAATCATCTAGAATTAACCCAAAGTGAGTTTTTTAGAATAAACTTGCACCTTTTTGACTTTCACAGGGGTCCGCACCCACACCTTTAGGGACAGAGCGGGCAGGTCCGTAGTTTTTGTAAACAGAAGGTGTGGGACCGTAGGTAACAGTGAGAGAAAGTGCGGAACCAGAGTTTCATTGATTTTTAATGTCTTTCTCTTATTTTCAAAGCTTGACTTGAAGAGCTGAGGTCTGAGACTTGCTTAGGAGGACAGTACAAGTGATGATAGACCCATACTGACTGCAAATAATCATGATGACGATATTTTTGTGTAACAGATTTCCCCCTAAAGTGCGAAGTCTGTAGTAGATGAGGATTTCATTTATCATTTAGGAAGAGTGAAGTAATTTATCATTTCGAGGATTATCTTGTGGAGAGCCCAGTTGGAACCTATAAAAACATTCAATGCAAGATATATATATGAGATCATATCATCGCTGAGGTAGGCATTCCCATACTCAGATCAAAACTGACTTAAAAAACTAACTACTGCTCTGATACAGGAATGATCTTGTAATACATCACAAGTATAGACTCATGTGGACACAGTACGGACGCAGCCATCTGTTTATGAATAGTCTATTATATAATGAATACAAAATTCCTCGCAACCTGGATTGTGGAAACTAGATCCAGGGTCTTCATTTCTACTTCCCGAAACAGTACGATTCTATCCATGCGAATGAATGTGTTGATGTCGAACATGGTAGAAACCACTTGATTACCAGTCAATGATGTAAACTGTTAACAAGTGTGAGAGAAACCACCAGTGATGTCAATGGATCTCAAAGTACCCAGTACAATCCATGAGATGTGAATAAATGTGTTGATGTCAAACATGTCACTGAATCCTTTGATCGAAGGTCAATGATGCAACCTGTCATCAAAGGCGAGAAACCTGCCATTGAGGCATGCAGATCCCAAGGTATTGACGATTTCTAGATCATCTTTCTAGATAATGAGCTAAAGTCGATAGAAAGCGATCCGTCGCAGGCAAGCCCACAACACGAAATCATAGATCAAGTTGAAGAAGTTTAGTTGCAAGGACTGACTCATGGATGGTCAAGATGGATGACAGATATTTTGCAGATGAATGGCTTATTGGCAGTGACCTCTTGAACACATAACGACACGACAGATGGCTTGGTGGCAATTGACCCAAAGTTACTACCCAGAAACTGGCTGAAAACTTTCAATATGGTTTGATCAACTGTTAGGCAAAGGATTTCCCAACCCAGGTGAATAAAAGTGTCGTGTTCAAGAGTGGTTACAAAGTATGACAAACAGACTTATTTTTCTCTCTTTTCCCCCACCATTTTTGGCAAGTACCTCTTTATTTTTGACAAGCTTGAGGAGGATAACATTTGCTTGATTATAAGCTCATCCTTCGGATGAGTCCAACTTAGTTTAAATTCGAACCCTAAGAAGGAGTGGTTCATTCCTGTTTGTAATTGAACAGGTCCTTTACTGTGAAATTTTAATGAGTCCAGTATAGGAGAAACTCGGCGTTTTTCAATTTTAGAGAGTTTGAAAAAACTTAAGAAAAATCTAGGGTTGACCTTTTTTGTAAATTTGTGTCTCCCAAGCCCGAAAAAGTATAAAATAATACTTGAGAGAACCGCTTGATATTTGACGACCAAGGATTACTTTTCGTAATTAGTGCCCTTGATCCGAAAAAGTAAAAAAGCGATCAATAACATGTCATTTTATAACCAATATCGAATTTGAAACGACAAAAATCCGGCAATCTTTTCATGTTTTTACGGTCAGAAAAGAGCTGTAAGTGGACCATCTTTTAATTCCGTTTTAACGAGTTTAAAAGAAAAACTCGGCGATCTTTTCATGTTTTAGGAGTCAGAAAAGAGCTTAAAGGTGACTCTAAATGTTTTTTCGTCAAAAATGATGGATTTCGCCTGAATAATCCGTTATCCTGAACAAAAACGCAAACATTACTCATACCTGTTTGAAATGGATAAAAATGTCGCAAAAATACCTTTCCAAAGTGAAACATAAACAAATTTACAATTTATTTACTCAAAAAACTTATAAAAAGGGCCTTTGTCAATTCATTTTTACCATTTGAGTTTTGGGTGAGAAAATAGTGCTTTTGTTCAGAAAACTTCCCATGAAGATTTCGGAAAATCCAACCGTCAGAATCGAACGCCGTCTTCTCTAGGTAATCCACATCATCCTACTCTTCATTTTTAACCGTTTCATTTTTTGTTTTAGGTTTTCATTTCATTTTTTGGAGGGTTTTTAGGCTTAAAACCCGCGCGCGGGGGCCCGCAGGTGTACCACTGCTGGCCTGCGGACCCCGACTTTTCTCCATTGGGAAAAAGTCAGGGGTTCGCACCTTCCATGTAGACAAGGTGCGGTCCCATGCACTGTGTCTAACTCGGAGGGTGTGGTCCCTACCGCAAGGGTCTTTTACCCAAAATTTCTCAAAATTGGACCAAACAAAATAATTTCTAGCATTCTAATTTATCTTTTTACTTGATGCAGAGAGTACATCATGCTAGATTGGCGTGAACGAGAGCATGAGGACGTGGATGCTGCCGCATGGAACCATCAACCTTCACTTGATGCTTTGAGGGTGTGCGGCTTGTACAAATTCTGGGCCATTCCTGGCATGAGGGCTCAGGTGGATTTCTTACAGTGGATGGTTGACAGATGGAGCATACAGGACCAGTGCTTCTTCATTGGTGGCCATCAGCTCGAAATCGAGCCGGCGGACATATATTTCTTGACTAGTTTGCCTAAGAGAGGCGAAGACTTGACTCTGTTTGGGGCTAGGCTAGGTGGCCAGTTTGTAGATAGCCTCCGGCTAGAGTTCTGCAACAGCAAGGCTAGAGACAAAGGGATAGACATAAAAACCATATCCCATCCTAAATTCATGGTGATCGCATTTACTGTCACCAGACTTTGCGGGAGTGCCGCATTACATATTGCCACTAGATCCCAGATGCGTATGGCAGTTGATTGCTTTCGAGGCACCATCTTCAACTGGTGCGATGCTGTGTTGGCCAATGTGAAAGGCCAACTGACTAGGGCCAAGAACGGACAACTAAAGACCTTTGGTTATGGGGCTTTGGTTGTGAGTTTTGGTCTAGAGAGGGTTCCCATGTTGATCCCGCAGCACCTTACTGTTGGAGCTGGGCTTCCTCGAGAGCCCAAACTGATGCGATGGGTCGCAGTTATGGCCCGTCACCCGAATGAGAGGACAGAGGTTGCTCGATTCAAACCTGAGTATTTCCAATGGTTGGAAAACCAGGTCTTTTCTATTCAGGACTTCCCTTATGCTGGGGTAGATTTTCGTGGTGACCCAGACATGGCTCTTCCACCAGGAGAGTAGTGGGATGACTCAGGTAAAATTGTTTTCAACATTTTTCCTATTTAAATTTTTTTATTATTTTTCCATCATCCCAAAACTGATAGCAAAAGTTTCAAATGCAGATGTGGGTCCACAGCGACCAGCCGCTCTCTGGCCTTACGAGAGGAAACAACCAGTTGCAGCCGCGCCAGCCCCATAGGACGAATCAGCAGAGGTTTTGGCCGAGTTGGAGGGTCATCTCGAGCGCTTGATAGGAGATATTCCAGAGACCACTATAGATGACATTCCTCGTCGAATTCAGCGCTATGTGATTGGGGTCCCAGGACCTTTTAGGAGGTTCCTTTGCAAGGTGGCCCGTGCAGTGGTTTCTTATCGAGATCATCACCAGTGATAGGATGATCGCCTATTGTGGGCACATATGACATTTTTGTTTTTTGTACTTATCATTTTTGCCGATCATAAGGTGTTTTTCAACCTATGATCGAGGACGATGTATTTTTTGACACACTCCTATATATATATATATATCACTATTACCAGCTTTATCTTGTAAATCATGTTATGGAATGGTTTTAAATTTACATGTATGATTATTGCAAATGTCTACTTAGCATTCAAGAAGCAATTGCATCTGCTAATGTATTTAAAGATCTCGGAATACACTGATATTCAATATAATCAAATTCACGTTCCAAGAGACGCACTCTCAAAAATAATCTTAATAATACTGGATTTCTAATGGCATACACTCAATTAAGTTGTAATACAACGAGTTCACAATCTAACCTCACTATCAAACTCCAAATCCCAAATGAAATAGATTCAGATAATAACTCAATCACTGCACTATACTTGGCAATGTTGTTCATTGTTTGACTGAGGCTTACCCCATGCATAGATACTAACTCGTCAGAGGGCAAATAGATAACCCAAGCTACGGAAGAAATGTTCCGTGTATTACGACAAGCACCATCAGCGAAACCAATGTATGTTTGGAGAGGCATCGACATCTGCAATATCAAGAGTAAAACCAAGATAAGCAGGAATAATGACGAAAAAACACTCTCTAAGCTAAGCACACTTTTTAAACTAAAACACACTAGCTAGAAAGAAAAGCTATCCTAACTAAAAATCTCCATACCCATTCTTTAAGCATAATACCTCTTCAAGTAAAGACCATTTCTGGGTTTACCTAAAGAGTCCCCGTCAAAGTCTACCAATTCATAGGCCCCTTTTGCTAGCTTTCGCTTGACAACATAGGGACCATGCCACCTAGGAACGAATTTTCCAGCGCCTAATTTTTCATTAACTTGATCGTAAACTAAGACTAGATCTCCTTCCAAAAAATTTCGAGGGGTCACATTTCGATCATATTGAGCTTTCATACGTTTTGCGTGAGTCTCGATCGCCAATGCAGCATCACATCGATTCTCATCTAATTGAGCCAAGTATAACAAACACTTTTCCTCTTCGAAAGTGGCTGGAAGTAACTCGATGACCATTTGCAGTGACGGGATTTCACATTCAATGGGTAACACAGCTTCCAAACCATAGACTATTTGGAAAGGAGCAAACCCTGTTGATGTTTTTACTGAAGTTCGGTACGCCCAAAGCGCTGAAAATAGCATGTTATGCCAATTCGACCAATGAATCCCAATGATTCGTTGGATCATGATGACTAAAACTTTGTTGATGGATTCGACCAGACCATTAGCTTGTGGATAATAAGGGTTTGAACTATCGTGACGCAAACCAAGCTGGCCTGTAAGTTCGGTCATCATAACGTTTCAAAAATGACGCCCATGATCAGTGATTATCGCTTGCGAGACACCAAACCTAGCAATTATATGATTGAACATGAAAATTGCAGATATCTTGCCGTCTGCCTCAAATGTAGGCATCGCCTCGGCCCACTTGGTAAAATAATCTACCGCAAGGATGATATACACATGCCCCCCGGCCGAGTGAGGGTTACATGTAATAAAATCGATACCCCATTTGGCAAAAGGACCAACGACAATTATAGGGTGGAGAGGAGCAGGTGGAGCGTGCATCTTTCGATCAAAAATTTGGCAGTTGTGGTATTTTCGGACCGCAGTAATACAATCTTTAAACAAAGACGCCCAGAAGTAGCCAGTGCGCAATATCTTTTGGGTTGTGGCATACCCAGACATATGACTGCCACACGCTCCAGAGTGACAGTCATTTAGAACCCTTTCAGCTTCCTCGTGAGTTAAGCAACACCGAAAAACAGAGTCCGCCCCACGACGATAAAGAGTATCTCCAATAATCCTGTATTGTTGGGACTGGAATCGTATTTTCCGATGTTCTGACCTTGAAATTTCCGGCCGAAAGGATTGGGTCTAGAGATAAACGATGATATCCCCATACCATGGATCTAAAGTGCTGATTAGAAACAAGGATTCGTCTGCAATAGGCTCCTCCGCCACAGTTTCTGTGTCATCACGCGGGAAATCACACATTAATTCCGCAAAAACTAAAGATTTCTTAGACTTAGATTTCTCAAATTCTAAGTCGAACTCCTGCAGGATGAAAATCCATTTAGAGTACTTGCCCCCTAGCAATTGCTTGGTCAAAATGTAGATCATAGGGTTGCAATCCAAAATTACTGTAGTTTTACGTAGTAAAATGTAGTGACGAAAACGTTGGACAGCTTGAACAGCTACCAATGCCAATTTCTCCACATGTGAGTATTTTAACTCAGTTGGATTTAAAGTTCGACTAAGGTAATATATCACATGCTCAGTTCCGAATTCATCTTCCTGAACTAAAACCATTCCAATGGTGGAATGAGAGGCGGCGAGATACAAGAAGTAATCTTGGTTGTAGTTGGGAGGATGCAATAACAGTGCATGGGTCAACGCGTGTTTGAGTGCATCAAAAGATTTCTGAGCTATCTCATCCCAATAGAATGGAGTATTCTGTTTCAACAACCGAGTAAAACCCTTTGTAACCTCGGCGTAGTTAGGAATGAATCGTCGTAAAAAGTTTGCTTTCCCTTGCAAACTTTGGAGTTGGCGAAGACTCGAAGGAGGAGGCAATTTGACAATAGCTTCGACCTTCGAGGGATCGACGCGAATGCCGGCTTTCGAAACTACAAACCCCAGCAATCGACCTGTTTCTATACAAAAGACACATTTGTGTGGGTTCAACCGAATCCGATAATGCCTACACCTCATAAAGATTGCTCGTAAATGGACAAGGTGGTCAGCTCGATGTAATGAATGAGCAGGCAAGTCATCGAGATAGGGTTGCACAATGTGCTTGATGTCATGAAACGCATAAGACATGGCCCTTTGAAAAGTCGCTCTGGCATTCTTGAGCCCAAAAGGTAACTTGCAATAAGAAAATGTCCCCCATGGACAAATGAAAGCCGTTTTTGGTTGATCAGCAGGTAGAATGTTGATTTGATTGTATCCGAAAAAACCATCCATGAAGAAGAATATTTCGCTGCCGGCACAATCATCAATGATTTGATCGATATAGGGAGTTGGGTAATTGTCCTTTGAACATGCTCGATTGATTTCCCTATAATCGATGCATATTCTTATTGTTCCCTGCTTTTTCTTAACTGGAACAATATTCGATACCCAATCCGTTAACGGGATCGGATAAATGAAACCTGCTTTGAGTAATTTTTCAACTTCTGCTTTAATTGCAGCAACTTTTCTTGGGTGAATCTGACGCAAACATTGCCGGACGGGTTTAGCATCTAGGTAAGTCTTGATCTCACGAAAAACAATCGCGAGATCAATTCCTGGCATTTCCTCATAGGACTAGGCAAACACATCGCAGAATTGTTGAAATAGGACCTTATATGTTTGAATTTCGTCATCTGTACACGAGGCACCTATATGAATGTTCTCAACAATTCCAGGCTTAACCGAAATGTCAATAGGAATGGTTCGAGAGATGTTTCCCAAATTTAACTCTGGATCGGGATGGTTCATTGGATTCTGAGGTTCATTGACATATTCAGTCGTAAAAATTGATGAAAAATCATTTTCAAAACGATCATTCTCGGGTAAAAACGAAGATCTTTGATGGAGATCTTCCCATGGTAAATCATCTACACATAGGATTTCACGAATTTGCTCATCAGAGTGAACAAGTTCAGAAAACATGATTAAATCCGAGCTTGATGTGAAAAGTGATTCTTCATGGACCACATTCATGAAGTCATTTTCGGTTGAATATGGGTCGGTAAATGATTGCACGGCCTCATATGCAATTTCATATGGACTCAAAGGCATGACATCACCAAATGAGTCTATCTCAGATTCAGAAGGAATGATCCAAGGATCATCATAAACAACGGTGTCTGACGTAATCATATGAATGGTTGCAAATGAAGACGATGCATTGATCGGAGGAAAAGGAAAAGTTCCCAGTAAACCAGCATCTTTAACTAGTCCTACCCCAACATCCTTATACGGGATAGTTGTTTTACCGACATGCTGAATACTTTCAAAAGAGGCTGGGTTGGATGAAAAGTAAGCCAGCTGGTCTATTATTACGATCTTTCCATTATGATGAAACTTTATAACCTGAAAGACCGATGAAATGACTGTTGTCATAGCGTAAGACCAACTTTGACCCAAGAGAAGGTTGTAATCTAGAGGGGCATCAACCACCTCCACATCTAGATTAACGGTTTTTCCTTCAACCCCTATAGGCAAATCCTGTAGAATGCCAAAAGGATGAAACCCACGCCATCAAAGGCCTTTAGAATTGTCGGGGATTGATTTAGCAAAGGAGAACCAAGCGATCTCCAACACTGTATCGACATAATACACGTTGAGGCTCCCTCATCAATCACAGCTCGATGAATAGGCCTGTTTTTGACTATCACTGGAATCTACAAAGCCATTTGATGAGGAAAAAGTGGTGTACTATTTTCTAGATCGAAAATTATTAGGTTCGAGTCCTGAACGTCAATAGCTCCTATAGCCGACAAAAGTAATTTACGCTGTGCTGGACATGATTGCAGCACCTCCAAAGCCGACATTGCTGAGGGTGAAACAGCTAAATCCTCAACAATGTTATAGTTCTGAGCCGCTCTTGCATGTGGATTGAAAGTTGAATTTCGAAGTATACCCTTGGCAGGCGGTTTGATTACCAAGTCTAGATTAGGTTTCTCGATCTGTAGTGGATCGGAACCGGGAGTTGAGGTTGATCGATTAGAATGAGAAGATTCTGCTTTTTTACCATCAACAGGACTTTTACTACCATAATCTTGCGATTGAGTCGCAATCCTAACATGGGACATCATTAGTATGGGTTCTTCATTGGCACTCGAGGAAGAACCTATCATCTTACTGTCTTGAGCTGGAAAAGGATCCTTCAAAACAACAGGAGTTTGGGAACCTTTGACAATCTTCGCAAACTCTGCACAATGAGGGCAATCTCTTGTAAAATGTCCATCATCACAAATGAGACAAGGATAACGAGGTTTGCGCTTTTCATCATTGGATTCCAATTTTTCAGGTTTCTCCTTTGAATTTTTGTCCGTTTTATTCTTCTTCTTTCCTTTCTTCTTTCCACCGGATTTTGATTTGGCTGCAGATGACTCTACAACGTGAATATCGGCAGAAATCTTTGCAGAAGAATCTCCTGTTGGGGAATCAGGCAAGGTTATGATAGGAGAAGAATTCTTGGAAGACTTCTTCTTACTTTTAGTGTTAACCGTACCAATCATACCATCAGCGGTATGAGATCCCGAAGGAGCTACAGCGGTTTGATTTTTCTTGGGGAGATCAGGGATTTTCTCGTGTAACGTACCTGATTGAGTATAGACCAAGTCAAGGTACTGTGCTTGAGCAATTACTTGCTCCTCAATAACAACTCCGGCTTTTGCTACATCTTCAGTGATCTTTGGCAATAAAGATTTTACAAACCACTCAGCCAAGATCTGATCTGGAATAAAAACCTTCACTAAACGCCATCAATGTCTCCACTCATGAATATGATCTGAAATGTAAGTGGACGTCGATTGTTTTAACGAAGTTAACAATTCCATGCCATTGTCATATCGGACTGACAACTGAAAATGAGTTAAAAATGAGGTAGCTAACTAACTAAAATTATAAAAAGTGCCTCATGGTAACTCAATGTACCATTTGGCCGCGAGACCAATTAGAGTGCGCTGGAAAAGTATTAGACGGATTGAATCATCTGAGATGGAGTTAGACGCACACCAGAGGTGGTAAGTCATCACATGGTTCGACGGGTCCTCTCCTGATTTACCTTCGAACTTAGGAATGTCACTAGGCAACTTATTCGGCATTGGTGGCCAAAACGGAAGATAATTAATGGGATCGTTCATTAGGCGTGACAAGTCAGGCAAGTCCAAAGTTGCGATAAACGGTAACTGACGATTAGGGTCCCTAAAACTCTGGGTTTTGTAAAGAGAAAACACAAAGCGGATTCCTCAACAAGGGGAGATTTCATAAATGGTCAGACTCATAAGAAGGCTGGTAGACACCAAGGTGATCTGAGGTCCCTACAGCTTCTAAGCTCAGAGCCACTACAAGACCAAAATGAAAAACAAGCCCAACAAGCAAAACTCCTAGGAATTTCACATAAAACCCTAACACTAATGAAATCAACCTAAGGAAAGCTTTGACAAGTTATATGCAGGTATGGGTAGTGGATAATAACTTCTAAACAAAAACTAAGCTGACTAACAGAGGAAATCTTAGGTTTTTCAAAATTTTGACAGGGTCCGCAGGCCCACAGTTAACATAGGTGCGGTCCCGCTCTGTGCTAAAAGCAAAGGTGCGGATAGGTACGCACTGTGTCAAAAGGCTAGGGTGCGGTCCTCTCCCAAAGCTATGAAAAACGAAAATTAACCCTGGATCTACAAACTCTACCCAATTTTACACATAACAAGCCAAAAACAGAAACAAAAACACAGTTTCTTAGGTCAAAGTAAAAACAAGGAAAAAATCAATCTCCCACTGTGGTCGCCGGTGGAGTCGCCATTTTGTCACACGGAATAAGTCGATCTTGCGGACAAGATAGACCTTTCTAGAATCTAAAGAAGACCTAATGACAAGAAAACCAACCAGACACTATCTTTCTCTAAATATGCTTTTATAAACAAAGGCATACAAGTGTTTTAGGGCCTACCTTAGGTCCAACGCAAGTTTGTGGATGCCCTTGCTCCTTCGATCCAAATGAGCTCCTTTGTCGCGAATCTGCAAACAAAAACAAGAAAACAAATTAAATAGCACCTGAAAAGCCAATATCATAAAACATATTTAACATGAAAGTCAAGGAGTTCATGAAACAAATAACATGAGATACTTGTTGAGAAAAATGAGTTTGATTGTATTAATTCAATAGAAGAAGAACTTTACAACCTGTGCCTTGACGCTATACAAGCTCCTCCCAGGGTCCAGCAAGAAGTCTCCTCTACTTTGACAAGTTTCACTCACTTCCCAATGAAGCCAAAAAGGTATGTGATCTCTCCTCCTAAGCTCAACTAGGAAGTCTTAATTTCACCAGCATTTACCTTAAAAAATCTTCAGCTTCTAACCTCTCTAGCAACCAGCCCAATGCCTGAATTTATAGTGCAATGGAGGGAAGTTACTAGGTCCTCCGTCAAAGGGATAAAGCCCTCCTTCAAAGGGATAGCTCCTCTCATCAAGGGATTAGCTCCTTCTCTTTTGGAATGCATGAACCACCTAAGAGCGGCAAATCCACGTCAAAATTCCTTCTAGAATCATCTAGAATTAACCCAAAGTGAGTTTTTTAGAATAAACTTGCGCCTTTTTGACTTTCACAGGGGTCCGCACCCACACCTTTAGGGACAGAGCGGGCAGGTCCGCAGTTTTTGTAAACAGAAGGTGCGGGACCACAGGTAACAGTGAGAGAAAGTGCAGAACCAGAGTTTCATTGATTTTTAATGTCTTTCTCTTATTTTCAAAGCTTGACTTGAAGAGCTGAGGTCTGAGACTTGCTTAGGAGGACAGTACAAGTGATGATAGATCCATACTAACTGCAAATAATCATGATGACGATATTTTTGTGTAACAAGGATATTTTTCCCTCAAAGCGAATTGTAATTATTGGTTTATTATCATTTTTTAGGTGCAAGGTTTTTAACAGGTTCCATAAAATTTGATATTGCAGCTTCCTGAACGTGGAGGGGACTATTTCCTAAAATTATCACATTTTGTGCTAGGGGTGCATCATGGCCTTTACCCCTAGGTCAAGTCGATGTCCATGGTTGATAGAATTCTCATATAATCTAGACTTCCTTGCTAGTCCTAATTTAACCAATTACCTATTAGGATAGTTTCCTTGATGCCCATGATAAGACACTTCCAAGCTTCATCTACTGACTGCACCAAAATTTTAAAAACTCTCTAGGTTCTTTATTTCTAGTTCTCCCATAGAATGAAGCATGGAAGGAGTTTCCAAGTTTTTTTGATAATGCTATTTTTAAAGGCTATGTCTTTCCACTATGTAATAGTTGTAGTGATGTTAACCCTTATTATGTCTAATTTTATGAAGAGTGCTCCCCCCTTATCCAAAAGCTCAAAGATATATCAGCAATCATCATGAGGTGGTCCAAAGTTTCCTCCTCGCCTTTGCAAAGGTGATAGTGTGAAGGACCATAATAACATTTTTTCATTAGTTTATCCCATGTAATATTTTTTTGATGACCTATTAGCCAAAGGAAAGTGGTGATTTTAAGCTAATGTTTGATGTCCCATGTTTTCTTCCAATTTATTTCTTCCAAAAGTTTTGCATATCCTATAGACAACTTGTAATCTTCCTTCATATTGTAATTTCTTTCAAATTTATTGTACCCCAACAAAGTTTTTCAAGACCTTTATGAACTTTTGTGGTTCACTCTTGAAGTTTGGAACACAATTCCTCCAAGACTTCAAGATTTTTAGTGTAGCATCATTGGTCCTTGGTTATTCACTCCCTTAAACCTTGAAGAACTTCGATTCCTTGCCAGTGGTTTTACACTTTTGTCATTTGTTTATTATTCATCCAATATTTTAACTCTTGGAAGCAATCGATTTGATGGATATTTGGAATTTGATTCCAGGAATCTTCCCAGAATAAGGTGGATAGCCCCTCCCAAATTTCCCAAAATCTATGTTTCTTTATGAGAGATTTATTCTCCCAAGATATATTCCAGATTTGAGAACCCTTTAGCTCTCCTTCTAGCCTATTTAAGTTCATATCCTCCACCTTATGTGTATTTTTTCCTTTGTGATATTCTACATAGAGTATTGGGAATGGTAAGCCATTTCCACCATTTTTTTGTAGCCAAAAGTTTTGATAGAGTCTAAAGGTCCATCAACTCAATACCTCCCATGAAATTATGTTGATATATATGCCTCCAGGAAATTAAGGACCATCTCCATTCACATCTTTCCCTAACGCATAAGAAGGATCTCTGAATATTACAAATATTTTTTATAACAATTTTAGGGGTAGACAAATCCAAGAATAAACATAGGGGCTTGGCTTGTAAAATTTATTCTAGGAGGGTTAGCCTCCCCATAGAGTTGACATCTTTGATGGTCTAGTGGGACAATTTATTTTCAAATTTGACCCAAAAATCTTCCCATGAGACAAGTTTTAAAGAATATTCTAGGAATGGAGCTCTAAGTTATTTAGTAGAAAGTGTACTTTTATAAATAATAAGGGTTCTATAATATGGGTTTGAAAGACAAAGGGGCGTTGGAAAAGAATAAATAGGATTTGTTTGCATTAATTTTCATTCTCGAGGCTACTTGAGAGTCCTCCAAATTATTCTTGAAAATTTTGGCTTCTCTTGCAAAGGGATATCCCATGAGCAAGGTATCATATATTTATGCACTGTTGGTGAGAAGCAAAGTTAGATTCATTATGAATTTTGAGTCCCTTTATATGATTTAGATTTACTTCAGCTTTAATGGTTCCACTTAGACCTTCAGCCATGAGCAAGAAGAGGAAGGGAGAAAAAGAATATCCTTTCTGAATTCCTCTGGTAGGTGTAACGGTGGCTATGGGAGAACTATTAAGCATAATGGAAAAAATTCTTTGTATACTAGAACCAAGACCCAATAGATCCATTTTTTTAGAGCCAAAATCAATAAACATATGGTACATATATTACCATATATGACAATCAAAGGATTTTGAAAGGTCAAGTTTTGTATAAATACCTAGTTTCTTAGAGGTTTTTAGAGTGTGTTCGTTCATGAGTGAACAATATGTTATCCATAATCTTCCTACCATCCACTTATCTAGTTTTCTCAACACAGATGATTTTGAAAGGATGGGATTCAATCTATTGGCTATGAATTTGGAAATTATTTTGTAGATGATGTTGCATAGTGCAATAGGTATTTAAGCCATTGGATTTTAACCTTTGTTGTTTTTGGAAGATGGAGTTATAAATGTGGTATTAAAGGCTGCTAGAACTATAATAGATCTATGTGAATGTTCCATCACTTCCTAGAGATCATGATTTAGGATATTTCAATAGGCTTGGAATAATTCCCCAATGAAATCATCTCGGTCCAATGTTGTTCCTTTCTTCATTTCCTTAACTACTTGCTCAACTTCATATAAAGAGATCTCACTTATCAGAACGAAATTCATTAGAGAATTTTTGAGGTAAAAAATGGGCCTCAAAACAAAAAAGTGTAACCAAAATTTAACTTTATAAGAACCAATAAGATTCAATATGATGATGTCAACCATGGGCGATGATTCACCATTTTTGGAGTAAAAAAGTATTTTTTTTTTTCAACTCGTATTTTCAATTTATCTCCCTATGGTTTTACTCAAATTTCAAGTGGGAAATATCATTAGATGCATACTTTAATTCCTCATCCAAGGAGTACCCATGTTTCATACTTTCTACAGACCTTACCACACAAAAAATGAGAAATACATGAAAAACCTGATTGCAATCATGATTTTTCATGTATTTCCCATTTTTCATGTAGCAGGGTCCATCAAAAGTATGCAACATGGGCACTCCTTGGATGAAGAATTATATTATGCATCCAATGAGTGCTCCCACTCAAAAATTGAGTAAAACTGTAAGAAGATAAGTTGAAATTATGAGTTGAAAAAATAGTTTTTTCTTTTTTCCCTTTAGAATTTGATGATGTAATCTAATCTTATTTTATTATTTCTACTATTATTTTATAATATTCCTTAGAAGGCCCATTTTAGACCTCAAAATTTCTCTAATGTTACTCCTAAGTTATGATTATGGGAATATTCCTTGTGATTTTCATATTGTTTTCTCTTTGTCTCAAAAAAGTTATAAGAGTAATTGTTGATAGTAGTTTTTTAACTCCTCCTGCATGTCTTAGTGATTCTCCAATTTGAGCCCATGAGAGTTCTTGATACATGCTGTCAGTGTTGAACCATTGACTTGTGGAAGAATTTGGAATTAGAGTATCCCCCCTTTAGTCATTGAACTCTTTATTTTTGTTTACATAAAATTTCCTCTTAAGCTTGAATTTCTTCCCACATCAAAGCAAGTTGTGTTTCTTTCATATATAATTATTTATTTTTTCAATTCTCCATGATATGTATTTGTATTACTTCCATTTCATCCTCGAACTACTTCTTGGCCTCATGGATATTTCAAAATTCAATCTTATTCCATTCCTTGAGGCGTTGTTTTATATACTTCAATTTTTGTTGAAAATTATGCATGATGGTCCCCTCTTTGATAGGCACTTATAACCACCATTTTTCAGCGTTCTCATAAAAGAATGATGTATTAACCAGAAGGATTCAAATCTAAGCAACCTTCATATCGGGCTTCCTCCCCAGTCTAACTTTAGACACACTTTATAATGGTATGAGCCATTGTTGGGGATAATTGATGCATTTATCTCCCTTTTGGACACTACAAGATATTTTGAGACAAGGTGGAGATCCAAGAAAGAGGAAATTGTTTGACTCTTTTGATCCAACCGTGATCCGCATTTAAATATGAACGAAAAAAATTACAAATATAGACATACATATAGAGATGCAACAGAAATAACACTTTATTTCATTACTGTAAAATACTGAAATATGCTTACAAACAGAAATGGAAATAAACTAGCTATGGTGATGGTAGCTTATCTTTGAGAAGATATGTGGCGGCTACATGCCTCTAAACTGTGTTACAATGAGGCTCAAAGGCATATTTATTATTTAGAAACAATGGAAAACCCTAAACATCAAAAAACCTAACCCTAGAATATGAAACGCCAAAATGTGGGCCCCATTTGGGTAAATTGGTACATCAACTTCCTGGGGTCGTAACTTTGGCATACGATCTCCATTTGATGTGCACAATATCTCGTTAGAAAGATCTATCCGAGAAATACAACTTTGAGAAGAGAAAAATTCGTCTATGGACCCATGTTGCTCCCATATTTCCCAAAAAACGTCATTTAGGGCCTCAAAACGGCTCCAGAAGTTCAGGACCCGAAAAACTGCTAAAAATCGTAAATTGTGCTATAATTAAGGAAACTGAAAAATTGAAAGAGACAGTTGTGGGGGTCCAAGTGGGATAGATGGGTGGAACCAAAATCCTCCTGGATCATTCCTTCCCCCTTAGGAAGCAATGGTCCCCATTGCATTGAGTTGCTCCATCTACTGAACTTGGTCCCTGGTAAGCTGTTCTACAACCCCTGTTGTGTCCAGTAATGGTGGGAAGCATGGTCGACGACGGTCCACATTGAACACTCGATGCAAGCGAAGGAATGGGGGAATGCTGTGCTCCAAAGCATTGTTTCCCACAACCTTGGTAATGGTGTAAGGACCATGTCAGAGTGGTTGGAGCTTCTGATGGGCTCTTGTAAGGTGTTCTTTTTGTAGATGTAACCAGACATTGTTGCCCACCTGAAACTTGTGTGGTACCCATGCGGGTGAGGAGAAGCTGTTCTTGTCTATTTTCATGACCATATCCATCTGCTGCGGCTGCTACATGGAGAAACCCTTCGCGGGGGTCATGGATGTGGTGACGATCTTCCCCTTACTTTGGGAGCGAACCAAACAGAAAATGAATTTCCTAGTCTAGGATATGAGCTTGCTGCATTTCTTAGTAGTGATCAAAGAGGTTGCGGTAGGTGGGGCTACCTCTGGTATCCTGTATAATGAATTACCCAAAGTGATAATAACAGTGCAAGGCCTTGATTCATACACATCACGTCACCTCCCCAATTATGGCTGGCCTAATAATACATCACAAACATCCAAAGGTGCAACATCACACAATACCTCGTCTGTGAAGGGTTTGATGCTGTAGGGTAGGCGGCACTACAGGTGAACTCGAAGATCTCATCCTTGGTGAAGCCACCCAATATTGTATAGATGTGGGTGTGGTGTAGTTGGTAGGCCAAACCGCTTCACGACCTCTATTGAAATGAGGTTATTTTGGCTCCCACTATCAACAATGAATTACAACGGCGAACCCTTCACCCACATCTGTGAGTGGCAAAGACACTCCCCCTCCTCTAGATCTTTGGGCTCATTCTTCTAGATCTTGGCAGTGGCAATAGTGGCACTGGGCTCCACATCAATGATCTGTTTCCCTTTGCCATTCCCCTTGTCGGGTTCTGACTCAGGGTTAGAACATGCATCTGATTCGGAAGCCTTCAACTCAGCCACTAACGATTGCTTGGTCCGACACTCACTTGTGTTGTGAGTGAGGATCTTATGGAACTCATACCACTTTCCTCTGTGCTTCTTCGACTTCGTGGTGTTTTTCTTTTCTTGCAGCTTCAATGGGTTATCTTTGGTCACCCCGCCTTGGCTTTGTCCTTTGGTCTTCGGATTCACAAATCCAAAGTCTTGCTTCTTTTGTTTAAACTTTTGTTCGATTTTGACAGCATATCAGTATGTCGTATTGAGTGAGGAGATGTTTAGGAACTCCATCTCTTCCTGGATGTACCTGTGTGGGTAGCCGTGGTATTTGAGTACCAAATGTAGCTCAGAATCCTTGATACCAAACTATGTGTGAAGGGTATGAAAATTTTTTGTGAACTTCGACACCTCTTGGTTCCTTCCCTGCCACAGCATGGCCCACTTTATGTATTTGTCCTCATAGGTTTTGACAGGGTAGTACCGCTCCTTGATGGCATCCCAGAATGAATTCCAAGTGGGTGCTGCTGAAAATAATGAGCCTGTACTTTCATCCTTCTACTCACAGTAGGTTTCCCACCAGTCCTTGACGTGGGGTGCTGCTTTGAGAAGAGCGAAAATAATCTTTTCCCGACTGGAAAAATCATGAACAGAAAAATAACCCTCTAGAATATTTAACCATTTATCAACGGCATCTACATCTATCTGACCCTCAAAGATGGGGATTTCAAAATTAACTTGTACCTTAAAGGGTGTGGCATTTCCAAAGTAGTTGTTGGAAGCCAATGCGTCGCCTCTGGGTAGCCGCTGAAGGATATGGGCAAAGTTGTCCATCATTGCATTCCTTTGTCGCTCAGGGGCTTCTTCAAGAAATATTTTGATAGGATCTCCTGCTCCCTCATCTTTTTGTTCATTCACCATGGGAGGCCCTTGGGATTTACGAGGCTGGTCTTGTAAAGGTTCGACCAGTTCAAGCCCTAACTCCTTATATCCCAACCTCATTGGGGACATGCAAAGAAAAACAGAGAAAGAGTAGATTGCTTTAATACCACTGATCTAGATTTAAACAGGAACACAACAAATTACAGATATAACCATACATATAGAGATGCGACAGAAATAATACTTCATTTCATTACTATAAAATACTGAAATATGCTTACAAACAGAAATGGAAATAAACTAGCTAAGGCGATGGTAGCTTATCTCTGAGAAGAGATGTGGTGGCTACGCGCCTCTGAACTGTGTTACAATGAGGCTCGAAGGCCTATTTATTGTTGAGAAACAATGGAAAACCCTAAACATCCAAAAACCTAACCCTAGAAGATGAAACACCAAACTGTGGGCCCTGTTTGGGTAAATTGGTACATCAACTTCTCGAGGTCATAACTTTGGCATACGATCTCCGTTTGATGCACACAATATCTCGTTAGAAAGATCTATTCGAGAACTACAACTTTGGGAAGAGAAAAACTCGTCCATGGACCCATGTTGCTCCAAGATTTCCCAAAAATCGTCGTTTAGGGCCTCAAAATGGCTTCGGATGTTCAGGACTCAAAAAACTGCTAAAAGTAGTAAATTGTACTACAATTAAGGAAACTGAAAAACTGAAAGAGACAGTCGTGGGGGTCCAAGAGGGATAGGTGGGTGGCCACCAACATCCTCTTGGATCAAAGTGACTCTTGAGCTTCTATAAGGCTCTTTGACTTTTCGTAGTGACTCTTTAGTTTACATGTGTCTTTTCGTATTCCACATGTGACTCTTGGAATTCCACACATTTCCATTTTGTCATTTTTTGAAATTACATCATTAAATCCACAAATGTTGTGGCAAGAAATATTGACACATATGACATTGTGATGAAATTTTTACAAGCAATGACTTGGTAATGACAATATGACACTTCATGATGATGTGGCAATGCCAAGCTAGTCCCTTTGTTGATTTGAATTTGGATTCTTTTTTATAGATCTTTGCTTCTTCTTCTTCATCACCCTCTAAAGGTTCTAGGTGAATATAGGAACCTTCCAAGTTAGATTCTTTATCTTGATCCAAGATTCCTTTGTTTTCTTCATGATGATTCTTCCTCTACTCCTTCACAAGTTCTCTCCTGTAGCCTTTGCTTGATGGCCTCTCTTAAGAATTACATTGTCATGTTGTAATAATGATACTTATAGATAAAAAAAACTCATGAAAAACCAACATTAGTTCAAAAAACCATCTATTCTACCTCTTCTTACCCATGGAATATGTTGATTTAAATGAGGTAAAATGCAAGGTTTTTGAGAGAAGGAGGCTAGGGATTACAATGTTGAGGGCCTTAGGAACTTAGGGGGCGGCATAATGCTGACTAGAAATGTGCAATGTGCAATGCAGGTGGGCTTGACAAATCTTCTTGCATAGTGAAGGAGCCTAGGAATACATGTATTGATATTTTTGACTGGTGATCTGTAGTGAGGAGTGCCCAAAAGAAGGAGACTAGGATTGCACATTTGGGCATCTTAGGTACTGAAGAATGCCTCATTGTTTACATGTGGATTTTTGTATTCCACATGTGACTCTTGGAGTTCCACACATTTCCATTTTGTCATTTTTTGAAATTCAATAATTACATCCACAAATGTTGTTGCAAGACATATTGACACATATGACATTCTGATGACATTTGTACAAGCCATGACTTGGTAATGACATAATGACACTTCATGATGATGTGGCAATTCCAAGTCGCTCTCTTTTCTACTTTATTTTCTTCTTTGTGTTAGACATTTGCTTCTTCTTCTTCATCACCCTCCAAAGGGTCTAGGTGAATGTTAGATCCTTCCAAGTAAGATGCTTTGTTTTGATCCATGATGGTTATTCCTCTACTCCTTCATAATTTTTCTCCTACAGCCTCTTCTTGATGGCCTCTCTTAAGAATTACCCTGTCATATTGTAATAATGATACTTGCAGATGAAAGCCACTCATTAAAAGCCAAGATCAATTCAAAAAAACCATCTATTTTACCTCTTCTTACTCATGGAAGATGCTGATTGAAATGAGGAAACATGCAAGGTTTTTGAGAGAAGGAGGCTAGGGATTGGGGTCTACACTGTTGACTATAAATGTGCAATGCGTAATGCAGGAGGGTTTGAAAAATCTTCTTGCGCAGTGAGGGAGTCCAGGAGGCAAGGTACCGAGATCGCTGACTGATGATCTGCAGTGAGGATTACCCAAGAAGAAGGATATTAGGATTTCACAGTAAGGAATCACATGGAATAAATAAGGCCTCACTATTGACTAGAACTGTGCAATTTGTAGTAGGGAGCAAGCTAGGGAAAATATTGCATAGTGAGGGATCCTAGTTAGCATGAATAGTAATTGTAACTGTGCAATGTGAAATGATTGGGGGAAGGTTTAGTGAATTTCATAGTTGAGGAGCTCAGTGACTCAATAGTGACCCCTTTGTCACTAGAGATATACAATGCACAATAGGAGGCTAAGATGGTGAAGGGAACTACATAGTTGGGCAAGTTAGAGAGGCAAGGAGGTAGGGTTGTTCACTAGAACTGTGCAATGCGCAGTCACTAGAGGGAAGGCTTAAGCAACTATGCGGTTGGGAAATTTAGTGACATAGGGAGGCCTGAATACCCACTATAACTGGGTAATGAACAATTATGGGCAAGAGAGGATAATAATTACGTAGTTGACAAAGTTAGGAAACTAAATTGAGGGCTTAAGTTCCAAGGTTGCTTAGTGTACACATGGAGTAAGGAGATTGTCTTCTACCACTACACATTGCACAATTTTAAAAGACAAAGGGACTTCACTGTGGCTTGGGAATTCACAATGCATAATTCTAGGCAGGAGAAATATTGTCTAAAGATTGAGCAAGTTTCATAGATAGTGAAGTCTCTGAAATGGCTAAGTGTGGGACCAGTGAGGTAAGAGATTATGAGACATGAGATCAAGTCATGAAATGGATATCTCGCACTCATACAAAATCAAAACACACCATATAACTAACAATTCAAATGCATAGCTTGGAATGACAACAAAGAAGCACTTGTTTGTAAGTGCGATAGTTAAAACGTCACTTTGTGACACTTAGAATACAAGTAACAACATGTGTGTCAATGGAAACCAAACAATGCACTAAGCTGTGGGGAAGTGTCCAGTGCATATTATTATGATATATATGATTTACCACTGTAGAATAATGTGCTAGAGTGGCATCTAGAGGTGCACTAAGATGTGACATATACAAGAGTAAAAAATCGTCAAAAGTGACAATTGTGAAAGTAAGAAAACAGAAAATGACAATTGAAAAAGATAAAATAAGAGAAAGTGACACATGCTAGTGAAGAGAACACAAAAGCACCACTTATAGAAGTGAAAGAAAGAAAAAGAGACAACTACAAAAATTAATAAGAAACCTCACCTGAGAGATTATACGATTGTCACCAATACAAAAGCGATAGTTCAGAAACCTCACCTGAGAGATTATACGATTGTCACCAATAGTGGAGGAATTATAAATATTGGGATTGTACATTGACAACCAACAAGGACTACACAGTCTCCTTCTCCCAGAGCTACGCAATCACTACCCTTAGAGACTGGGTTGGTAGTGTCTCTTGGGACTGTGTAGCCATCAACCACTAATAACTATGCAATGATTGTGTTCAACCTTTGCACAGTCACTGTCAGCTAATATTCTACAGGGTTTGACTCTCTAATATACACAAATAACAATAGGCTTGATTGTAATAAGAGTGTTTGTGAATGCATTGAAAGCTAAACATGTGTAAGCAAGTGACTATGATAGTTAAGAAACGTCAACCGAACATGAAGGCACTATGAGAAATCGAGGAATGATAGATATTAATATCACAAGTAGGCTCCAAGACTCAAGTGTGAACAAAATTTCGGAGGGTGTTTATCGCAATGACAACACTTGGTGATACACCTATAGAACTCCAACTTATCTATTTAGGTCTAAATTTGAGCACAAAGTCTTAGTCCTTCAAGAAGTATTGATTCATCATGAGGATTACCTTGGCTTCCCATTTTACCTAGTTATGAATATAGTCTCCTCTATTCCTTTTCTCAGTTGAGCATGTTAACAAAAATTGTGACATCACAATAGTTTTGATCTAGGAGAGGCTAATATAGTAATGAAAGTTAAAGATAATCAGAGTATGAGTTTTCATCTCTGGTGTTGCTCTATTGCTAGAAGGCTTAGACAATACCCCGATAGAGTCATTATAGGAACATAAGCATCATTTCATTTCCAGTGAGCCTGAACAGTAGCCAAATAAAGTTACTTGCTTCATCTCTCTGCATATGAAACTTTTCTTTTCTTTCACCCTTTATTTATTTTATTTATTTTAATGTGCTTAGGCACTTATTTTTTCAATGGGGCAGAAGAGGGATCCCGAATTATTGAGAGAAGTAGAGGTTGTTCCTTTAGAGACATGTATAGAAACCTCTAATTTGGTTTGATCACTATTTATTTTCCCCTTTTCCTTCTCTACTTGATTGGATCGGTAAGAAAATGCTATTTAATTAAAATACTAAGTCGGAGGATGAGGATGCTAAAATAGATGTGAGCATCATGGTTCAACTTATGACTTTCCATTCGAATGGATTGTATTTTCCATTTAGATATAATTGAATTTAAAGATATGTAAAGCCAAGATAGAGAAGAGAATAATAGATAAGCCAAGCATTGTTCATCGTCACAGTTTTCCTTTTAAAGTCTTGCCACATTATCTTTTGAGCCCAAAAGACATTTTTCATGCAAAGTCTTATTAAGAAAAAAATGAAAGAAAATACAAGACAAAACAAAGAAACAAGACCGAAAAATAAGAAATTAGAGGCTAAACATAAAGAAACATGCAAGAGAAAAGTAATACTAAGAGAGAAAATATAGGATGAATGTACAAGGGAACCTAGGATTCAGCTAGACCTACTATTAAATTAACGAGCTAGAAGGTTAAGGGTTAGTGTAATGGAATTTCTAGTGTAACCACCATAACCATTCCCAAACTACAAACACAAAGATAATAGCGATTAAAGCTGATACATAATAATGTGCAATAGAAAGGATAAGAACGTGAATAACTTCCACAAAATATAGAAGGTCTTTACCAAATGTAGAAATATGTGAAATCCTTAACCAATGTGCCACCTTACTTTTTCGATGAGAATGAAAATGATACAAACCTCGAAGGCCTATTGTGAATTTACCTTCACTTGTGCTATCTTGTTTAGAAAACATCAATAAAGATTTGAACTTATTGTTAGAAAAAGGGGATTTCTAAGTAAGATGCTTCTAGGAAATCATAGATTGGATCATGAAATTCAAAACAATCCTCTTGAAAATGATGAAGCCTTTGAGAAGATAGATTTTAAATTGATGGCATGGAATTAGGATGAGAATCGTGTAAAGGAAAATGAATATGATCATATTATGAAGACTTTTCATGGTAGTGAGGACCTAACATAACCATAAGCGAAGGATGAAGTGCCTCAATTGTCTGAAAATAATCAAAATAGTAATATTATGATCCATACTAATCAATTAATGTAAAACAACCATCATTATATACACTAGTGGGAAAATGATTAATCTAATGACAATTGTTAGGACCAAAATTATGATCAGATGAACTGATTAAAGCATAGGATTCTCGATTAATTGACAATATATATATATATATATATATATATATATATATATATATATATATATATATATATATATATATATATATATATATATAGATATATATATATATATATATATAGATATATATATATATATATAGATATAAGTTTGAATAGATTTATGAATGCTTTGGACAATAGAATCATCTTACTCACATGTTGAAAGTGACAATCCATTTTCCTGTAAATGGTTACAATCATCTAAAGAATTGAAAATGAATGCTAATATAGAAAATATACGAAACTAGTTAAAGTGAAAAAGTTGAACTTGATTCACCAAATAATATAAGGATTCATTAACACTAAAGAGGATGTCTTATGCCATAAAGAATATGATTGGCATTAGGACATTCACAAGAAAATCTAGGAGCTTATTATTTCCAAAAGAATCTGACAGGTATAAATCCTTCGACAAAAGATAATCTTCAAAATGATCAACTTCACAACTCTATGCTCCTATGAGAGATATACATTCCAAACCAAACTTTGATACATATTATTTGAATGAGGATGGACCAACATAATCAATAATCTAATAAAAAATTGAATCTTGAAAGTTATAAAAGCTATATCTAAAACACAAAAAAATTTCAAGAAGGAATTTACATTAAGTGAAACCATGCAAAGAAAAGAATTTTGCAAGGACATCCAGAGCTAGCTTAGTTCGGGGACCTTACCAGAATCACGAGACCTAACATAACAATCAATGAAATTTGAACTGCCTCGAGTTCCTGAAAAGTCCCAGAACATTCCAGGATTGTAGAATTGTGTTTTAAAGATTGAATCAGATCATGCATGGTATGTGGACAACCACTACTCATAATTTCAATAAGCCAATACTATTAGGATGGAGGCCATCTCTATCACTGATTTTATTACATTGAGCATCTTCAATAAATATATTACTCACATCAAAATATTCTTCTAATCGAACATCTAAGGATGGATAAATTAGGTCAATCTCATGAGTAACCTGAACAAAATATTTTTGTTCATAAAAAAACTAGAAATGATAAGGGATGGAATGGATACTTGATGATTTGATTGTCTCCTCCTTCATCACAGATAACCTCACCACCCTGTATAAATTTAAAAATTTTCCTATCAGGTGGGTGATATGAAGAGCAAGGTATATTACAAGCAATAGGACGCAATGGATAGTGAGCTGAATAAGAAGTTTCAATAAGACAATATTATTTGTCCAAATCAAATTCTAGATCTAAATCTTTCAAATTAAAATATTCTTGAGGAAATGAAAGATCAGTTAGTGCACTTGAGAATTCATCATCACACACATCAATGGAAACATTATCATCAGAATGATGGTTGCCCAAGGTTGTAGATGGATTAGGAAAATTGATTTCATTTGATTGACTACCAAGATTACTAGATTCAAAATCAACTAAGAATGGAGAAACACCATCTCCACATTGAGGACTTTGAAAAAGAGAAGAAAGATAAAAATAATCTTTACCTCTATGCTTCTCTACCCATGAAACATGACTACCTTGCACCTGATGACCATTTAGATTAGAAAACTGAAAATTAGAAGAGTTTGAAGGAGACTAATCAAGCAGATCAAGGGGCAAGAAATTATGAGAATGATATGATGTAGGAGGACAAACATCCCTTGAATAGGTTATGCTCTTAACCTGATCAACTTCAAGATCATCTTGAAAAGTCAAGGGATTAGTCTTCACCTTAGGCTTCATAAACCATTCTGAGGTTTCCTCCATGGGATTTGAACCATAGACTTTAGAAGAAGATTGAAGAGACAGATCAATAACTTGATTTGTATATTTCCTAACTTCAACATTATCATAAGGAGGCACCCAAATTGGAACTAGAAAAGGAGGAGGAGAAGGGACAAAAGGAATAGTAGGTTCCTCCTCTAAGGTTGGAGGTGTCCCATATTTTATAAAAGTTGGGAGAACATGAACATCTAAGGGTTTAGATTCACACTGATTCAAAGATATCTGAACCAAATGTTCAAACTTTTGTTTAAAGAAAACCAAATCTGTAGGTTTTAACCCCATATAGAAATTACCTGCATATGAATTCTAAAAATAGAAAATAAATAATGGCGAGAGCATAAAACATAAAACATATATACGCAGATATTTTCCCCTGGATCCCAAAACTGAGACTACCAGATTGATTTTTCATTATGTTCCTTTCAATGTTACAATACATATATATACATGTTGAAGCATCCGTAAACCCCAATCCATTAATCATGGATTAGAACATAACCGTAGTTCCCTTGACCGAATCTACAAAATACCATGGACAAACAACCATCATGCCCAAAACCATGTGCGAAATTCATGCACAAAACCATAAGTAGGTCCGCTCACCTAATATACGGTCCAATTTTTTTTCCCAGGGTGCTGCCCCAGATCCTGTGCAAGGGGCCTACTGCCCCCTTGCATAACCCCCGACAGGGGGGGCAGTCGCCCCCCCATGACCCCCTTGCTATGCCTGATACAATGTACAAGGGGAAAGAATATAACACACACCCAACATTCTCACACTTGTTGTTTTCTTTCCACATGGGGTCAAATGAGAGCTTAGTCATTGATCCAACCCTACAATGCCCATTGTTTCTCTACACCAAGATAACTTCTCAGTGCTCACAGACTTTTTCAATGCATTTGCAGTATTATTCAAAGTGTCCACCTTTACCAACAATTCCTTTTTGTTCTCAACCATATCCCTCACAAAGTGATACTGAACATCAATGTGCTTTGTCTTTGAATAATAAGCAGGGTTCTTTGCCAAGAAAATTTCACTTTGGCTATCACAATCTATCCCTATAGCTCACTGTACTAACCTCATAATTGAACACAATATCTGCAACCAAATGACTTCCTTACTTGCATGAGTGGCTTCCATGTATTCTGCCTCTGTAGTTGAAAGTGCCACTACAGACACTCTCTTACTCATCCAATTGAATGCAACTCCAAATAGGTTAAACACATACCCACTTGTAGATCTTCTCTAATTCAGATCTCTAGCCCATTCTGCATAAAAAAAGACATGCATGTCCAAAACTCTATCCAATCCTGGTCTTCCTTGATAGCACAAGCCATAATCACTAGCACCACGCAATTACCTGAAAACCTGCTTCACTGCTATTGAATGCTCCTTCCCTAGTTTTGACATAAACCTACTCAATACTCCCACTGCATGTGCAATGCTTAGTCTAGTACAGACCATTGCATACATCAAGCCATCGAATGCACTTGCATATGAAACATGGGACATTTCCTCTTCCTTTTCTTATATCTTGGGACACTGTTAAGCAGATAAATTTACACCTATATGAATAGGAACCTTCACTGGTTTACTATCCTGTAGGTTAAACCTTTGCAATATTGTCTCGACATGCTTCCTCTGGTTTAACCAGAGCTTCCTCTTTTCTCGATTGCATTTAATTTCCATGCCCAAAATATAGTTTGCAACACCAAGATATTTCATGTCGAACTTGGAGGACAATTGGGTCTTCAAATACTGGATAATTTCTTTGTCATTTCCAACCAGCAACATATCATCCAAATACAAGACCAAATAAATAACACGGTCACCAATTAATTTAAAAGACACAAAGTGATCTATTTTGCTTCCATTGAAGCCAATTCCCTGTATAAATGTATCAAATTTCTGATATCACATCCTTGGTGACTGTTTTAACCCATACAAAGACTATTTTAACTTGCATACTAGTTATTTCTTACTATTCACCGCAAAGCCTTCCGGTTGCTTCATGTAGATATCTTATTCTAGATCCCCATGAAGAAATGCTATCTTCACATCCATATATTCTACCTCAAAATCAAAAGTAGCAGCAACATATAAAAGTAATCTAATAGAAGCTACCTTGGAAACAAGAGAAAAAATATCACCAAAATCAATTTCCAACAACAGGGAATAACCTTTTTCTACCAACCGAGCTTTGTATTTCTCCACCTTTCCTTCTACATTCATCTTCTTCTTGAACACCCATTTTTTGCTAATGGGTTTCCTTCCAGCTGGCAACTCCACCAGATCCCAAGCCTCATTTTTGTGCAAAGATGCCATTTCATCAACCATGGACTCTTTCCAGAGTTTTCCATCCTTTGAATCTACTACTTCCCTCACAGTTCTGGGATCATCATCACTAATAGATAAAGAAAAATTTGAACATAAAGTAGATGGACTATACCTTTCTGGCTGCCTTCTTTCTCGAACTGATCTTCTCACAACCAGAGTTTGTGGCTCTTCAACTTACGATTCCTCTTCTGTTGTAGAGTCTGATTCTTCCTCCTTTAGGTAAAAATCTATCTTCTCTGGTTCCTTTGGTAGGAATTCATGTTTAATAGCATCTTTCACCTCTCTAAACACCACATCTCAGTTGTACACAACCTTCCTTGTTTATGGATTCCAAAGCTTATAACCTTTTAAACCATCCTTATACCTAATAAAGATGCACTTTTTAGATTTACTATCCAACTTTGTTCTTTTCTCCTTTGGAACATGTACATATGCATCACATCCAATACCCTAAGATGTGAAAGAGAAGGTTTTTTACTAGTCCATACCTCTTCTGGAGTCTTATTCTCCAACGTCGATGAAGGTGATCTATTGACCAGGTAACATGCAGTCTCCACCACCTCTACCCAGAATTCTTGTCCTAACTCGGCACCATTGAGCATGCTTCTTTCCCTTTCCATCAACGTCTTGTTCATTCTTTCTGCAACTCCATTTTTCTCAAGTGTGTATGGAGTAGTCTTTTTTCGTGCTATACCACACTTCTTATAGAACTATTCAAATTCCTTCTTGCAAAACTCACCACCGTTATCTGTACTTAGCACCTTTATCTTCACCTTTATCTTCTTCTCTATCTAGTTTTCCACTAGAGCCTTAAATTCTTTAAACCTATCAAAGACTTCAAATTTCTTCTTGAGGAAATATATCCATATATTCCTTGAGAAGTCATCTATAAATGATATATAGTACACAGACTTTCCAAGTGATGGAACTGACATAGGTCCAAACACATCACTGGGTACAATCTCTAATATTTGTTTTGCCCTCTTACCAGTAGAGGGGAAACTCACCTGATTCTGCTTCCCATATACACAATTTTCACAGAAATCAAAATCCAAAGAGATATTAGACATACCTTCTACCATACCATTACCATGAAGTATTCGAAGGCCCTTCTCTCCAATATGTACAAGCCTTTGATGCCATAGCATGGTATTTTCTCTGGAGACCACTAGATTTTCTACTCCACTTTCAGGAACCACATAACTGTTGCATCCATCAATAAAAATGCTACCTTGAATCTTGTACAGAGTTCCAATCCTAACTCCCTACATCAATACCAGTGCTCCCTGAACCATCTTGCAGGTATCTTTCTCGAACATTGTTTTTACACCTGCATCATCTAGCTTGCTTATAGAAATTAGATTTCTGGTGAATGTAGGAATATGCAGAACACCCGGAAGTCTTCTAATCCTTCCACCTTGCAACTTCAACTTGAATTTTCCATGAACAATGATTCTAGCCTTCCTGTCATCCCCTAAGAAGACATCACGACCATCATATTTCTCATACTCACGAAACCAATCTCTATGGGGAGTGAAGTGAAAGGATGCACCTGGGTCAATCAACCATGGCTCATGATCTACATGTGTACTTGAAGAAGAAGCCAAGTACACATCCCCACCTTCATCTGAGGTGGTTTTCAACTCTACAGAAGGAGCATCATTAGATCCATTTCCTTTCTCAGGAGCTTTAGATTTACAGTCCCCTTGTAATGCCCTTCCTTTCCACATTTCCAACACACCTTTACACGTTTTCCTGGAGATTCAGATCTCCCTCTAGATTTCTCCCACTCAAGGAATATTTGTTTTTTCTATTCTGGGAACATTCTCGTATAGAAAAGCCATCACCATTACGACCCTCCATATATTTCTATCTCATCTCCTTCGATAGCAAGGATGAAACTATTTCATCAAACTTCAAGGCAGTTGCATTTCTACCTATTGAAACAACTAGACTATCCCGTGAATCTGGTAGAGAACACAAAAAACTAATGCACTTATCTTCATCTAAAATTTTAATATCAACAAATAATAACTGGCTTACCATAGTATTAAATGTGTTTAGATGCTCTATCACCAAGTCTCCATCTTTCATCCTCCATCTTTCATCCTCAGGTTATACAAAGTTTTCCATAGGAACAATTTATTCACCAAAGACTTAGATTGGTATAAATTCCCTAACTTGTCCCACAAAGCCTTTGTCGAAGCTTCCCCTGATACATTCATAAATACTGAATCTGAGACACACAATCATATTGTTCTCTTTGCCTTCCAATCCAACTTCGCCCAATCTTTAGCTGCCATTGCTGTTGGTTTCGTACCCGGATCTACCACCATCCACTAATCTTTATCCACCAGCAGATCCTCCATATTGAGTTTCCACAACTCAAAACTTTGACCATTAAATTTCTCAATCTCTATCTTTGCATAGCTCGCCATCTTCTTTATCCATAAGAATCGATCTTGTAGATCTCCCACTGAACAGGGTCTACGACAGGCCCGAGCAAAAAACCCCTCAACAACAAAGGTGTCCCCTTGAAACCAAAACAACTCTGATACCAAACGTAGGTTTTAACCCCGTATATAAATTACCTGCATACAAATTCTAAAAATATAAAATGAACAATGGCGAGAGCATTAAACATAAAACAGATATACAAAAAGATTTTCCCTTCGATCCCAAAACCGGGACTACCAGATTGATTTTTCATTACGTTCCTTTCAATGTTACAATACATATATATACATGCCGAAGTATCCATAAACTCCAATCCATTACCCCTGGATTAGAACATAACCGTAGTTCTTCTCACCGGATCTACAAAATACCATGGACAGAAAACCGTCATGCCCAAAATGATGTGCGAAATACATGCACAAAACCATAGGTAGGTCCGCCCACCTAATATAAGGTACAAAAAGACCTTCTTGGGTCATTTCCCCAGACCCCGTGCAGGGGGGCTACTACCCCCCTACATACCACCCGACAGGGGGGGCAACCACCCCCCTTGTGACCCCCCGACAACACCCCGCGCAACGTACAGGGGGGGCTATTTCCCCCCTTGTGACCCCCCCGCATGTGGGGTAGTTGTGGAAAGAATATAACACAACCAAACAAAATATGTATGTTCTTTAGGAAACTCATAACAAAAGTGAAGGAATCTATTAGAAAAATCCTCTATTGATTCATTAGGCCCCCATTCTAAGTTGGCCAATTCTTTTATAAACATCTTGACAATCATACGTATAATTTTTTTATAAATATCCTTGAGGAATTGATCAAATGAGTTGATGGAAGCATATAGTAAAGTATGACACCATCAATTAACTTGAACTTCAAGAGTGAGGAAGAAAAGCACACAAGAAATATCTTCATAATCAATTTAATAATGTTCACAAAACTTTAAAAATTGAAAGATATGCTCGGCTATGGATGTACCACCCTTACCATCAAAATTTTACTGAGAGAAGTCATAAATAGGTCCATCATTGATTAAAAGTTTATGAATGGATCTTTTGGAAAATAACCCTAGGAGTATGATTTAAGGATGAGCCATTAAAGATAAGAGATTCAAAACAAACTCAATAGGTGCAAATTTTCATCTACCCCTCCCCTCTAGCGCCACTTGTTGACGTGCTGCAAAATCCATCAACCAAGGGTGTATCCCCGGAGTTAAGTCGTAATCAGACCTCACACCATTTGGAGTGGGAGCCCCATCCAGGGTATCAGCTTGACCATCATAACACGAAGATTTTCCTTGGCCGCAATGAATCATATAAGAGAGTATGCCCATAACCTTGGACATTACCAAGTAAGTTGACATTATGAAATACCAATTGAAACGTGTAAAAGGAGACGTTCATGAGGGGGAAATAAGAGTGAGTCTCTAGAAGGAAAGTAATATTATTATCCTAAGAGAGGCACATGATAGCAAGGAATGATTCGTTAGTTATCTAGCGAAATAATTCACATTGACACAACAATAATTAAAGAAAATACAACACGTATTCAATAATATAAGTACTAAATCCATTGAAGTAGTTCAATTTATTTAGTACATATGAACATAACATATACCACAAACATTCAAATAATAGCCTTACAACATTCATGATACATGCATGAAAATGTGTTGGCTTAGTGAGATTCTAATTAATTGAATGAAATATCCAAGTACACAATTACAATGATGAGCCACTAGCTCCAATAGTGGAACATTAAGTCACTTATTTCTTCTCCAAGGAATGATCTTGTCTCCTATGCCAAGCTTGAGAATCCAAGGTTAGCTCTCCAAAGGCCAAGCCTCCAAAATCCCTTTTCTTGAGTTATGAGGGTGTATTTATAACAAGTGGAATGACCTTTCGTATCCTCATGACTCTCAAGCTTCCCTCATAACTATTGGACTTCCAAGTGACTCTTGAGGTTCTATAAGACTCTTAGACTTTTTTGAGTGACTATTTAGTTTACATGTGGCTTTTCGTATTCCACATGTGACTCTTGGAATTCCACACATTTCCGTTTTTTCATTTCTTGAAATTACATCATTACATCCACAAATGTTGTGGCAAGACATATTAACACATATGACATTGTGTTGAATTTTGTACAAGCCATGACTTGGTAATGACACTATGACACTTCATGATGATGTGGCAATGCGAAGCCACTCTCTTTGTTGCTTTGAATTTGGCTTATTTTTTCTTCTTCTTCATCACACTCCAAAGGGTGTAGGTGAACGTAGGAACCTTCCAAGTTAGATTCTTTGTCTTGATCCAAGGTTCCTTTATTTTCTTCATGATGGTTCTTCTTCTACTCCTCCTTCACAAGTTCTCTCTTGTAGCTTCTACTCAACGACCTCTCTTAAGAATTACCATGTCATGTTGTAATAATGATACATGTAGATGAAAACCACTCGTGAAAAGCCAAAATTAGTTCAAAAAACCATCTATTCTACCTCTTCTTACTCATGGAAGGTGCTGATTGAAATGAGGCAACATGTAAGGGTTTTGAGGTAAGGAGGCTAGGGATTGCACAATTGAGGGCCTTAATAACTTAGGGGGGACACACTATTGACTAGAAATTCACCATGCGCAATGTAGGTGGGCTTGAAAAATATTCTTGCATAGTGAAGGAATCCAGGAAGCAAGGTATTGAGCTTACTGACTAGTCATCTATAGTGAGGAGTGCCCAAGAAGAAGGAGACTAACATTATGCATTTGGGAATCATAGGGACTGATGAAGGCCTCACTATAGAATAAAACTGTGCAATGCATAGTAGGCAAAAAGATAGGGAAAATATTGCATAGTGAGGGATCTTAGTCAGCAACACTAGTCGCTCTAACTGCATAATACACAATGATTGGGGGTAGGCTCAGTGAGTTGCATAGTTAAGGAGCTCAATGAATCGTTAGTGACCACTTTCTCACTAGAACTGCATAATGTGATGTAGGAAGCTCAACTGGTGAAGGGAACTGTGCAGTTGGGCAAGATAGAGAGGAAAGGAGGTAGGTTTGTTCACTAGAATTGTGCAATGCATAGTCACTCGAGGGAATGATTAAGAAATTGTGCAATTGGATAATTTAGTGACAAAGTAGGTATATCTACCCATTGCAAATGTGTAATGCACAATTCTGGGTAAGAGAGGACAAGAATTGCGCAGTTGACATAGTTAGGTAGCTGAATTGATGGCTTAAGTGCCAAGGTTGCTTAGTGTGTAGATGGAGGAGGGAGACTTGTCTTCTAAAACTGCACAATGCACAATTTCAAGAGACAAAGGGACTTCACTATGGCTTGGCATTTTCAATGCACAATTTTATGACGGAGAAAGATTGTCTGAAGATTCAGCAAATTGCATAGATAGTGAAGGCTCCAAAATGACTAAGTGTGGGACCAATGAGATAAGAGAGAACAAGACATACGATCAAGTCATGAAGTGGTCATATCACACTCATATAATATCAATACAAACCATAGAACTCAAAACCATATGCATACCTTGAAATGGTAGCAAAGTGACACTTATTTCTAAGTGCGACAAATAAAATGTCACTTTTCGACACTTGGAATACATGTAATTACAAGAGTGTCAATGGCAACCAAATAGTGCTCTAAGTTGTGGGAAAGTGTCTAAAACATATTCTTATGATATATATGATTAACCACTGTAGATGAATTCGCTAGAGCGGCCTTTAGAGGTGCACTAAGATGTGACATATACAAGAGAGAAAATCACCAAAAGAGACAATTAGGCAGTAAGAAAACACAAAAAATACACTTGCAAAAGCTAAAGAAAGTGAAAGCGACATATGCTATAGAAAATAGAACATAGAAGAGCCACTTATAGAAGTGAAAGCAACCAAAAACGACAACCACCAAAATGAAGCCGACACTAATGCAAACCAAGGCACACAAAAGTGATAATTGAGAAAAATCACCTGAGAGATGATATGATTGTAACCAATAATGGGGGAACTACCAATATTGGGATTGTGCATTGACTATCAACAAGGATTTTGTAGTCTTTGTCTTTAGGAACTGCACAATCACTTCCATCAGAGACTATACTGGCACTATCTCTTGGGATTGTGGAATCATCAACTGTAGAGAACTACGCAATGAGTGTGTTATTCCTTTGTGCAGTCACTGTCAACTAGGATTATGTAGGGTTTGACTCTTTAATATACACATAGAATGCTAAGCTTGCTTGTAATAAGAGCACTGGTGAATGCATTGAAAGCTAAGCATGTGTAAGCAAGTGAATTTGACAGTTAAGAAGAGTCAACTGACCATGAAGGGAATTTGAGCAATCGAGGAACAACAAATCATAGGATCACAAGTAGGCTCCAAAATTCAAGTGTAATAAATTTATTTTAGGCTGTTTGTCGCAGCGACAAGAGGTCCATAATTATTGATAATATATTATACTTTACTAAACCTTAATTTTTGGAATTTGGAAGTTATGGATTTGTGATTTTCCATGAATTATGATACAACTATGACTATTGTGTTCCATATCATTTCAATCCTCCATAAAATCCCCAGAGCATATACAAATTATAAAAATACTTCTCTTCCACATAGTTTGAGACCATTTACTAAGTTATTGTTGCTGCACTAAGTTTCCTACAACATTACTAGACTTTCTAAATTGATTTTTTCCTTGATGAGTCTATGTTTTGATTTTACATTAAGGCCCATCATATTCCAAGTTATGAATTTAATGAGAACTTGGGTGAATGGTGTAAATTCCTCCTCCCACACTTACCCAGGCTCACCAGTCCACTAGGGTAAATAAGTGATGAAGAGTTACTAGGATATGAATCAACCTCCTAGGTAGGTTTAATGAAGTGGAATCAACAGACTGAAAACCTTACTAATCTTCCTTAGAAGCTACAAGACCCTTGGAATCCAAAAAACCACTCCACTTGGCAAGACCTCGAGTTAACTTTCTTTTCCACTAACCTGGGCTCTCAGTCGCTTGCACAACAAGGAAATCTAGTGGCTAAGACCCTTTGGTCACTCTCATGACCTACTTCCTAATGACTACAAACTAAATTATATAGTTCTATGCAAGCGACCTTAAGATTTGAGCCCCCTTTAAAGGGCTAGGATCCAAACCTCTGCCAAGAACTTGATAAAACTTTCCAAAATGATGAATGTCACATGGACAAATCCATTAATGCAAATATAAGACAAGGACTTTACCCAAAAAGACCTGATCATGATAGGCATCCCGTCAAACTCAGAGTGAACACGTAATCTACAAGTCATAATTAGATATTTGAACATAGGGGTCTCATAATTATTTGAGAATCATCAAGAAGTTATGATGCCCTCTCACATTAGCTGCAATATCATCGATTAGGTCATGAAATCCTTAACCATTCATTTACCAATCAAGACATGATGAGAGCCATAACTAGAGTTTGCCATAAAATCATTCTTATAACCAACATATAACCGGAATAATAACTATGATAGAATAACCATCAAATCCACATAATAACAGGCATAAATACTCATTATTTACAAGAGGAAAAGAGAGATCTTATTAACATAGGCAAAACCAACCAAGTCAACAACTTCCACGTACCACCCAACCATAGATTAGGATGAACCAAATCTATCTTTCATCCAAGCAACCTCGTGCCATATTCCAAGCATGGAATAAACCAACCAAAAACAAACTAGAGCTTCCATAGGCCAAACCCCCTCAACCCTCAACCAATGATGCCACGTCATGGTTGGACATCACTAACCATCACCTGATCAGTCTCTAAGAAAGTTGTTTAGGGCTGAAGATCATTTGTTCCAACTCGGCTTCAATACTAGTAACTCAACCCACAATTGTCGTAGGGCTCCAAAGAATTTTTCCAACCAAGTCTCCAGGACTAGTAACTCAACCCACCAAGGGCTCCAGAGCATTTTTCCAACCAAGGATTTAGGGACTAGTAACTCAATCCAAGTTGTTCCAGAGCTTCCGGAGTTTTTTTCCAACCAAGGCTCTAGGAACTAATTACGCAACCCACAACCATAAGGAACATGAACACCAATCAGAAATAATCAAGTGGTAAACCCACAACACCATGACTAACTAGGAAATGGCAAGGCTAGGCAAACAATTTCCAATCCAAGAAACTTCCATGCCAATAATAGATCATAATCAAACAACCACATGCATATTCATTACATGCAAAACTAGAAAGTAAATCATACATTCAATTGGATACCTGCAAAGCAAATTCGCAGTAGCTACTAATATCATTGTCCCCTTCCGCCTTCCTTCTATTCCTTTGTCTTCTTTCTCCAAATCCAAAGTATGCCAAATTCCTCCAAGAGTGCTCCAAGAAGCTCTAAGCATGCAAGGGTATGAGAGAGAGAGAATAGCATGAGAGTGCCAAAGGATGAACTAAAAAAATATGTCAACTAATCCTCATAGGTATTTTTATCATTGAGGCCTCTATTTTCTTCATTTTCCTTCAATTTTCTAGATATGGAATTCTGTGACCTTTCACCTTCTTTTTCTCATATTTTTCATTATTTTCATAAATAAAATTCCAATTAATTCCACTTTTCCTTTGCCAATTTCCATGGCTATAAATTAATCACAAATGATCCCCATCACTATGTGTTTGCCCAAAATTCAGCTTGGAATACATGTCCCATGACCTTGGTTATTATTTTTTCTTTATTAACCTTATTACATGGATTTTTAACTGGGGTTGTTATAGAACCCTCCCCCTTTGGGGAACACTATCCTTAGTGTTCAATGACACCTATAAACTAGAAAAATGAATGTTGCCCATGGAGATTTATAACATATCTCGATACAAAATTTACATCATATCATACTATTGAAGACATACCCAACATATCTGTTACAGATCCATTTGGGCACATCACTCCCATCATTCACATCAGTACTATTAGGGCTCATCAAACCCTTATTCAGTTTCTACATGCCCTAGACAAGTCATAACTTTGAATTCCTCCTTCCCTGAGAGTTTCTTGGCTTGAAGCCCTCTAGAAATGCCTCCTAGAGGGACCAGCGCAGCCTTGGTCAGGGGTAAGTGCACTTCAGTGCAGGTAGGCCCATGTTAGGGTGCTTTCTAAAGCAGTTAGGCCCACTTTGACCTGCGCTAGGTGAGATTGAGCGAAATCATCGTAGGGTTCTGGGAATATTCTTATCTTCTAGAGCCATCTAGAAGATTCCCACACTTATCATCTCCTATGATCTCTAAATTGGATAGGGAATGAGTTAAGTAACCTCATACCCTCTCATCCCTTCCTTCATGGAAACTAACTCTAAGTTTGGAAGGCCATTCAATACCCTCATTTATGACCAAACCTCCTCCATTTTCCTATAAATTGAGCACTCATCTAAGTGATCAGTGGCTAGACTTTGAGAAATTTTAAGGAGATACTGTTGGTGTGAGGTTTGAGATTGTAAGCAAGTATTGCTATGCTGCCGGAGTGTTGTGCTATTGATGTGATGTTGGTTGGAACCCAAGCTAGAGGAGTGACATTGGATCGGACTTCATGGTTGTAACTCTTCCTTCTACTTAATAAAGATGTTTACACCTCTTCCCATATTCTTGTCTTTATGTATGATGATTATATGTGTAAATTCTTTCGATTCCATTTGCTTATAGTAGATAGATGTCTTGCTTTGTTTGGTTTTTATCCTCTGTTTATGATTGCAGGTACTTGTTGATCAGATTAAGTTTGAGAGGGAGCGACGTGGCCACAGAAAGGAGACAAAGGGAAAGAGAAAGATAATAAGTAGGTCCCTTGTCTTATTTATCTTCTATAGAAAAAAGTTAAGCGCTTTAAATCTGTTGTTCTAGGTGTAGCTACCCACTTAGGGAAATTGTGTTTATCCGTAGATGCAAAATTGCACATAACAAATTGGCAACTCCGCTGGGGAATGATCATCGTTCTGGGTAGTTTACCTTCATCCTAGTACACCCTAGTAGACTTTACTTGCTTCCATTGATCTTATTTCACCCTTTCTGAAGTGTTTTTTGGTAAAAATTGTGCTTGAAAGCCCCTAGGATGACCTCTCTGGCACCAGTGCAGGTATGGTCTAGAGACAAAGCACCCTTGGCTTGAGGATAGTGCTCTGAAGCACACTATCTCCCGTTCAAGGTTGTGCTGGTCCTTACGTCAAAAATCCCTCCTTTGACTTGATTTTTCCCAAATTTCCTTCTGTTTCTGCTTGCTGAAAAATCAATGATGCTTGTGTCTCTAAAATTAGTTTGTGTTTCCTTTGCTAGCCCTACTTTGGAATTTATTGTTTAGTGAGTGATAAATGATTTATTTATCACTATCAATTCATTTTCAAAGTTATTTTATAGTTGATTAATCTTTTCTCAAAAGAAAGTGTCGTAAAAGTATTCGTTTCTTTCGAAAAGGAACTGTCATAAATTCTTCGTTCTTTCAAAAAGATTGATTGATTGTATGTGCATTAGTTTCCTTTTGTTCATTTCAACATTAAGGGAATTGAAAATAAAAACTTGCATTGTAAATTGAAAGAGTTTGTGTGTGCTGATAGGAATAGTTTAGGGAAATTGCATTAGATGTGTTCTTTGATCTTTGATTAAAAGAATATGATTTCTCTATCCCTACTAGCTAAGGTTTTCATTGTTAGGATTGAATGGAAAGAATGCTTATCATATTAGTTGCATTATAGGACTTTGAAATACATCAAGTGGCGAACCTTGAAAGGCAAATTCTTAATCAAGATCAACTTAAAATTAACATCAATTAACCTAATGGAGCATTGTAACTTCACGCATAACATTTAGAGTTCTAGGCTAGAGACATGTTCTGGCATCGTAAAACATAGTAGCTGTCGCTAACTTGTGTGCAATACATTCCGAGTGTGATATCTCATTCCATGTACGTAAGTATATTGTAGCTCGTCCATGTACCTTCGGGTATATAGGGCCGTGTTACAGTATGTAAAGTATAAAGGAATGCTCTCACTGTGCGGTTTCGCATTAGATAGTGCTAACATGGATTGGGCCTCCATGTACTTTTGGGTATATATGGGAGGACTACTTTAGGTTGCTATCCATCCTTAGGTAACCGAGTCGGACACATTGTACACTATGATACACTGAACACAACATTCGGGAGATTTCCTGCACGTATGTTAAGTCCTTGGTTTACTGAGGTAGTATATTATAGTTCACAGTTGCTTGGTAATCCTTTTGCTTAGATTATTCCTCTTTTGTTTTGTTATGTTATTTTGATTAAAATAAAATTAATTGATCACGGATAACATCCTCCATGCTCACTCAGTTGATCTTAGGTTGAGACATATTGCAACAATTCTGGAGTCCACCAATCAAGGAGTTCCTTTTGATGGTAATCCTAGTCCTTTTCCTGCTTTTGGAAATATGGGTGCTCCTTATATGGCTACATTATCCCTTCCAGGAATTACCATTGGCTTGCCAATATGGTTGTTTTCAACCTCTTTGGATCAAAATTTCATGATTTCTCCTCAATCGAGTAATCTTCAAACTAGACAAAATCAACCTCCATTTGATCCTAAAGTTCACCCTTTGCCTTCTTCCTCGGTTGTTTCTTCCTCCCCTTCTTCATCTTCGCCTGGTGAAAGTATTGGTACTAGTAACCAGGTGGCTAAGAAGAAGAAGAAAGGGAAGAAGAAGAAGAAGAAGAAGCAAATTCAGTAAGGGGGCAACCAAGAAACCATTGCTTTGAATGCAACTCCTGATGGTAAACCATCCAATAAGCCTCACCAACTTTGATATCCTTTCAAACTTTTTACTGAAGAATATCTTCTTCGAAATTGTCCTAATATTCCTCAGATCTTATAAGAATGGTCTTCTCGTTCACATCGTCCTGTGTCACAACTTCTGGAGATCATGCTGGTGATACACCATCAACTAGTGGTAGTAAATTTCATGTAAAGAAGGGTAAAGTTAAGATTCCCTATAGGTTATGTGAAGGGAATCACCCCATTCACCTTTGTCCCTATCTAAATGAAGCCAAAAAAGTGTTGGACAACCGTCCTTCTTCTCCACAACGACTTCCATCTGGTTATAGGAGACTCTCCCTTAATCCTTCACTAGTTGATGATGTGACTGACCCAAATCAACCCTCGGTCAAACCCACTCTCTCTGGATGTGAATCCCATGAGTCTATACTCGACCCATCATAGGTCGAGGAAATAGTTGACCCAATTTCACCTTCAGGTAATCGTAACTTTCCCGTAGAGAGTGAGTATGATACCACTTAGGTTATTTTTGTTTCTTCATATTCCAATGAGCTTGGAGGCAATCCTTCTATTCCACCAAGACAAGAGGAAAATCCTCCCGTTCTCGTAACTCAAGGGGGTAGTTCTCCGGTTCTTATGGTACCTCCTCCAAGTATTCTAGTCACTTCCTTTGATTGGAATCGATTGCTAGGATGTCGTCTTCCTTCTTATGTGCCTTTCCAAAGCATAGTACAGGTTTTTAATATGATTGTACTTGACACTATTATAGATTAAGGTGCATCAATGAGTATCATTTCCTCCACTGCTTGGCAGGCACTCGGTTCGCTGCCACTTGTGCCTGTTACCCAGAATCTGTTGGCTTTTAACAGAGGAACCTTTCAGCCGTTAAGGATCCTTCCTCAGTTGCCTATTACTTTGGGAGGGAAAATTGTTTATATCAATGTGATGGTAGTCCGAGGTCCTTTAGATTACAATTTACTTCTTGGGTGTGACTATGTTTATGACATGGGAGCTATAGTTTCAACACTCTTTCGAGTGATGTGTTTCCTTCATGAAGGCATAATTGTCACTGTTGACTAGATTTCATTTCCCAGTCCAAATATGGCTTCCAGTCAACCATCTTCCATAAATGGTCCTTTTATCCCAATGGTATCTTCCCCACCATAGGTTAATTATGTGGAAACTCATTCCATGCCTACATCAACTGACGATCACTTTCATGATGTTGTACATTATGTACTCGGGGCATTGGAACCAGATCTCTCCTTCCAGAGCATTGTTCTCCCATCTGATGAGAACCTCTTGGAAGTCATGACCTCTTATGGGTCGTGATTAGGAATATGAGGATAGTTCCTAGTCATGTGTCAACCTTGTTAAAAAATGAAACAAGGAATATGAGGATAGTTCCTGGTCTTGTGTCAACCTTGTTAAAAAATGAAACAAATGGTATGAGGATAGTTCCTAGTCTTGTGTCAACCTCGTTAAAAAATGAAACAAGGAATATGAGGATAGTTCTTTATATTGTGTCAACCTCATTAATAAATGAAACAAAGTGTATGAGCATAGTTCCTTGTCTTGTGTCAAGCTCGTTAAAAAATGAAACAAGGAATAATGAGCATAGTTCCTTGTCTTGTGTCAAGCTCATTAAAAAATGAAACAAGGAATAATGAGGATAGTTCTTGGTCTTGTGTCAACCTCGTTAAAAAATGAATCAATGAATATGAGGATATTTATTTACAGTGTCAACCTCATTAAAAAAAATGAAATAGGTCCCAGAGCATAGTTCCCTGTCTTGTGTCAAGCTCATTAAAAAATGAAACAAGGAATCTAAGCAGAGTTCCTTGTCTTATGTCAAGCTCATTTAAATATGAAATAAGGTCCCCTAGAGCAAAGTTCCAATTCAAGTCTTTGATTAGATCTCGTAAAATCCCAGTCAAGTCTTTCACTTGAGCTCGTAAATGAACCTTCATTACATGCACCTAATAGCTATGAGTAGTCTACTTAGGTGCATGCAATGAAGCTTGGGGGGCATGCACTTATAATTGAGTCATCATGTTGGGGGAATGTAAACCAATTCCAAGCATAGTTTTTCATTTCTAGCTTGTGTAAAAGTGAAACTAAATCTAAGCATAGTTTTTCATTTCAAGCTTATGTAAACATGAAACTGAATCCAAGCATAGTTCCCTATGGTTCAAGCTTGTGTAAAAATGAACCCATCTCCATTTTAACCATCGTGATTGCCATTCTATCAACCTCTTCTATCAGATGAGCCTTGGTTTTTCTCTTTCCATCATCACTATCTGCTTGGCCAATCATACGCTTTCACTTGGTTTTTTTACCCTTTTTGAGGAACAGTTGCAATGAGTGGTCTTATTAGCCAGCCTCTTCACATAAATCAACATGTTTTGAGAAGTTCCAACATCACTGGAACCAGTTGCTATCCTAGACACCACTCGTTCCTCAAAGTGGAGTCCTCTTTAAGCTCTTTTTAGACTCTCAAAATATGAAAAGATTACCGAGCACTTGTCCTTTTCAGCTCATTAACGAATTGGAAACAACATCTACTTAGTATAACTTTAACCCTTTTCTGGACTGAGATAGATTTTTTATGAAAAAGGAATACGTTGATCGAACATGGTCAATAGGTTCTCTCTTGTATTATTTTACACTTTTTCGGACTTGAGAGAAAAATTTACGAAAAATAACTTGTGGAGTTTTCATTTTGTCCCTTTTCAAACTCTCTAAACATGAAAAGTACTGAGTTATCATTGTAGTTAGACTCGTTAAAACATCAAATAGTGAAAAATTTGGCCATCATGACAAGACCGAGTTTCACCTTCACTAGACTCATTAAAACATCACATAGCAATGGATTCACCTGAAGGGTAGAATTATACAACAAGCATATGTTATCCTCCTCAAGCTTGATAAAAATAAAGAGGTATTTGTCAAAAATGATTGGGGAAAATGGGAAAAGGGGTAAATCACTTTATGGTAGCAGGTCGCTCTTAAACATGACACTTTCACTTCATCACTTTGACTACATGGGTTGGGTTATCTGCTTGATGGTCTTCATACCTTGGTATATCATACCATTCATTACTTTGGTTTTGGGTCAATGCTGCCAATTCATTCAGTGTCGCCGACATGTGCAAGAGAAGTCACTCAGTCAAAATTCATCCTTTGCAATACTCATAAACCTTCATTTTCATGACCGCCATTCCTGAACCTTGTGTCATCAGTCACATTCTGTCTCCAAAAATCATTAAACTCGTTTCGTGTTGTTGATGTGGGATACATCAAGGCCCTCCTGCGACAAGTCGCTTCTTGTCAACGTCATCACGTTATCCAAGAAGTTGACTTAGAAACACCCTTCTAGTACCTTGAGTCTTGCATACATCAATGGCAGGTTTCTCGCTTCCGGTGATAGGTTGACATCACTGGCCTTCGACCGAAAGACTTTGTATGGTGTTCGACATCAAATCATTCATTCACACCATGCAGAATGTACTGTAGTACCTTGAGGATCATTATCATTATCGGTGATTTCTCTCGCGTCTATTAACGACTTACATCATTGGCTAGTAATCAGATGGTGTCTTCCCATGTTCAACTTCAGATCACATATTTGCATGGTTAGACTCGTACTTGAGCGAATGATTGAACAAGATAGAAGACCTAGGATCTAGTTTCATCCATTTGGGCTGTGATTTCAGGAAAGTACCAAATCATCCGTACAATGGCTTTACATTGATGGTCATCCGATCATGGGTCTATATCTGTAGACGACTATCTATGTACTTGTAATGAAATTTTATATGCTGAGCATGGGTATGACTTCCCTTAGAAATCCATGAGAAAAAATAAAAATATCATGATATTATGTATTGTAATTGATGTAGGTCACCATCCACTTCAGAACCTCCTCATCACATCATAAAGCATATCACTCGACATTATCATTTTCGACTTCATTCCTTAGGGGTAAGCTATTATAGATCCATTTGGGCACATCACTCCCATAATTCAAATCAGTACTATTAGGGATTATCAAACCCTAATTCAGTTGCTACATGCCCTAGACAAGTCATCACTTTGAAAGCCTCCTTCCCTGAGAGTTTCTTGGCCTGAAGCCCTCCAGAAATACTTCCTTGAGGGACCAGCGCAGCCTTGGTCAGGGGTAAGTGCACTTCAGTGCATGTAGGCCCATGTCAGGGTGCTTTCCAAAGCACTTAGGCCCACTTTGACCTGTGCTAGGTGAGATTGAGCAAAATCATCATAGGGTTCTAGGAATATTCTTATCTTCTGGAGCCATCTAGAAGATTCCCACACTTGTCATCTCCTATGAGCTCAAAATTAGATAGGGAATGAGTTAAATAACCTCTTATCCTCTCATCCCTTCCTCCATGGAAACTAACTCTAAGTTTGGAAGGCCATTCAATACCCTCATTTATGACCAAACCTCCTCCATTTTCCTATAAAAGAGCACTCATCTAAGTGATCAGTGGCTGGACTTTGAGAATTTGTAAGGAGATACTACTGGTGTGAGGTTTGAGATTGTAAGCAAGTATTTTTATGCTGCCGGAGTGTTGTGCTATTGATGTGATGTTGGTTAGAACCCAAGCTGGAGCAGTGACATTGGATCAGACTTCATGGTTGTAACTCTTCCTTCTACTTAATAAAGTTGTTTACACATTTTCCCATATTCTTGTTTTTATGTATGATGATTATATGTGTAAATGCTTTTGATTCCATTATCTTATAGTAGATAGATCTCTTGCTTTGATTGGCTTTTGTCCTCTATTTATGATTGCAGGTACTTGTCGAGTGGATTAAGTTTGAGAAGGAGCGATGGGAGCCATACGAAGGAGACAAATGGAAAGCGAAAGATAACAAGTAGGTCCCTTGTCTTATTTATCTTCTATAGAAAAAGGTTAAGTGCTTTCAATTTGTTGTTCTAGGTGTAGCTACCCACCTAGGGAAATTGTGTTTATCCATAGATGCAAAATTGCACATAACAGTATCATGAACACGATACTACTTATTGGAGCTTTATAACATCGCTCGATGCAGTGTTTACATACATATGCATATATAGACATAACCAAAACAAAATATCAAAAAATATACCCAAAGACATCTTCTCCACCAGCGAATAAAAAAGGATACATAGCCCACATTTGATCAACCATATCCCATGTAGCTTCATCGGGCCCAAAGTGCTTCCATTGCACTTTAATTTACTTGATTTCTCGATTTTGGAGCATAAGCATCTTTCACTGCAAAATGCATTGAGGTTCCAACTAGAATTTTTCTTTTGGTTCCACCTACAATATAGACTAGTCAATCACATGATCAACATATTTCACATACTTCTTAGTCAATGACACATGGAAAAGATCATGGACTTTCACTGTTGGAGGCAATGCAAGTTGGTAGGCTACTGGTCCAATTCTCTCAAGAACCTTGAAAGGCCTGCAATATTGAGGTTCCATCTTGGCACATGATCCAATCTTCAAGGAGATCTTCTTGGGCTTGATGTGCAAACACACCTTTTTCCCAACCTGAAACTCCTTACACACCCTGTGCTGATCTACATAGATATTCTTCTTGTCCCTTGCTAACTTTAAATTCTTGTTAATTACCTACATTTCCCATTCCATTTCTACCAACATATCTAGTCCAATCATCACCCTATTCACTAGATCACTCCAACTGATAGAAGTATTACAACTCTGCTCATAAAATTCCTCAAATGGACTCATCTTCAAAGATTCTTCATACCCATTGTTATACACAAACTCCACTAGTGGAAGATACTATTACCACTTTCACTACTGATGCATATCATACATTCTCAACATGTCCTCCAAAACCCTGTTGACCCTCTTTGTTTGTCCATATGTCTGTGGATGATAAGTTATTTTGAAGGCCAACTCTATACCCAAACCTACAAAAAACTCCTTCCAAAACCTAGAAGGGAACTTAGCATCTCTCTCGGATACAATCTTCTTTAGAACACCATGAAACCTTACTATATATAGGAGGGTGAAGGTCAAAAGTAGGCCTTGCATTTGGAAACCTCTCAAAAAATAGACAAAATAGATCTAAATAAAAGGGGAATTTCACCCTACCATGTATCATAACATGACATCTATCTAAAGTTATACAAAATTGTCGCAAAAAAATGGAAAACTATCTGATACATTGTGGCCTCTGAACCAAAGAATCATCATAAAACAAAGGAAGGAAACTAATGCACTGTCCATCACTAGTAAATTGTGAAATGGTACGCACTAATAATGAGAGGTACCTAACCTCTTCTACACCAAAAGAAGTGATTTGTAGCTATCCACCAGACACCTGAAAAATCTGTTGAAGAAACTACATGATCCCCAACATATCTATAAGAGTAGACAAGTTGAATCTCTGCTGCAACATCATGGGGGACATCAAGGAATTGGGGAAAATCCTCCCCTCTCTTGGATAGGACAGTGATAAACTAAATTTTCTTTCAGTGGGCTGAGACCACATGTCAGGCCCAACATGGAAAGCTTGTCACTAGACATCCCACTAATAGATCAGCTATGCCAACAACCTAGAGTGATCCTTCAGGGATGTAGCCTCCTCATAGTACTTAAGGAGGCCTACATTCCTAAAGTGGCCTTGGGATTTTGTGGTAATAGGGAAAGGTTACAAATCCCTCTCCCTCTTTCATGCCTCCCACCCTTGTACCATATTGTACTAGTCAACTATTTTCTCTTGTTGTTGTTTCTCCTCTCTCCTCTGATGTCTTTGCATGATTGAAATATAAAATAAATAAGCCTCATACATAAAGCACAATTTTTTTATTAAATGAAAAATGTGTTATAAATATGGACATATAACTTTCAATTTAAAAAAAAAATCAACCTCGGTGCTCCAAAAAAGCAGGAATGCACCGAATATGGTGCAAAAAAAATAGGAATGCATCGAAAATGGTGTGTATATCGACTTGACACACCACTTTTAGTTTATATACATACATAGTTTTCAATGTGGTGAATTGACATAACTTTTCTCACCACTGCGTTAATTTACATCAACGCACCGCACCGAGATGTTCGGATTAATGAACGCAACAAGCTATATTATTTTAATATTAAGCGGTGCATCTGGTAAAAATAAATGCACCGGGAAGTTACTTTTACTAGAAGCACCACCATACAAATTTTAATTTTTAAAATGGTGCATCGTGGAACTTTATGGCCCTGTGCGTTTCGACTTACCAAATGCACCAAACCACTAATAGTGCATTAATGTTATGCATTGAATTGTAGTGCACCTTGTAAATCTATAGGGTGCACCGTGAGTAGTGCAAGTTAAATGTCTTGAATGCATTGCATAGACAAAATAATAATAATAATAATAATAATAATTACTTAATTTTCAATTCTACTTCACTAAAAAATTAAGTTAGGGAGAGACATAGAAATTACCCTAACATTTGTTCGTCAGGGAGGCATGGTTGCCACATAAACGGAAAAAACAAATTTGACCACCATTTGACAAAATTTGAAAGGCACATAGTGAGCAATGGACAAAATAATAGAAATCAAGGGAAGCACCGATGGTAGGGCTCTTCACAGAGGAAAAAATTGCGCCAGTGCTTGACAATACAACATTTCAAATGGTAAAAATGAATTTTACAGTCGATAATTATTTTTTATATAATCCTATTTTGAAGCACTCAAGTAATAGATGCATAGATGTGGAGTATTTACGAAGTGCACCATGATTTTTTAAATCAAAAACCATACTACAGTGCACCATGTTATTTATGCACCAAGGCATGTCAAAATAGGAAGAACATCAGTGTTTCATGGGAGTATAGTAGCAAAATGGTGAAAATGAATTTTATGACTGGAAATTTTTTAAATTTAACCTTTGTCTGGTGCTATCAAGTAGCATACACATCAGTGCTCCGGTTTCACCTAGCTCACCATGTTAAATTAATAACCCTACAATAGTGCACCATATTGTATATGCACCAAGGCATTCATAAAAGGTCAAAGCATCAGGGCTTCCGGATCACTGTGGCCGACTTTCGTCTCTGTTCAACCAGTGAGTCTCACAGTCAGGAAGGCTTAGACCATTACGCTTGCTTATTGAAAGCGCCTACCTTCGCACACCTCTGTTACTCTTTAGGAGGCATCCGCCCCAAATAAACTACCCATCTTGCAGTGTCCCACCCTGAGAATCAATCTAGAGAAAGAAGTGGTTAGGCATCCTTAGACGAAAGAGTGGTATTCTAGGATTGATAGTTCCCCACCTCCCACCTATCCCACACATTCATAAGAGGTTGTCACTGTGAAGCTATAGTCAAGGTGCACAGGGTATTACCGTCTACCCATTGGTACTCCGCATCTTCACGGAGAATTCAATTTCACTGGGTCCATGTCGGAGGCAGCGGGGCAGTCGTTACACCATTCGTGCAGATCGCTACTTATGCGACAAGGAATTTCGCTACCTTAGGATAGTTAGAGCATCGAAATGGTGAAAATGTTTTTTTACGATGGGAATTTTTAATAATTTACACTATTCTGGTGCTATCAAGTAGTATATGCACCAATGCTCCAAAGTTACTCAGCGCACTGTTATTTTTTTTATAGTAACCCTTGAATGGTGCACCATTGTCTATTAAGCACCAGGACATGTAGTTCTATTGATGGCACCAATGCTTATGATATGCGTAGCACAATGATGTTTTTTAAATTAAAAACCTTTTCCCAATGCACCATGACTTTACACATTGAGGATTTAGTTAAAATGGAAAGCATTGGTGCTTTATGTGAGTATAGCACCGAAATGGTGAAAATGAATTTTACGACTAGCATTTTCTTTTTAATTTAACCCTTGTCTAGTGCTATTGAATAGTATACACACCTATACAAATTATATACATAGCACACTGTTGTTCTTATTTGTATAAAAAATAAGCTTGCAATGGTGCACCATTTTATATTAAGCAATGGGGCCTTCAGTTAAATTAGCGACACTGGTGCATATAATATAATTAGCGCAACACAATTTTTAAATTAAAAACATCACAATGGTTCACCATATTGTTTATGCACCAAGGCATTCTGATAAGGGTTTAGCACTGAGGCGTCATGAGAGTATAGCACCGGACTAGGAAAAATGATTTTTACGACTAATTTTTTTTTTTAATTTAACCCTTTTCTGATGCTATAGAATAGTATACACACTGGTGGACATTATGTACTTAGCGCACTATTACTATTTTATTTTTATAAAAAATAACTTTTCCACGATGCATCATATTCTATTAAGCATTGGTGTGTAGATTTATAGTAACACACTAGTGCATTAGTGTATTATAGACGCACCATTAAAAAACATCCGCTAAAACATTCACCCACCCAACTCTACTAGTGACCTCTACTACAAATGAATTCTTGGGCTATTTTTATAGGGGTTTTCGAAAAAACCTCCACTAGAGGGTATTTTCCTTGTAGTGAAGTTACTTACCAAGATGGGTAATTTTTTCCATGGATCCTCCCAGAACCGAGCTGATTTTACATCCTAAACTTCCCAAAAGTTATGCTTCTAAACTATGTGTTTGTTTGTAATGGCTAGATTCCATACGAGGGAGACATATAATGTTTGGGACAGCCTAATAAAGTCCTTATTTTCCATTTCCCTAGCATATTTCCTATACCAAAGGTTCACCCAGGGCTCCAAAGACTGTTTGACCCATTTCCACCATATCTTAGCTCCCATCACTTTGTTAACAATTTTAGTATCTTGCATACCCAAACCTCCTCATATTTTGAGAGGCAGAGTGTGTCTCATTTGACTAGTGACCATTTCTAATTGAGATGATTGCCTCCCCACAGGAAGGTAATTTTCATGCTCCTTATACTTTTGAGAACTAATTTTCACAGTGCTAGGAAAAAAATATATAGGTAGGCATGGCTTGGAGCATAGATTTAAGGAGTATCAAGCAACCGACTAATTTTAGGAAACACAAAGTCTAGCATTCTATTTTGTTATTGATATTGTCCATAATTTCATCCAAGAGGAGTGCCTGATGGCTAAGTCAGTAAAAGTAGCCCCCAGGTATTTAGCGTGAATGGAGGCAGGGGATAAACGAAGGATTATGATGATATTTCTCTGAGTAATGAGGAGGGTGTGGAAGAAGAAGACTTTGGACTTTTCCAGATTGATGGAGGTTCTCTCCCAAGAAGAGTTTCGCAATTTCTTTGAACTTTTCGGCTTCTTTGAATGATGGATGGTTCATGAGTAGGGAATCATCCACAAATTGTTGGTGGGTGAAGGGGTGTCAACCGTGAAGAGCAAGGTTAGTGAGGTAGCCATTCTGCAGGGTTTATTTAATGGATTTTCCCAATCCCTCCAAAATAATAATGAAGAGAAGCATAGAGGAGGGATATCCTTTCCTAATGCCACAAGAAGGCTTAAATGTTGTCGTTGCTACAACCCCATCCAAAATTTTCCTACATTTAAATTTTGGAGCCTCCCATTGATCATGTGAGCTTTCATTTCAAGTTGTTAGAGTAATCTAATACTTGTTCTCTAAGATTTCAAGTCCCTTTCTAAAGAAATCCAAAGTGTCATATTTTGTTAGGGGAAGTGTTTTCCTTTGTAAAAGGTAGTATTGGCACACCTTTAACAAGAAGCTCCAACACATTCTCTTACATTAGTGGATCCTATCTATCATATGGATATGCATTCGAAACATCCCCATGGTATTCTACACTTTTTCTTTGTAGTCGACACTTGTTTTGTAAAGGGTTGCATCTTAACTATTGCAATTGGAAATAAGTGTCACTTTGTTTTCGTTTTAATGAATACATGTTTATTTTGAGTACTCTGTATCTCCTTGTCATGTAGTTGATCATTTATGTGTGTGTGATCATGTTCAAGACTTGTTATATTCTTTTACTATTATCTTCTTGTCTCACTGATCTCACAATTAGTCATTTTTGGAGTTTTCTTTGTCCTCACAACTTGTGCAATCAATGATCAACTCTCAATCTCCAGCTATTATGCATTGTGTATTTCTAAGTCAGAGAGATTGATCCGGATTTAAACAGGAACGCAATAAAATACAGAGATAACCATAAAGACAAATATGCAGCGGAAATAATACTTCATTTCATTACTGTAAAATACTGAAATATGCTTACAAATAGAAATGGAAATAACCCAGCTAGGGCGATGGTAGCTTATCTTTGAGAAGAGATGTGTCGGCTACATGCCTCTGAACTGTTCTCCAAAAAATGTGTTACAATGAGGCTTGAGGGCCTATTTATTGTTGTGAAACAATGGAAAACCCTTCACATTCCAAAACCTAACCCTAGAAGATGAAACGCCAAATTGTGGGCCCCGTTTTTGGGTAAGTTGGTACATCAACTTCCCGGGGTCGCAAATTGGTCGTACTATCTCCGTTTGACGCGCATGATAGCTCGTTGGAAAGATCTCTCCAAGGACTACAACGAAAAAGACAATTTCTAGACAGAAAAATCGCTGGCTGTGGATTTCTCAAAAAACGTCGTTTAGGGCCTCAAAATGGCTCCGGAAGTTTAGGACCCAAAAAACTGCTAAAAATAGTAAACTGTGCTATAATTAAGGAAACAGAAAAACTGAAAGAGACAGTTGTGGGGGTCCAAATGGGATAGGTGGGTGGCCACCAACATACGCCTGGATCAGAGATGATTTTAGAACTACCCACTACACAATCCTAGAGGACAACTTCTGCATTGAGAAATTGTAATTCAAAGTCACTTAGTCTTGTTGGTTACACTTACCCAATGCACAATTCTAATCATCCCTTCCTTCATTTTCACACTACACGGTCATAGTGGAAAATGGAGCCTCTTATGGACACTTGTAGTGATCAATAGTGTAGTCCTTTGAGCCTCCTCCTCAAAAATTTCACAAGGCATAGTCACAGTTCCAAGTCTATCACTCCCTACCTTCTGATCCTATGCACTTCACTCAAGGAGGCCTCTTCCCTCAACCCTTTTGAATTGTCCCATCATAGTCAACATGTTACATGAGAAAAAAGATAGAATAAGGGATTTTGGGACTAATATCATCTTTTCATGAGTGAACTATATTTGCGGGTGTTATCATCTTAGTGTGGAAAGGTGATGCTCAAGGAGGACATCAAGGAGATGTTGTAACAAGACACTTGTGGAGGTGAAGCACAAAGGGACCATCAAACAAGAAAACAAAGCAACACTAAACTACAATAGATGGATGAAGATCAAGATGACATGGAAGACTCTAATATTATAACAGTCCCTTTGGAGGATGAGGATGAAGTACAAGCAAGATCTATCATGAAGAGTTGAATACATAACAACAAAGAGAAGAACTTGGCATTGATACATTACAATGAAGCCTTATGTCACAGTTTCCAAGTCATGGCTTCTCAAAGTACCACTACTAAAGTATTATGTTGTCCATGTATTTTGCCACAATTTTTGGAATGTAATTTTGTATTTTCAAAAAATGAGAAAATGTAAAATGTGTGGAAGTTGAAGGGTCGCACATGGAATATGAAAATTCACTATATAGTCCTAAAGTCATGTAGAAGCTCAAAGGTCACATAAAAGTTCAAAAGTCACATGGGAGATCAAGAGTCATGAAGGAGGTCAAGAGTCACAAGGGAGATTGAGAGTCACCTAATTTGTTATAAATACACCCTCATAGCTCTAAAAAATGACTTTTCACCTTGGTTTATCAAGCTAGGCATAGGAGAGAAGATCATCATTTTGAGGAGCAAGTGGTGGCTGAACGTTACAATATTGAAGCTAGTGATGTATCATTGTAGTGGTGTATCTTGGAATTTTCACTTAATAATTTGAAGCTCTTGGAGCCAACACACTTTCATGCATATATCATGAATGTTGTAAGACTATTCTTTCATTGTTTGTAGTGTATGTTTATGTTTATACATACTAATGAAAATGAATTATTTCGTCAGCCTTAGTATGCATCTTTGATTTGTGTGTCTCTTGTTTTCATGATCATTGTTTCTTTGTGAACTATTTCGCAAGATATTTCACGATTTTTTATATATATTCATGTTTCTTTATTAGGATAGTGCTATTGCTTTTCTTCTAAAGACTCATATTCTCTTCCCCTTCTGTGAAGGAACCTTTATACACTTTTCAATTGAATACTTCACAAGGCTAAATTACTTGCCCATCTCTAAAGTATATGCATACTCTCTTATGTTTTTGATTGTAGCCAAGAAAAATCGTTAAGAACATGGCAACTGGTCCTATTTCCCAAATGGGGCACCTACTCCAAATGGTGTAAGGTCTAGTTGGGACTTCATGTTAGGGAGAACTCCTATATTTTGGCGATTTCCAAAACCGTCAACATTCTGGCATTAGAAGGAGGGAAACCATTTTATGGATGTTAATTCAACACATTAACATAAGGAACCTTCAATTAAATGTAGCAATTGTCCGAGCCCAACTCCAACTCATATGTTTGAGAAAGAAGAGTCATCTCACCAAGGTTTTAAGAATTCTTACAAAATTACTTAGGAGAAACTCGAGAGGATTCAACCTATCACTCATCAGTTTTATATAGCTCTTGGAATACTTCTTGGCACATCCATTCTTCCTCATAATCAATCAAAGAAAGAGACAATCCACCGTGGTGTGTTAGCATCTTCTGTGGAAGACTTGTTACCACAATCCTTGGATATCATTCTGACTCATTTGACAAATATCTTCATCAATGGGACATTCCACCACGTATTGGGGAAAATTTGGAGGGAGATGGGGAGGAATTTCATTTTTTAGACAACATATGACCTACGGATAACGAACAATCAAACAATAATGAAAACTTGAATATTTAAGGTTAAGAGTCTTCAAAATAAGAGAGTGAAGAGGAGGAGGAAAATGAACACATGGATGATGACCCAAGGGCCTCTTTCTCTTCTAGGAAACCTTCATTTCTTACAAAAGAACCCATAAAAGATGCTTACAAAGTATGTTCTAGACAAGATAGCGAAGGCTGAGGATCACATTGATAACTTCTACTTGCATCTAAGGATGTTAGATGTACGTTGTGATGATGTTTCTTATATATTATTTCCATACATCCTCGAGGGTAGAGTGTGAGTATGGTACCATAGCCTTCCACCAAATTCAACCCATAATTGGAGGGAGTTTAAGCAGTTATTATTAGAAAAATTTGCTGATGATAAAACTCTTGTCATGTTACTCAAAGAAATTGAAAATAAAAAGATGGGGGATAAAGAAAAGGTTAAGGATTTTAATAAGAGATTTACTCACATTTTGAAAAAGTTCCCCACTGATGTGAAACCTCATGATCCGATCACTAAGGATTATTATACTACTACCTTTCTCACTAACATTTATGCTTTTGTTAAAAGAGTTGTGAAGGAAACATTGGCCCTTAAATTTGTAAAATAAATTCCTATCGAGAAGGACTTAAGATCTATTGGAATCATTGTTGATTAGGAATATTCAAAGGAATCCAAGGACACTCAGAAAAAGTCTCAAGCCTCTTCCAGTAAGACTAAAGAGAAGGATCCTTTTGACATGGAAAGCTTGACTAACTCCTTGAAATTTTTGACAAACAAAGTATTTGAACTTAAAAGGAAGTCAAGCGAGGCATCTACCAATAATAAGTCCTTTAAGCCATTGTTAGGTTCCTATAATACTAGTGATTACCCCATTAATATTGTAGTTGTATCCTTTATTAATATTGTTGTGCCCCTATTGTCCCCATATTGTTATTACTGTGCCCCATAGAATCCTCTATTGTTATTTTTGTGCCTTTATATTATTATTGTTAGTTCGGCTGGGTTATATTGTGACTCCTTAGACTCCTATATATAGAAAGGAGGTTTTGTCATTTGAATCATTAAAGAATCATTCATTTGTGTAATGTAAAGGAGGTTTCCCCCTCGAAAAGGCTGAATTCTAAGGCGTTGATCTATCTTTTCTATCTTTTTGTGAGCTGGTTTCATAACATTTGGTATCAGAGGTTTGGATTCTAGGCTTTCGCTGCTCCAAATAGGTCATCGTGACATTTTCGCTATAACTTTTTTTCTGCGATGTTTCAAAAGCGAAAAACAAAACCCATTTGAGATGAAATCACACTGAACCTCGGCTCTGAATTTCAAAGCTTTTCACACTATATTTATGGAGATATGATCTGAGGAAGTTAGTCTTTTTGCAGACTCCTGAATTACATTCCAAACAGGTGACCTTGGGAAAAGCGTCATAACTTTCGCTCTGAGCATCAGATTGAAATTTCGTAAGAAGTACAGAAAGAGGACAGACTATAGTTTCTTGTATATATTTTTCAGAGCCAAAGGTCTAAACAGGGACATGTGGCATGTCATACAAGTTCGCTCTACTGAACTAGTCTATAATCAGGTCACTGTGGGAGATTTGGCATGACTCTTCCTTGGAGAATCCAATTTGGATCAGACCGGTGGCATTGGAAATAGGACATAGAGGGCTACTGCAGGTCATAATCTTAGAACTGGATTATCTGAAATTACAGAGATACATCATAAGCAATATTGAGCTCTTACAAAGTGAAAAAAGGTGTGTAGATTTTTTTAAATTTTTGCTTAAGCTTGGTTTGAAAAATTATTTTGAAGGAATTCAAAGGGCATAGTAGAGCATTATTATCGGTAACTGATGCCCCAAGGAAAGAAAATGCAAACACCTAGTAAGCAACCTGAAAGCTCTAGCATGACTCATGAAGAAGAGGAAGAAATGCTACATGATATATCAAAATTACAAGACCACGTGCAACAAATGTCACTCTCACAAAAGCTAATAGAAGCTAAGATAAATGGCATGGAATCTAAGATAAAGGGCATGGAAGCTAAGATGAGTGGTGTGGAAGCTAAGATGGATGATTTGAAGATATATTTGAAGACAAATTTGAAGATAGGCATGGAAGATTTGAAGACAGATTTGACAAATTTTCTACAAGAAATACTTACTAATGGTGAAAGGGTAGTAAAGGAAACTCATGATGCGAAAAAAAGAAATATTAATCATGATTTCATAGACTCTAATGTTGGATCGAAGACCCACCATATTCCAAAAATCAATATGAGGAAGTTTGATGGCAAGGATCCCGCAACATGGATATTACAGATGGAGCAATTTTTCGATCTCAATAATGTGCAAAACACACAAAAGGTATGTATTGCAACTTTATATTTGGAACCAAATCAGTTTGTATGGTATCAATGGCTTTGATCTCATAAACAAATTATCACTTGGGCAATTTTTATGGAAGAATTGACAGCACATTATGAGGATACAAAAAGCAACACATTTTTAGCCAATTGATAAGTCTCAAACAAAAGGGTTCAATAATGGAGCACATTGAGGAGTTCCAAAAATTGAACATAAGGGTAAAAAATATTCCAGAGGAGCATAAGATTGATGTGTTCATAGGGAATTTAAAGGATAATATCCAATATGATGTTTGCCTTTGGGAACCTGATTCATTAGAGAAGGCATTCAGGTTAGCAAGAAAAGTGGAAAGAAAAATTATGGAAACCAGGAAGCATACCACTCGCAACTATAAAGATGGAAGTGTTGTTGCCCCTAGTCTTCCAAAACCTATAAGGTTGACACCACAACAATTGGAAGAACAAAGAGAAAAAGGGCTTTGTTACAATTGTGATAGAAAATACACTAAAGGTCATAAGTGTGCTGAGAAGAAATTATTCTACATAGATTGTGAAGAGGAAGAAGAAAAGGAGCAAGAAAGGTCAAAAGAAGAGGATATACTCCAGGAACAAAGCCCAGATAAAGAAGAAATGAATCCGACCATATCTTGTAATGCATTGGCTAGAATTACCACTCCTCAAACAATCAAGATAGAAGGACAAATCAAGAAGAAAAAGGTAATGGTGTTGATTGATTCAGGAAGTACCCACAATTTTATTCATTGTAAGGTAGCAAAAGAATTAAATTGATTCCTATATCCAACACTAGAGTGTCAAGTGATGGCTGCAAATGGAGGAATAATAAATTGCTCTGGAAAGTGCCATAATATCAAGTTATCCATGGGAGAATATGTATTGACTAGCCCAATGCTTTCCATTCCAATGGGAGGTGCTGATGTTGTACTAGGAGTCAAATGGCTACAATCCTTGGGTACAATAGATTTTAATTTTCAAGAACTTTTCATGAAAATTTTTGTGGAAGGAAAGGAAGTTGAATTAAGGGGTATTGCGGGGAAACCAGGAAAGATAATCAACTCTAACGGTATGACAAAGCTTCTAAAAAAGGAACAAAGAGGTGTAATTGCACAATTATGTTCACTAGATATTTCCACATAGAAATCATCTATTTCTCCAGATCTCCAAAAAGTCTTGGACAATCATTCCAAGGTATTTGAGACTCCCAAAGGTCTCCCACCTATTCATGATCATGATCATGCTATTCATTTAATTCCAGGAAGTGTTCCTCCAAACATCAGGCCATATAGATATTCCTATGCCCAAAAGAGTGAAATTGAACGTATGGTTGCAGAAATGCTAGAGGCTGGTATAATTCAACCTAGTCAAAGTTATTTCTCTGCTCTAGTAGTATTGGTGCAAAAGAAGAATGGATCATGGCGCATGTGTCCGGATTATAGGGATCTCAACAAGCTCACTATTAAAGATAAGTTTCCCATTACTTTCATTGATGAATTACTGGATGAATTGCATGGATCAATTTACTCATCAAGTTGGATCTTCGTTCAGGATATCATCAAATCAGAATGAAGACTGAAGACATTCCGAAAACAACATTTAGAAATCATGAGGGTCATTATGAATTTTTGGTCATGCCTTTTGGCCTTACCAATACACCTTCTACATTTCAAGGTTTGATGAATTCAATTGTCAAACCCTTCCTAAGAAAATTTGTGTTAGTATTTTTTGATGATATACTAATCTACAGCAAGTCTTGGAAGGATCATGTTGAACATGTTGACAGGGTGCTACAACTATTGGAGGAGAAACAATTATATGCAAAAAGATCCAAATGTTTCTTTGGAGTACAAGAGGTGGAATATCTAGGTCATATTGTATCTCATGAAGGAGTTAAGGTAGACCCTAGAAATGTTAAAACCATTAAGGAATGGAAAATCCCCACATCCATAAAGCATCTGTAAGGATTTCTCAGGTTGACAGGGTATTATCGCAATTTTGTTAAGAATTATGGGAGAATAGTAGCACCTCTAACAACATTATTAAAGAAAGATGCATTTTCATGGACTCCAAAAGAAACAAAGGCCTTTGAACATCTTAAAGAGGCAATGTGCCAAGCACCGGTCTTAGCTACACCGGACTTCACAAAAACCTTTATTATGGAATGTGATGCTTCAAGAAATGGAATTGGTGTTGTTTTAATGCAAGATGAAAGACCCATTGCTTTTGAAAGTCGTCCAATCAAGGGAAGTTTTTACACAAAGCTATTTATGAGAAGGAAATGTTGGCAATACTACATGCACTTAAGAAATGGCAACCCTACCTAATGGGAAGACACTTCAAGGTAAAAACGGATCATGATAGCCTTAAATACTTTTTAGAACAAAGGTTATCCTCTGAAGAGCAAAAAAATTGGGTCACAAAGATGTTGGGTTATGACTTTGAAATCATCTACAAAAAAGGGAAGCAAAATGTGGTGGCAGATGCACTCTCAAGAAAGGATGAAGATGTGGAAGCATTGTTGTGCGCCATTTCCATTATCCAACCATACTGGATAAACGAAGCAAGGGAGGAATGGAAGAATGATGAACAATTGTGGGCACTTATTCTTAAGTTACAATAATATTCCAGTACATCTGATACATTCAGCTGGCAAAATGATTCGTTATGGTACAAAGATCGCTTATACCTCTGTAAGAATTCCCAACTCAAACAAAATATTCTTATGGAATTGCACACTTCTCCCTTAGGAGGGCACTCAGGATTTTTAAAAACTTACCACAGGGTTAAGAAGGAATTTTTTTGGGATGGCCTTAAATCAGATATTCAAAAGTTTGTGGCGGGATGTTTGGTTTGCCAACAAAATAAAGTTGAAGCAATTAAGACCCCGGGTCTATTACAACCTTTATCCATTCCAAGCCAACTTTGGGAGGAGGTTTCAATGGATTTTATCACAAGTTTACCCAAGTCTGAGGGAAAGAGTGTCATCATGGTGGTAGTTGACAAACTTACCAAGTATTCAAACTTTTGTGCATTATCACATCCATTTAAATCTAGTATAGTTTCTACTGCATTTATGGAAACAATTCAAAAGCTACATGGAAACCCAAAGATTATTGTAAGTGTCAGAGATCCCATTTTCACTGGAAATTTTTGGACAGAATTATTTTCTTGTCTCGATACTCAGTTAGCTCATAGCTCATCTTATCATCCTCAATCTGATGGGCAAACTGAGATAGTAAACAAATGTTTGGAAGGATATCTTCGTTGCATTGTATTTGATAAACAAACACAATGGGTCAAATGGTTGCCTCTGGCTGAATGGTGGTATAACACTTCCTTCCATACAATAACAAAAATGACCCCATTTATGGCACTTTATGGATATCAGCCACCATCCATCACATCATATTTAAGAGAAAATTCTAAGGTTCAAGCAGTGGAGCATCACATCGAGCATCAACAACAAGTCCTCCAACTCTTAAAGGATAACCTCGTGTTGGCGCAGAATAGAATGAAACAACATGCAAATCAACATCACAGTGAAAGAAGCTTTGATGTAGGTGATTGGGTATTCCTACGGATACAACCATATAAACAAATGTCCCTCAAGCAAACTAAGAAGGATAATAAATTATCACCAAAGTATTATGGTCCATACAAGGTGTTGCAAAATATTGGTACTATGGCATACAAATTGGAGCTTCCTGCAGCTTCTCGAGTGCACCCAGTTTTCCATGTTTCATGTTTAAAGAAGGTTATAGGCAACAAGCTCCCAGTTCAAACAATATTGCTAGAACTTGACCAGGAAGGAAAAATTATATTGGAACCGGAAGCAGTCACAGAAAAAAGAACTCGACAGCTACGAAATCGATCAATTTCGGAGTATCTCATCAAGTGGAAGAACTTATCCGTTGAAGATTCCACATGGGAGGATGAGAATTTTATAGAGAAGCATATAGAACTACTCAAGCATTGAGGAAAACACTTTTTTGAAGGAGAGGGGCATGTAAGTTCCCTATTATACTGGTGATTACCCCATTACTATTGTAGTTGTATATTAATATTGTTGTGCCCCTATTATCCCCATATTGTTATTACTGTGCCCCATAGAATCCTCTATTGTTATTTTTGTGCCTTTATATTATTATTGTTAGGTCGGTTGGGTTATATTGTGACTCCTTAGACTCCTATATATAGAAAGGAGGTTTCGTCATTTGAATCATAAAAGAATCATTCATTTGTGTAATGTAAAGGAGGTTGCCCCCTCAAAGAGGCTGAATTCTAAGGCGTTGCTCTATCTTTTCTATCTTTTTGTGAGCTGGTTTCATAACATCCATACTTTAAGAAGAACACCAATCAACCGACCAAGTATGCACAAAGATCTAATGTTGTATTGAACATTGAGAACCTAGGCATGGATAACTATTGTACATTTCATCAAGAATCACATTATAAAAAAACATGCCCATAATGGAAACATAACATGAATGTTGTGGGTCCCAATGTCATAGAAAGTTTGTCAAAAGAAGAGCACTCAGAGAAGACTCAAGATATTAATGAACCAACCTCAATAGAGAAAAATACAAGTGCTGGTTATTCAATTTTCACATTTGATCTTATTCTTAATGACGATTGACAAGGTTTTAGGCATTAAAAACCCCCTCATCCTTTTCAATTTTCTTACATAGCTAAAGTCGTATATATATAGATATATATAATGTGCAAAAAGAAATGAAGATCTTCCCTAGGTGGAAGATTCTTGCCGCCCTTTTAAAGAGTTACCAAATTTCTAATGGGCTTAACCATAATGTGCGTTGTAAACAATTAGCCATTTGATAGGATATCGGACAAAACCCTTTTTAAATTTTTTTATCAATCTTCTATCGAACTATATCTCATTCGCTAGGGTTTTCTCTTAATATTATGTATTCATTTTATAGAGCTATGCTATGCTCATAGTGGTTCTCTATAGTTTGCTTGGGGAAATTTAATTAAGGAGCTTCCTTGTTGCTTCTGTTGTTGATTGCCACCTCTGCATTTTTGTTCTTTTAGAAACCATTAGGTACTCTCCTTGCGTTAGCTACAACACATAGTGAATTTTCAGTAAGGCATTATTAGAGGCACCTTGTTTTGTAAGGTAACGACATAACTCATAGTTACTATAGCTTATATATACATAATTTTTTTCTTTTCTCTTGGCTTGGTCATTATAATTCTTTCTTGATGGTTACATATGATTGCATGTTAGTTTTTTTTGTGGAATGAATGTTACAAAGTATGGTTTTGCTTCCTTCTTGAGATTCCTTTCACTGCCAGGTTTCTATTTTAACTCCCTACTATTGGCCTTACAGGTTCCAAATCTTGACTACATGACTCGTCTTATACATGGAAGGGATAGGATGTGAGAGTTACCATTTTCTGTATGAACTAGATTCTTTAAATTTTCATAACAATTACCATAGTCAATTTTTTTTTTGTTCAAATAGAATAAATTGGCTCAGACTAGTCCTAGGTCACTAATAAATTGTCAACTAGGCCTAAGGACTAAACTGGCCCAACAACAATAGATTACTGACTACCATATTCACATAGTTATGCTTATATTTAAATTTATTCACATCTAAGACCATTAGTTACACACATGTCTACAACCAATATTTTATTTTCTTCTCTTCATTTCATACACACCTTTCATTTCTTGTACTAAACCAATACTTATAAGGACAAGCAGGTTCTATTCTGGAAGCTACAATACCACTTCCATATTACTTAATTTGAAGCACACATATTAAGACAAAGAGGAACCATCTTCGAGTGATGGCTCTGACTCCAATTGTTCCAAAACAACATAGTTCATCAACATTCAAAATATCAAAACCAACACATAGTAACTGACCCTTTAACATTTATACAATTTCCAGATTATTACACAGTTCTACAATATTACAATAGAAGTCTCTCTTCATTGATGCTAATTTGATACTATAGCACAAACTACAACAACACTTTAAAAAATGATAAACAATCAAATTTTAGCTACTTATGTGTCAATGAAGTTTGTCAGGGAATTTAGCCTAGGTAAAGATGTTTCCACCCCAACCATTGAGAATGAAGATTACATCTAGTTCTCCCCCTGAGCCATTTCAATTCTAGAACAAAATATAGATAATGACCCCAAAGGCCAATTCTCTGACATCAAGACTACCCAGTCCATCCAAGAACTTTTCATACTTACAATTATTTCTCAGGATTTCTAGTGGTCCTTAGTCCAGCTCAAGAAATGTTTTGACTGGAAGCGTCCTACCCACCTTGACAATTTCCTATTCAAGGTTTCTATACCTTACTTCTTCTCTCTTCCTTATTACAGGATTCCTTTGGAATTTTCTTCCTTCTGCCTTCGTTTTATTTTCCCACTGTGATCTTTATCTCTAGGGGGAGAGAGAGAAGTAACTGTCTCTAACTTCTTGGCAACTGAAAATCTTTTTTATTTCTTTTAGATTTTTCCCATGAATTCCAACACTTATGATGATTTACTTTTTCAATAAAAATAATTAAAATGAACTTTTAAACATTTAAAGATTCACTAGGTTTTTTCATGGCCCACAATTTACCAAGTTACAGTAGTAAAAGTAAATTAGATATTTTCTTTTCACTGAGGGGTGTTACAATGTCCTACAACTGTTTTTGTTTGGCTAAGAGTTCATCCTCCTTGGACATAAGGAAATAGGATAATGACCCAAGACCCAGAGGCATTTGGTAGGAGTGAAAGCCTACTCTCTTACAGAGCACCGGGGGTAATTCTAGGTGGCATGGTTTTCCTTGAATAACAGTGATAAGTTAGTCTAGATTCACGAATAATAGCTAGTAATAGTCGTCCTCATTGCTAGTTCGACAACTGAGCTATAATAAATTTTCCATTGTATAAGAAAAGAGAGAGAGATAGAGAGAAAGTGTGTGTGTGTGTGAGTGAAATTAGAAATTAATGAAAGTATTGTATATTTCAATTCACAATTTTATTTTATTAAATATTCTATCTTAATTAAGAGATACTATTTTGTTTGATTTGGTAAGAAAAAATTATATAAAATAGAAAAATAAGTTTTTATTATTGTTTGAGAGGTTTTCTTGTAGTTTAGTTGCAGACATGTGTGTTTCCTTTAATTTTTAGTATGAATATGGTACATGTCATTTAAAAAGTACATAAATAACATTATCTAACGAAAGTAACATTGGATTTTTTTTTTTTATTAGTATGTATGGATTTATCATGCATTAATATGATGGATGGAGGATCTTGTATTGTATTTTTTTTTAACGTTTAGTATTTTTAAGTAATATGGATATATATGAGTGTGTGTAATTCTTTCAATTTTAAATATGGAGTTGATATATAGTTATACTATCATATATAAATAAATTTTGAGAGGATTTAATGATTAAAACCATGTGGATTTTTCTCTGCAACTATGGTTTCCTTGGACGATAATTTACTTAGGGTTCATGGTTAGTCCTTGATTCCCTATCTCCACCATCCCCTATCCAGTTTCTCTCTTTCTAAAGGATTTTTCCTAATTGTTTTCCATGCAATTGTGGCCCTAGGGGGAGGAACCCCAGGCCCCTACAACCACTCTGTGACTAAGAACCCACCTACTAATCCTGAGCCAAGTTGCTCCAAAAATGTTGGATCCATCAGTTTTTAGCAGAAAGAAAGCCTTCTTATAGAAACAGAAGTGACCCTTACTTAGAAGAACATGAGCACTACATAGTAAAATTAACTGAAATCCCCCAGATCCATATCCCTCATTCCAATTTTAATGGCAATATTCATTTCATGCAGGAATTTCATTGGAATTTGGCCAACAAAAAAGGCACTTCTCCATTGGATTGCAACAATATGGAAACCAAAATCCCACTATGAGGTGAAACTAGGATCAAAAGAATTTTTTCATAGTGATCTTCTCGTTGTAAGAATATTAGAAAGCCGTAATGGATGAAGGTCCCTACTTTTTCAACTCAACTAGACTCTACATGCATGTTGTGGGGAAAAATGCCTATGCAGGACGATCCTATCCACCTAAGGTGTGACAGTGCCTTAGCAACAAATAGATACAGCTATTTTGGTTCTTTCCTTTATGAAATATGAAAGAGAGGAGATCGATAGACTTACCGTTGTCTTCCGTTTGTCCCTCGATCTAGATCCTCTACTCTTTGGGTGTTCATAGCTACTTGCCTCCTTGCTTGGTCAAGAGAACAGCTACTTGATTCCCACGAGATCACAAGAGAACAGCTACCTGTGACAAGAGAACAACTACTTGCAACAAGATAAGAACACAACACAAAGGCAAATATACATATTCATAAATGATTCAGGATTAGAAGTAAATCAAATACACTAATGCAATCATACAAATACACCAGTATATAGGAGAAAACCAAGATAACTTTATTGATTGATAACAAGGTTCAGGAAGAGATACAACCCATAGGGCTCCAATCCAGCATCTCCTTCCCAGCAGAATGGAATTCCTTCTTTAGCTCCCTTCAAAGCATTAAGCACCCAATGTTTCCAGTCTCAAACCAACAACAATTCTTTACATTCACAAAATTCCAGCCTGCAGATCCCATGGAGGTGAGATCCATATATAGATATTTGGAGAGAGGATGAGTCAGCTTGAGATCTGACTAGTGTCCTCTCCCTCTGTCAGTTCTTGAGTCCACTTGGAGGTTCTTGCTTCCACTTGGAGATTTGGAACCTCTTACTCATCACCAGTCGAATTCCTTGATACAAGTGTCATTTTGGAAGCTTCCTGAGTATTGACACCTTGAGGAATGACTCTGCCACATGTCCAAACTCACTCAGCGCAGGTAGCTAGTGTTGGAGTTGACATTCAATGCAGGTAGCGAGTGTAGCAGTTGACATTCAGCGCAGATGCTCAGTGGAGCAGTTGACATGATCCTGAATTAACTTGTTTTTGAGTGGTTTTAGGTGGAGAACTTCTGTGAATTGCCGTGGTTAGTTAGCCTTGTTCCTCTAGGGGTAGGAACAACATGTTTAGGGAATTTGGATCCCTTAGATTATGGACATTTCATGCTCAATGCTGTAAGGCACAAAAATGTCTATAACAGTTGCCCCCTAAAGTATGAGGCTGTTTATCGGGTGAAATGCTTTATCCAGGAGGGTTCGAAGTTCATCCATTTGCTGGGAGGAGACCTGTAATAAGATACAATACAATACATTATGATTCATACTACTTTCATGATCTAGCTGAGGCGGGCATTCCCATGCTTAGCTTTATAAATTCATTTTTTGTACATAGAACAGACGATCGTCTGATGGTAGACTGATAATTTTGGCGAAATTATCATCCTTTGAGTAGGATGATCATCTGCTGTAAAAATTTCTTTATTTTTCCTGAATATATATCACAGCCCGGATGGATGAAACTAGATCCGGGGTCTTCAAACCCGTTCGATCTTCACTCTAAGTACAAGTCGATCCATGTGAGAATTGCGCTGAAGTCGAACATGGAAAGACATCGCTTGATTACCGGTCAATGATGTAAACCGTTAACAAGCGCGAGAGGAATCACCGATAATGATAATGACCCTCAAGGTACTGCAGTACAATTCACGTGGTGTGAATAAAGGACTTGTCGTCGAACACCACGCAAAATCTTCTGGTCGAAGGTCATTGATGTATACCTGTCGCCGGAAGTGAGAAACTTGCCATTGAGGCATGCAAGCTTCAAAGTACTGATGGGGTTGTTCCTAGATCAACTTCTTGGATAATGAGCTGATGTCGACAAGAAGTGATCCGTCAAAGGAGGGCCTTGATGAATCCCACATCAGTGACATGGAACGGAGCTAATGATTTTAATGGAGGTGAAAACAATCTGTGACATATGATTCAGGGTGGCGGTCATGAATGGATGAAGGATAATGTATGGTAGTGGATGGGACCCGGTTGACTCTTTCTGAACGACTTCTCTTGAACATATGGCGACACTGATGCGATGGATTGGTAGCATTACCCCAAATATGGATGGTATGGCGAGACCATGGTGATGTGACCGGTGAATGAGACAACCCAACCCGATTGTGGTATGGAGGAAAAGTGTCATGTTTAAGAGCGACCTGCTACCATCAAAGTTCTCTTTAGTTTTCTCCCAATTTTTCCCCAGTCATTGCTGACCAGTACCTCTTTATTTTTGTCAAGCTTGAGGAGGATAACATATTCTTGTTCTATAACCTGCCCTTCGGGCAAGCCCATCGCTATGTTTTAACGAGCCTAACGATAGGGAAACTCGTTCTCGTCTAAAGACAAGTTTGTCGCTATTTAATAATTTTAACGAGTCTAACGACAAGGATAACTCGGTTCTTTTCATTTTTAGAGAGTCTAAAAAGATACATAAAGTCAACTCCAAAATTCCTTTTTTGTCATCTAATCCCTTAAGTCTGAAAAAGTATAAAACAATACAGAAGGGATGAGTTTTCGATAGTTTTAACGAGCCGAACAAAACAAGCGCTCGATCTTTTTGTGCAATAATCCCTCAGGTCCAAAAAGATTAAAATCTAGAGGAGGGATAGCACTTCCGGTCCTTTAACGAGCTGGAAGGCCAAGACTCGGCAATCTTTTCATATTTTACGAGTCAGTTGAAAAGAGCTTAAAGAAGACTCGTCTTTTGAGGAACGAGTGATAAACAGGGATAGCAGCAGATTCCAGGTACAGGTTGGAATTTTCCAATCACGGCAGTGTCACAAGGATGGCTAGGTGAAATCACTCTTCGCAGCTGTTCCTCAAAATGGGTAAACAATCATATGGAGGTGAACGATCGGCCAAATTAAAAGTGGAGGTGGCAGGTGCAAACACGACCAAGGCTTTTATGGCTGATAAATTTACGATCACAGTGGTTATTTACCGGGATAGGTTCATTTTTTATTTTAAAATGAGCTTAAACACTGGAGGAAACTCTTGCTCACTGCTTATATTTATTTTTTAACGAGCATGAAGACCACGTTAAAACTGCTCGGATCTTGCGTTTTTTTTTTAACGAGCATGAACTTTATGCTAAAACTGCTCGATTACCCAGTCATAAGATAAGAGTGTCTCATCAAGATTCTATTTTTTATGGAGCTTCATCTCACTAAGCTTTGCTCCCTATCCTTTCTTTATGCAAGTTCGGAAACGACTAATCCTACGAGTTTAAAGGGTTAGAGGTCCTAAAAATTTAAAAAATAAATAGTTGCCCCTTGCTTGCATTCCAAAAGGTTTGCATGCCCCCAGGTATAAAACAGAGTTTCAAGGTTACCTCTACTTCCCTTCCGCCAAAACATTTGTTTTAATCGAGAGAGGCTTACCTCTTTCAGGTTACCCAAAGATTGTCTCGTTACTCTTTCAAGCAAAACACTTCCTCGGCAATGTCTACCGAAATAGACAAGGGTGAATGACTCTGGCACCAAACACGTAACTTTGACAAAAGAATCCTATTCTAGAACAACCCCTCTTCCATCCACGGACGGGGTACGGACTAGTCATATTATCCCGCGGAAACCTACCCTATACCCAAAGTTTTCCTGCCGAAGCAGGCCAGGACGCATGCCCCTTGGGTTCCAGTCATATCCTCCCGGATTACTCGCGCTCATCAGGAGGACGGACCGTGGGTTGAGACACTTCTTGCATGAATAGACCATTTAGGGATGGTACATGACTATTTGCGATGCGTGATCCGGGAAATGAAAGTTGGTCCACGAGCTTGACCACTCTTCCTCCATACGGAAAACACATTACTCTAAAGAGTGAGGAGACTACAGCTCCCATGCAATATATATAGTCTTGTCCAAGGAGTAGGTTATAATCCAAGGGTCCTTGAACGACCATCACGTTCATTTGAACGGTCTTCCCTTTCAATGTTATAGGCACATTGGGGAGGATTCCTAAAGGTCGACTCGTTCCTTTATCAAAGCCCAATAGACTTCTCATCTCAGGCAAAAGCGCTGGCAAACCAAGCGCTTTCCAAGAAATAGAGGAAAGGATACTCACAGATGCCCCCTCATCAATGATAGTGCCAGCCATTACCATTCTGTATATTTGACAAATAATTTTGAATGGTATACTGGCTGGCAACCGGGGTCTGCCTAGTTGGTTCCAGTCAAAGGACACAACTAGGTTGCTTGGTGGTGGGATCGAATATACGGCCGGATAGCGCTCTAATGAACTTCCTTCCCGCGATAAAGGAATGGTGGCATTGCCCCCTTGATCATCAGAGTCAGTGCTGATGAAGAGAATCTGGACGGTGTCGTCTTGATTCTCCTCTGTGATGGTGTCATTCGAAGATAGAGCCTCTGAAGGCAAAACCGGGTCAACTTCCGTATCAACCTTTTGACTTTCGTCAGGCATGGATCTAGACGGTTCATCTTCAATGACAGGTGCTTCGGCTGACCACCTGGGTGGGTCAGTCGGATTCTCAACTAGCGAGGGACTTGGCAAGAGTTTTTGATATCCAGGAGGAAGTTGCGCTCGTAAAATCGGGCGATCTTCCAGAACTCTTTTTGCCTCATCTAAGAAGGGACAACGGTGGATGGCGTGATCGCCTTCACACAGTCTGCAGGGAAATTTAGCTTTCCTGCTCTATCCTGGGGCTTCACTCCCGCTAGTTGACGGTGAGCAGTCGACATGGCTATCAGAGGTCGATGCTACCGAATTATGCAAACGGGGGGACCAGTCTCTTAGTATTCGAGGGATACAGGGACAATCTCTATGGAAGTGGTCTCCCTTGCATATGACGCATGGCGATTTAGGCCTTACGAGTGCTGTGTGTGGATTTTTGTTAGATGACACTTGTTTTCTCCCAGTCGCCTTAGGCTCCCTCTTCTTCTTTTCTTTCTTCTTCTTCTCCTTCTTCTCCTTAGGAACACGGTTTTTTGATTTACCAGTTCCCTCAAGCGAAGAGGAAGGAGGAGAGGAAGATGAAGTGGAAGGCTGGGAGGCAACTCTTGTCTGATCTAACTGTTGACTCGACTGTTCAGGAATGGTGGTATTCTGAACGACATTGGTTGAAAAGAGCCAAACTGGTAGGCCAATCGTCAGTCCTGGAAGCGACAATGTGGCCATGTGGGGTGCACCAACATCTCCCCAAGAGGAGAAGGGACTAGGATTTCCACCAAGAGGAATTCCTTGGTTGGTATGCTCCATCTTTTCAACCTAAAGATTAACGTAGGATTAAAGGGTGATTGTTCCATTTAAAATAAATTGTTAACGACGCTTTAGACACAACTTGCTTTTTCACTTTTAAAGAGTCGAGAAAAAGCTAAAGATGACTCTAGTCTCCTTCGATGTTTTAACGAGCCCGAAGTGACAAATGCTCGGATGGACTTTTTCTGTTATAGAGTCTGAAAAAGGCCAAAAGAAACTGCTCTGGAGTTCTAGGCAGAGGGTGTGCCAAACTTTTCGCAAAACCGCAGAATACTTTTTAGGGTACGGGCGGTCAATCTTCGTGAATGCTGTGTTCACTACATTGCGATCAGTAAGGCAGCCGACATGGCTTCCTAAGGATAAAAGATATATGCCTATAGGGGTCTCCCAATATATACGCGATGGTACGTGGGAGCACAATCCGTACTAGCGCTATCGTCCCTTAGGAGGAATCACCCACCTTCCACGAGATCGACAGTCACTAGGCTTAACGACGCCGGAACACGTCTCTAGCCTAGACCTCTATGTTGTGCGTTATGTTACAAAGCGTTGTTAGGTTCATTCAGTTTATTTTAGGTTGATCTTTTTAAAGTTTGCCTTTCAAGGTTCACCACGAGATGTATGATACAAATTCCTAAATGCAGTCTAAAGATGATAAGCAAGCTTTATAATCTTTTCAACTTTGAAAATCCTAGCTACTAAGGGAAAATAAAGACACTATCTTTTCTCAAAGAGCAATCAGCACACTCTAATGCACTTTTCCTAAATCCAACATGCAAACTTATCAAATGCAAATGCACAATGCAGGTGTTTGTTTTCCACTTTCTTAGTATATATGCTTACAAAGAAAGCTTTTTGTACAACTTTGAATTTGCTTTTAAATGATCAATACAAACAAGTTCACTTTTTCGAAAACAACAAGGGTAGAAGAGATTACAATCACTTTGCTACTTTAGAAATAAAGACTTGTTTTGACACTTAAAAGAGACAAATTCAAACCAATAAGCAAAAGTAAATCTATAATCAATCTGCAAACAGCCAATGAACTCTCTTCTAAGATCACAGTCAATCAGATCTGAATCAAGGGCTATAGGATGACCACTTTACTCATGCAAAGGAAAACTGTAAATGACTCCACAAACACCTAAAAACATTCACAGTCTTTTTGTACAAAAGGAGGCAGAATCTAAGCAAAGAAAAGGAGTTATCAGACTAGTACCTATGCTGGTTAAAGGCTGCAAAAAACAGAGATCAAAACAGGGCAACAGAGGACAAAGAACCCCAATTGCACAAGGCTAAACTAGTTCAGCGCAAGTCCAACACTGAGGACTTGACATTCAGCGCAGGTAGCCCTCACAGGACTTGCGTTGAAATGCAGACTGCCTTCACAACAGTTGCGCTGAAGGAGAAACTCTCGTTTCCCTTGGGTTCTGGGTCATAAAATGCTCAAAAATCAACTGTTTCAGGCCAAATCAGAAACACAAGCAAGGTATAAACTGAGGGATGCTTTGAGAGGGTACTAAAGACTATCAGAAAGGATCATCACATCATTTGGGGATCTATTGTTTAGACCATAGGCAAGTCCAGCAACTGGATCAAAGCAGCAACTTTCTACTTTGCATCCGGGAAAGATGCAGTTCGATTGTTGCTGTCAAGTCTATGAAGTAAACAAAAATGACGGAAACACAAATGAAATTAACAAACAAGTTCTTCCCCAGTGGAGTCGCCAATTTGTTGTGGGGAAAAATGCCTATGCAGGATGATCCTATCCACCTAAGGTGTGACAGTGCCTTAGCAACAAACAGATACAGCTATTCTGGTTCTTTCCTTTATGAAATATGAAAGAGAGGAGATCGATAGACTTACTGTTGTCTTCCGTTTGTCCCTCGATCTAGATCCTCTCCTCTTTGGGTGTTCACAGCTACTTGCCTCCTCGCTTGGTCAAGAGAACAACTACTTGATTCCCACGAGATCACAAGAGAACAACTACCTGTGACAAGAGAACAACTACTTGCAACAAGAGAAGAACACAACACAAAGGCAAATATACATATTCATAAATGATTCAGGATTAGAAGTAAATCAAATACACTAATGCAATCATACAAATACACCAGTATATAGGAGAAAACCAAGATAACTTTATTGATTGATAACAAGGTTCAGGAAGAGATACAACCCATAGGGCTCCAATCCAGCATCTCCTTCCCAGCAGAATGGAATTCCATCTTCAGCTCCCTTCAAAGCATTAAGCACCCAATGTTTCCAGTCTCAAACCAACAACAATTCTTTACATTCACAAAATTCCAGCCTCCAGATCCCATGGAGGTGAGATCCATATATAGATATTTGGAGAGAGGATGAGTCAGCTTGAGATCTGACTAGCGTCCTCTCCCTCTATCAGTTCTTGAGTCCACTTGGAGGTTCTTGCTTCCACTTGGAGATTTGGAACCTCTTACTCATCACCAGTCGAATTCCCTGATACAAGTGTCATTTTGGAAGCTTCCTGAGTATTGACACCTTGAGGAATGACTCTGCCACATGTCCAAACTCTCTCAACACAGGTAGCTAGTGTTGGAGTTGACATTCAACGTAGGTAGCCAGTGTAGCAGTTGACATTCAGCGCAGATGCTCAGTGGAGCAGTTGACATGATCCTGAATTGACTTGTTTTTGAGTGGTTTCAGGTGGAGAACTTCTGTGAATTGACGTGGTTAGTTAGCCTTGTTCCTCTAGGGGTAGGAACAACATGTTTAGGGACTTTGGATCCCTTAGATTATGGACATTTCATGCTCAATGCTGTAAGGCACAAAAATGTCTATAACAATGCACTACTAGGTAGAATGGCTCAATCCTGACAAAGAGGAACTCTCCTAGCCTCTTATCGAGATTCATATGTAATTCTTTCCCTACAAATATTGAGATTTGGAAACCCTAGAGTACATCAAAAATAAGCTAGCAAAGTTCATTTGCCTCTCATAACAAAAAAAGCAGGGATTCTACACCTCTTATGCCAATATATGTGTCTACATGAACATATATGGCACTCTCCCAAAAGTTATGGCCCTAGAGTCTAAGGACATAGATTGGATGCAAACCCTCGACTATGAGCATGTACCCTTTCGGTACATTAAATGCCACATGCATGGTCACTTGTTTCAAGACTACCCTTGCAATGAGCTTAAGAAATAACCTAAGGAAGAAAAAGAAAAGGATGAAGAAGGATTCTCTAGAATTCCCCCTATTAAATGTCATAATAAGAAAAAAACCACCCCTATTTCCCCCAAGAAATAAGTGACCAGAAACAACTTTGAGGTGCTCATAGATATCTCAGACATTCTAGAACAAGACAACACACATGAAACTTACCTATAAGATGTTAGCAAGAAATCTATTAATGAGCACAAAGAAGGCAAAGTGGCATCCATTCTCGACAACACTTCGGTAGAGCCAGACCCAAAGCTAATAGAGGACACAACCATGGTAGAGGAGGATGATTTCACAGACATACAAGGGATAAAATCTCATGGCCATTGAATATGCATGTCAACATAACGATCTAAAAGTGATCCCACAAAAACAAATCAACCTTCTAGCGGCCACACTCCAAAAAATAAAAGCCTGACAACTTTTAGGAGTGTAGACTAACATCACCAAAGATGTAACATACTGCCTGCTAACCCCAACCTTGACTAAGTTTAAAAGGAAGAAGTTACTATGCTAATCCAATATCCAAGGTCCTATTATGGAAATGGGGTCCAAATTTTGAACCTTTTTTCCAACTTCCTTGAAACTTAAGCTATGGTCCACATGGACCAATCCATGCATGTGTGCGTGCATACACATAAACACACACATGTATAATATTTATTCAAATGGGCATAAGTGTGGTCCCTTCATGGCTGTGTCACCCCAGGAGTTAAATCTCGACCAATATCGACACTTCTCCCTAATGATACCTCCATGGACAATATTCTAGGCTCACGTGTCATTGAAATTCCACCTCATAGTGAAAATCCACTTTAATTGGTGAATGAAAACATCCAGACCATGTGAAACGTGTCCTCATGAATGGTTATGTTATGCCGAGTCACCCCAGGACTTAAATCCTTGGCGTTCTACCAAGCCCTGTATCCAAATATTCTAGGGTTCGAGGTCCAGGGTGACATCATCCTTCATCACTTCGCCCATGTAGATGGGGTCCCACGTAGCCTTCGAGGCTAGCCATTCATGGCTTCCTAGCTGTATGCAAGTTGGATGGTTATACCTGGTTTATGCACTGGGAAAAAGGCCCCACTACCACCTCATCCTCAGAAATTCTATATTAGGAGTTTCTCTTGGCTCTCCCTTTGGATATTTTGGGGATATTTCTCTAGGGTTCATTCGATGGCCATAAACACTTGCCATCAATGACCTATATTTTCTCCCACTTGGGGGCTAGGTCATGATGCTCGGTCATATGGTCGAAGAGGGTTAAACCATTCCCTTCTTACACCCCATGTTTTGGACTTGAAAGAATCCTAGCCCTGCACTTAGCAACTATTGTTTAAATGTAAAAGGGTCTTCACCAAGACTATCAATGCCGAGTCTATAGATACAAAAGGGCGTGAAAAAGCCCTTCCAGGGTGATCCCTTCTAAACTTAGAATATATATGTATATTTTGGCATTAACACCATTCCTCCTAAGCTTATAAATAAAAACCAACTAAATATAAAACATAGTCACTCAAGTCATTAAAACACAATGACAACATTTCAACAACAAGGATTTTCTCATCCTTTATGCTCAACTAATTAGATTGAATTCAATCTTAGAGTAAACATAGGAGCTGAACCATTCCTTCAACAATGCAACAAAATAATAAATATTACATAGATCTACCCATCTCTCAATACACAAGTCATTTAGACCAATTTGTAGACTTATATATTACATGAATTAAACCATTCCTGAAACCTATTCAAGGAACATTTCTACAAGAGAATCACATTCCCTATCATCAACATGTTCCAGTCATTAATTAATAGAAAGATAAAATACTCCAATAGGTCAATAAAAATAATTTACTCATTTATAGAGACTATATTATCTTCATATTCAGTCAAGAATAAATTATTTCAAGTTCAACACATCCACAAATAATGAAGCATTTCACAGGAAGGAGAAAAATTCCAAGAAGCATGTACATACAACAATGGAATTTTTGTTCATACAACAAACAACACCCCCATCATTAACATAATATTGTCTTAGCACAAAAAATAGAGACACTATAGGTACAAGCAAAAAACATGGATATATGTATACTTATGTTATGCAACAGAATATTTTCCAACTGAGAGTGGGACTTCAACTCTCCACCCAACCATATACAAGCTACAACAACTATTACTTGCAATTGTCACTCCCAAGACAAATTTTAGTGGTTGAGGTGGAGTGCTTCTTAAGAGGAATTTTCCCAACAAAACAACTTAAACATGATGCCACAAGGCCATACCACCCTCATCCACCAACTACAAATGTATTCATTAAATCTTTCCTAACATAAATAACATCAATGCCAAGATAACACAACACAAAGAGTCTTTTCTCACTTTTAGGAGAATATATTCCACATCAAGGGAAGGTTCATTAGTGGATATGTTACTATTGGAGAATTAAAGCGACTTTTACCAGGTAATTCATCAGTGAGAGCATGCACCAGTGCTGTCAACACTTGGTGGTTCATCATCTCCATAAAAACCTAGGTGCTTCTCTAATAGCTAGTGGTTCATTAATCCACAAGCTTCCATTGGTTCTTCAACCTTTAGGAAAACTAGTGCTCTCCTAATTTTTTTTCACCCAACAAGCCTATTTGAAGTTTCTTGAGTTGGTTTACTTTCTCCATAGCTTGACCTTTGTGTTTTGATTGCTAGTTTTCTCACTCTCCTCCTCTTCATGAGAGTGAGTTTATTTCTACCTCTCCCTTCTGCACAGACGTGAATGATTTCTCCCTCTCAGAGACCTATCTTTTTCATGGCTCCCACATACCAAGTATCCCCCTCTTTCCAATGCTCTATGTATTCAAAACTACCTTGGACAACGTAACCCATGTTTCCTTTAATATTTTTGTCCTCTTCTTTCTTGTTGTTGGGGCTTAAAGGACACCTGGTCCTATCCTATTCCTTTCAGTTAAATTTATTACATAGTCAACCCATTTAAAAACACTTATTCAACCAGGAATTTGATTTAAAACAACCCATTCCTTAAGCAATATGGAATTTGTGTCTCTTCTCTCAAGCTTTAATTTAATTACAATGTATTTACAAAGGGAAAATATTAACTAGGGGATGTCACAAAAAATGGTAAAAGAAATAGTAAATAATTCAGGAAGAGAGGCAGGAAATCGTCCCTCGAAAGAATTGATGTTAAGAATAATGTTGGCATTGATTTCAAATGGGAAAGGATGTAAGATGCATGGTGTGTCAAGTTCAGAGGGAGTCTTCTAGTAGCTACAATTTTTTGTAGAGAACTATCAAATAGTAGGATAAGTAAAGAAGCTACAAATCGTATAAATATGGAGGTTGGGAGTCCCAATATTTGAAGGAATTTCTACTCAGGATATCATCTAAGATGATCCTAGAAATGGCATGGTTTAATTATGCTTGGAAAGATATTTCCAATGGTATGTTGAAGTCTAAAAAAGATACTTTAGATCAAAAGATATTGCTAGTCAAAGTTAGGAAGGCCAAAATAGGTCAAAGGTTTTAGAGAAAAAGTTAGTGAACTCTAACATTGGTGCCAATTTGGCATTTAGCGAAACGTTGTACAGTTCGTGGCCAAATAGATGGAAAATGTTGAGGCTAAATAGTTGTCATGCTCACAAACATATCTGGCGCCATGCGTCCCCGCAAACTCATTGGAGAAAATGAGGGGGCCCATGCCCTCTAACGATTTAAGAAAAAGGTGGGTCTGCAATGGGTGGATTTCCCAAACTATTGATTGCATGATCGACGATCATGGTTAAAAGAAAGGTCTACCCCACTTATAACACAAAACCAAACAATAGGGGTACGCGTAAAACCATCAACGGTAAATGGTAAAGCATAGGAGAGAAAGAGAGGAACAACATGGCACATGGCTTAGAAGACCTGGACAAATCAAAAGATTATGATATTTCATACGGGTCCCACTCAGAACCTGTCACCTAAGGAGTTCTTCCTGAGGAGTTTTTGAATGGTATCACAGGACCAAAGTTCTAGGGACTTGGGGTCCGAGGTGAGTAGGCATAAATGTGTGACTAGCATTAAGTCTAACCAATAGAATATAGTGCAAGGGTTCTGCTAGGGACACATAATCTCAAGAGTTATTCATCAGCTGTTTCCAAAGGGGCATAGGACCAAAGTCCCGAACATATTGGTCTGGGATGTGTTGGCATAGGCCCGAAGGTGGACCAATGGTAGCTGTAGAAGTGGAAATCCCACTGGTGAACAAAAATGATGTGGAGAACAAATGGAAGACACAAAGAAAAGATAAGGTAATAAAAAACCATAGAAATAAGGTGATGTCAACATGAAATAATACACATACATGTGCCAGTACAAGACAATGAAATCTGGGATGTGAATTTGGCATTTTTGGGTGGCCGAGTGGGATGAAAATGAGTGACATGTGGCACCACTTAGCATGTAACATGTGGAATCCACGTGAAGGTGGAATACAGGCTGGAAGAGACACATAACCATAGAAGAATGACCACGAAAGTTATCATAGGTGTAAAGGAAAAAAATCTTGGAGAGATGGTTCTGGGACACAGTGGAATACATGTGGTTTAGACACATTAGACAGAGTGTCGGGTGATTGGTACATGTATGCGGTGTCTGGCCCCACTGAGACATGTAAGTCTAGAAGGTTTACCATAGAGGAAGCCAAAGGTACTCATGTAATTTTCTTCGAGTTGATGTAGCTTCAGGACATGGTGGAACAAAGAAGGCAGGGCCTAGTAGTATGAAGTGGCAGGGACACATAATCCTGGGAGCTACTTTATTAGTTCACTATGACTAACAAGAGGTCCCACAGGAACACGTAAACCTGGATTATTTTCTTCAACATTTTAGAGGTGAGGAAAATTAAAAAAACTCAGGGTAATAAATCTAGGGAGATGGAAATATTCCTTGTAGTTGATGGTTTCGGCATATGATAGAAGGGGCTCCATAACTTAGTTTTTCGACGCAATTTGTGTGTTAAGTGACCAAGGTCCTACATGCTTATTACAATAATAAAACATCAAAGGAATTTACTATTAAAGAACCTATTACCATGAACATTGATATAGAGCTTAATATTTATGGTCATATGACATTAATGGGTCAGTAGCAAAATTGTGAAAGAATGTTTAAAGGAATAAATGAGTCAACAACAAGTTTGGCGCTATGTGCCATATTTGGAAGTTATTCCATATCTAGAGCTTCACCAGAGTTGGGAACTCTGCTAAAACATACTATTGGAATAAAATTTGGCAGCTGCAGAGAAATGAGAAGCAAAGAAATGAGGATCACGAAGATCAGATAATTAATGGATCACTGTCTACATTAAAGAGAGCCATCCCTGATCACAACATTTATACAACATATCATTTAATAAGCAAGGAGAGCCATATTTTATAATTAAAATCTATGATTCAACTCTTGATTAGATTCACAACTAGAACATTCCTAGTGATATATGTGTTCCTTAGTATTCTTAGACACTTCAAATGTTTCCTCCTTTGGTTTAGTCTTATCTTTTCATAATCTCATCTCATTGGCTGCGAGGGTTCCATGTAGCTGGTCCATTGTGAGATTTTTCATGTCTATAAAATCCTCGATGGTTGAGATGTCAGCATTGAATCTCATAGCTAGAGACCTCGAAACCTTATGAACAACTACTTCCTCTTTAATATTTTCTCCAAGTTCTATAATCATTTTTGGTATCTCATCAAATCTAAGGAAATATTCTACTATGATTTCTTCTTCATTCATCCTTAAGCTCTTGAATCTCATTCTAAAGGTTTGGAGTTTGGCTTACTTAACTTTCTCATCTCCTTCATGACTCTTATAAATTTTTTCCCACACTTCTTTGTCTAGCTTACAATGCATTACCTTTATTAGTTAAGATTGACTAAGACCAAAGACAATGACATTCTTGGCTTTTTCGTTGTTTCCATATATGTTTTTACCATCTACATCTATAGGAGGGGTTGTTGGGACATCATAATCAACTAATACAGATCGCCAAACATATAACTCTAGGGACATGAGATAAGCCTCCATCCTAAATTTGAAAAAAATAGTTTTTCCCATCAAAGATTGGTAGATCAGATCTGAAAATTATGGTGACAAATTGGAAAAAAAAATCATATCTGAATTCATTGTGAAAAATACCAAATTTCAAAAAGAAATTGGTCGAATTGAAGTATGGATGGGGAGACATCATTAATTTAAAATTAGTTATATTGCAAAAAAAAACTGATAGCGATTCCTGGAGGAGGAGTCTCCAGTAATTATTTGAATTATTTGTACATAATTTCAGGAAACTAATTACATATATGAGATCCTCTTGAAAAATCACCCCATTTAAAAAAAGAATTGATCGAATCAAATTTTGGATGAGGGAGATATTGTTGATTTAAAATCAACTATTTTTTTCAGAAATTTTTGTGACAACCTAACAGTCGTAACACGGATCTGAGTTTCCAGAGTGCCCAAATCATTATTTCAATTAAATGGGAAGATGCAACATGGTCGTTCCATTTATGAAAAATGGGTTATAATAAGTATTATGAGTTATATTGACCGAGTTATGCCCATTTAAAAATTCACGCAAAAGTAAGTGATTTTTAAAAACCCTCACTTTATTTAAAGGGTTCTAGCAAGATGGATTTTGCAAGAAATTTTACAGGAAAAGATGATGGCCCCACTATTGAATAATTTATACAATATCACAAGTCTTGATCCAAACAATTTTGGATAACTTGCCTAGTGTTTAATATAAAATAAGAGGCTTCTAAATGGTGGTACTCACATGGCGACTCAGTGAGGGGACTCCTGATGAAAAAATAGAAGTATTTTTAGAAAAATGGTCTCATGCTAGAAAACAAGATAATGAGAAACATAAGGGGTTATTTTCTACTGGCATCTTCTTATTATAGGTTCATGGATGTATTCAGAAAGAGAAGATCAATTTGTCTACCAATCCTAGTTGCAAACATTATTTTATCAATATTAATTTGGCTAAAAATATTCAAATTCCAACAAAACATATCGCAAACACACAGGTTGATAAGGAGGAGGTTCAAATTAATACAGATTTGAATATTTCTATGGATAAGTAAGTGTTTCATTCTAATTTTTATGCTACATATATGGATTATGTGGATGTTGTTTTTGGATACCCTTGGATGGAATTTGTTGGTACTATCAATATTAATGCACAGAAGAAATTCCTGAAACCTTGGTATAAAAAGAAGAAATTACATTACATGATATTTTCATTAGTAAATAGGTATATCCTATAGAGGCCCAAGAAAAACGCGTTATAGGTACTAACACATCCTATGAGGAGTCCGTGGTGTAATTAATAATATAATACAAGCAACAACCATAAGCACCACAATAGGTACCATATACCACTCAAGCTCCAATTGGTGGCGAATTGAAGAAAGATACACCATCAATTAAAACTTAAGCATATCACCACCCGCACCACCCAGCAAGACAACCACCCATAAATGACACACACAGAGGTGTGGTGATCCACCCACATCACATTGACACAGAGGAACCACTAGAAACAAGTTCCATCTCAAGTGAGTGAGGCACCAACTAGATCAAGTGTTCACCTTTCTCTAGAATGGCTAGATTCATGCGCATCATACCAGTGGACTACTCTTTTGAGTAGATCTTATTATTTGTGTTCTTCTCATGTTTTGGGGTTGAAACATGCTTAAGGGGGGTGAAATGTAGTATATCTAGGGGGGATAATATGGGGTATAGAGGGAGCTACCTAAGGGAGTAATTTAATGTAATAATGTAAGGATGATCAATAAATGGGCCATAATTAATAAATAAAGTGGTTAAATCTCATAATGCAAGGGACCACAAGTAGTTAGGAAATAATATGATAAGCCCATAGTATTTGATGTATGGTATTGAGAGAACCGTGCTAATTACCCATGGTATTATATGTATGAAGCCTATATAGAGGCTAGATAATCTCCATTGAGGGATGTCAAGTATTTTGTATTGACAAGCATATGGCTTGTGGAGTGATCTCCTTCCTTAAGGAGTAGTTGTATGGTGTTACCCTACCTCAAGTGTTTTTCTTAAGATATTAATAAAGAAATATTTCTATCTTATTTGTGTATTGGCTCTTGGGTTTATTTTATCAAGGAATTCACTATATTAAGTCAGTTCCACTATACTAATTCCTAGACGGATAGTTCACCTATCATAGACATCTCAAATTATTTTTGCATTGACTCAGCGAACTAGTGTCCCATATTTTGCAACTCACTGCCAAAGATAATATCATCGACATAAACCATAAAAACCAACAAATTATCATCTTCAAATTTTATATACAAATTGTTATCTACATTCCCTCTTTTGAAACCTTATTACTGAAGATATCTATCCAATCTGGCAAACCAAGCTCTAGGGGCTTGTTTTATCCCATATAGAGCCTTTTTCATTTTGTAAACATAATATTTGTTTTTTGAGAGAACAAACCTTTATGATTGTTCTATATATACTTTCTCTTCTACATCTACATTGAGAAAGGTCAATTTCACATCCATTTGATATACTTTTATATTCTTATGACTAGCAAAAGCAAGGAACATTATGATGGCTTCCAATCTTGCTACAGGTGCAAAGGTCTCTTTAAAATCTATCCCTTCTATTTATGCATACCCTTTGCAAACTAGTATTTCTTTGATTCTTACCACTTGTCCTTCCTTATTTGGCTTGTTCTTAAAGATCCATTTGGATATCCTTCAAAGCTTTGATTGTCAAGGAGTTGGGAATTTTTCTCCCAAGTTTCCTTATAAAGAAAATCCAAAAAAGGATAAGGTTCAAAATCCCAGAGACAAAGCTCAAAAATATCAAAAGATGAAATCCTTCAAGAAGAAAGGGCTCTACTCCAAAGAAGACAGTTCTACATCAGAAGTAAACAAGGAGGATTATTCTAAATGTGAGTCTAATGAGTGCTTACTCATGGCATTCGAGGCTGACTCCAAATCCAAGAATGAATCAAACCTTGAGGAAGAAGAACAAGGAGTAGTGGATCTCAAAGGGGAGCTCATTGATGATTTTCATGAGTTAAAGAAGGCTAGAAAGAAGAACAAGCAACCAAAAGAGTAATTGTTAAGAGCTGAAGAAGGTATGTACAACTATGGTAATGAGGAGTTTGATTATCAAAGTAAGCCATTAAAATAAAATACATCCTAGCACTTCAATTAGAAGAAAAACAAAAGACCAGTGGAAAACTAGAGGATGAGAATATACTCTTGAAACACAAGTTGATCAAGAAATAGGAGGAGATGATTCCATAAACATGTAAATGAAAATTTATTTCCATAAAATTTAAGTTGGAGGAAGTAAGAAAAGGAAGAGGTTCTAAATGATTTGATCCTCAAATGGGAATAGAAATGTTAGAGTCTAGAAGTAGAAATAGTTTCCTTGAGAACAAACCTTGAGAAGTCAAAATTTGAGAAGGATTTGGACAAAAAATTTGTTGAAGGAACAGAGAAATTATATCACATTTTGAGTAGTTAAAGGTCACTAACAAATAAGGCAGGTATGGGATACTCTAAATGACAAAAATATCCTAAAGGAAAAACCAATTTTAGCACTGTAAGATTCGAAGACCCAAAATATTTGCAAAAGTATTACAAGGAAGAGTCAGTGAAGATAAACCAAAACTAATTCAGAGAAGTACTCAACATTAGAGCAAGAGTGCTAACTCCATAAATATTCAGGCTCACTAAGATGTAAATCAGTCAACAAGACAACAAAGGTACAAGAAACTAGCTCAAGCTCTCAATTTTTAATATCAGGTAACCAAAATTGTTTTTTGGACATTGCTATAAATGTCATAACTTTGGACATAAAGCCATTAACTGCAAAATTGTTAAAGTTGAAAGACATGAAAATACTGGATATAGAAACTATCAAAATTCTAGAGCTTAGAATTCCTTCCCTAGGAATTATGAATCCTTTCTCTCCCCTAATGGATGAAATTGAATGCTTCAAGTGTAATAATTTTGGGCACAAGGCAAGTGAGTGTAGAAGCAGGTTTGAGTACCCTTCTAAAACATAGTACATTGAGCAACAAACATTCTTTAGGGACAAGAGGAGTTGGAAGCAGAAGATTGAGATAAAAGAGGAATGCATAATTGCTCTATTTGCAAATGATTAAGAAACTGTAAGGCATGTGGATAGTGGTTTATCCAAACACATAATTGAGGATAAGAGTAAATTATTGTTTCTAAAAGAAAAGATAAAGGGAATAATGTCATATTTGGAAATAATGCTCCAATAAAAATTAAGGGGAAGGGCATAGTCAGTCTTGATGAGAAGACCAAGGCCCAAAATGTATTATATGTGGAAGACCTCAAGCACAATTTTCTCAGTGTAATTCAAATGTGATAATGGATACAACGTGACTTTTCAATCCAAGGACTATGAGTTACAAAATGCATAGAATGGGAAGCTTGTGGGAAAGGCAGTTAGAGCTCACAACATTGTGCATGTGTTTGATGATTCTAGAGTAAGTTAGTATTTGAGTAAGACAAATCAAACTTACCTCTGGAATATAGTACTTGGTCATATAAATTTAATAGCCTAATAAATATCTTCAAAATAGAAGCAGTCAAAGGATTGCTAAGATTGTCAAAGCTCAATAGCTCAGCCTCCAAGTCCCGTCAGTTTGGAAATTATACGAGGAATCTGTTTAAGAAAAAGTAGTTATCAATGCATAAATATCTTGAGTTGGTTCAAATTGATATATATGGTCCTAGAAGAACAAATATCCAAAGAGGAGAAAGGTAGTTTATTTTATTTATTGATGATTTTACCAGGGCCACCTGGATAATGTTTTTGAAAGAAAAATTATAATCTCTGAAAAAAATTCAAGATATTTAAAATTAGGTTGAAAATGAGAAATACCTAAATCTTAAATTCATAAGACTAGATAGAGGAGGAGAAATAACCTCAAGAGAGTTTGAATAGATTTGTGAATAACATGGCATATGGAGGCAATACTCAGTGGCCAAAACTCCACAACAGAATGGAGTAGTAGAGAGAAAGAGCTGAATAATTTAGGAGATAGCTAGAGGAATGATGGATGAAGGGGAGATTCCACACACCTTCTGGGGAAAAGAAATACAAGCAGTTGTCTATCTAGAAAAAATGACACTACTTAGGCCTAACATTGATAAGAATCCTTATGAATTATGGAAAGGGTGACCAACATCAGTAAAAGACTTCAAGGTATTCAGGAGAAAATGCTATATTAAGAGAAATGATAAAGATCTTGGAAAATTTGACTCTTGAGCTAATGAGGCTATATTTATTGGGTACTTATCCAAGATTTAAGGCTACAAGTGTTTAAATAAGAGGACAACAAGTGTTGAATATTTCATTGATATTGTACTGGATGAAAAACTGCACGTTTTAAGCTATCTAGAGCAAACTAGAACTCATATGAAGAAGAAAATTTAGCCTCCATATTCTCAAATCAAGAAGAAGCAGAAGACAATGAATAATACGAAGAAGAATATGCAACATAGAGGCACAAAACTCCTTTGAGGTATGTGCAGAAAAAACACCCTAAAATTCAAAGTATTGGTGATCATAGAACCAATGTTCAAATTAGGAAAACATTCCTTGAGAGTCAAAATTATGCAAATCTTGCCCTGATATCACACATTGAGACCAAAAGTCTCAGTGAGGCAAGTGAAGGCAAGTTTTGGGTGAAGGAAATGAATGAAGAATTAGATCAATTTGAGAATAATAACAACTGGGGTCTTTTCCCTAGACCCAAAGAAAAAAATGTTTTAGGTACCAAATGGGTCTTTAAGAACAAGCTAAATAAGGAAGGACAAGTGGTAAGAATCAGAGAAATACTAGTTTGCAAAGTGTATGCATAGATAGAAGGGATAGATTTTAAAGAGAGCTTTGCACCTGTAGCAAGATTGGAAGCCATCATAATGTTCCTTGCTTTTGCTAGTAATAAGAAGATAAAAGTGTATCAAATGGATGTGAAATTGACCTTTCTCAATGGAGATGTAGAAGAGAAAGTATATATAGAACAATCATAAGGGTTTTTTCTCTCAAAAAACAAATATTATGTTTGCAAAATGAAAAAGGCTCTATATGGGATAAAAAAAGCCCCTAGAGCTTGGTATGTTAGATTGGACAAATATCTTCAGCAATAAGGTTTCAAAAGAGGGAATGTAGATAAAAATTTGTACATAAAATTTGAAGATGAGCATTTGTTGGTTGTTATGGTTTATGTCGATGATATTATCTTTGGTAGTGAGTTGGAAAATATGGGACACCAATTTGCTAAGTCAATGAAAAAATAATTTGAGATGTCTATGATAGTTGAACTATCCTTCTAGGAATTAGTGTATGGATCTGACTTATAAATATAATGAATTCCTTGATAAATAAACCCAAGGGCCAATACACAAATAATATAGAAATATTTATTTATTAATATCTTAAGAAAAACCCTTGAGGTAGGGTAACACCATACAGCTACTCCTTAAGGAACGAGATCATTGCACAAGCCATATGCTTGTCAATACAAAATACTTGACATCCCTCAATGGAGATTCGCTAGCCTCTATATAGGCTTCATACATACAATACCATGGGTAATTACCATGGATCTCTCAATACCATACATCAAATACTATGGGCTTATCATATTATTTCCTAACTACTTGTGGTCCCTTGCATTATGAGATTTAACCACTTTATTTATTAATTATGGCCCATTTATTGATCATCCTTACATTATTACATTAAATTACTCCCTTAGGTAGCTCCCTCTATACCCCATATTATCCCCCCTAGATATACTACATTTCACCCCCCTTAAGCATGTTTCAACCCCAAAACATGAGAAGAAAACAAATAATAAGATCTACTCAAAAGAGTAGTCCACTGGTATGATGCGCATGAATCTAGCCATTCTAGAGAAAGGTGAACACTTGATCTAGTTAGTGCCTCACTCACTTGAGATGGAAGTTATTTCTAGTGTTTCCTCTATGTCGATGTGATGTGGGTGGATCACCACACCTCTGTGTGTGTTGTTTATGGGTGGTTGTCTTGCTGGGTGGTGCGGGTGGTGATATGCTTAAGTTTTAACTGATGGTGTATCTTTCTTCAATTCGCCACCGATTGGAGCTTGTGTGTTATATGGTACCTATTGTGGTGCTTATGGTTGTTGCTTGTATTATATTATTAATTCCACCACAGACTCCTCATAGGATGTGTTAGTACCTATAACGCATTTTTCTTGGGCCTCTCTAGGATATACCTATTTACTAATGAAAATATCCTGTAATGTGATTTCTTCTTTTTATACCAAGGTTTCAGGAATTTCTTCCATGTATTAATATTGATAGTGCCAATGGATTCCATCCAAGGGTATCTAAAAACAACATCCACATCATCCATATATGTAGCATAAAAATTAGAATGAAGCACATACTTATCCATAGAAATATTCAAATCTTTATAAATTTGAACCTCCTCCTTATCAACCTATGTGTTTTCGATATGTTTTGTTGGAATTTGAATTTTTTTAGCCAAGTTAATATTGATAAAATAATGTTTGCAACTAGGATTGGTAGACAAATTGATCTTCTTTTTCTGAATACATCCATGAACCTATAATAAGAAGATACCAATAGAAAATAACCCCTTATGTTTCTCATTATCTTGTTTTCTACAATGAGACAATTTTTCTAAAAAGACTTCTTCTATTTTTTCATCAGGAAGTCCCCTCACTGAGTCGTCATGTGAGTACCACCATTTAGAAGCCTCATATTTTATATTAAACACTAGGCAGGTTATCCAAATATGTTTGGAACAAGACTTGTGATATTGTATAAATTATTCAATAGTGGGGCCATCATCTTTTCCTGTAAAATTTCTTGCAAAATCCATCTTGCTAGAACCCTTTAAATAAAGTGAGGGTTTTTAAAAAATCACTTACTTTTGGGTGAATTTTTTAAATGGGCATAACTCGGTCAATATAACTTAGAATACTTATTATAACCCATTTTTCATAAATGTAACAACCATGCTGCATCTTCCCATTTAATTGAAATCACAATGTGGGCACTCTGGAAACTCAGATCCGTGCTGCAACTGTTAGGTTGTCACAAAAAATTCTGAAAAAAAAATAGTTGATTTTAAATCAACAATATCTCCCTCATCCAAAATCTGATTCGATCGATTCTTTTTTTAAATGGGGTGATTTTTCAAGAGGATCTAATATATGTAATTAGTTTCCTGAAATTATGCATAAATAATTGAAACAATTACTAGAGATTCCTCCTCCACGAATTGCCATCAGATTTTTTTTGCAATACAACTGATTCTAAATTAATGATATCTCCCTCATCCATACTTCAATTTGACCAATTTCTTTTTGAAATTGGGTATTTTTCACAATGAATTCAGATATGATTTTTTTTTTTTTTTTCCAATTGGTCACTAGAATTTTTAGATCTGGTATACAAACTCACTGCCCCAAAAATTCCTGCAAAAAGGAAAAGAAAAGTCTCCCCACTATGTCCAAGAAAATGCTTGTATACCACTTGTAGTGGATATGATATGCAAATATAATGATTTCTCTGATAAAATAAACCCAAGAGCTAATACACAAATAAGATAGAAATGTTTCTTTATTAACATCTTTAGAAAAACCCTTGAGGTAGGGTAACACCATACAACTACTCCTTAAGGAAGGAGATCACTCCACAAACCATATGCTTGTCAATACACAATACTTGAAATACCTCAATGGAGATTCTCTAGCCTCTATATAGGCTTCATACATAGAATACCATGGGTCTCTTAATACCATACATCAAATATTATGGACTTATCACATTATTCCCTAACTTCTTGTTGTCCCTTGCATTATGCGGGTTAACCACTTTATTTATTAATTATGACGCATTTGTTGATCATCCTTACATTATTACATTACATTATTTCCTTGGGTACCTCCCTTTGTACCCCATATTACCCCCCTGTTGGGCACAACCCAACTTGGCCAGATTTTGGGTAGATTTTGCAAAGAAATCCAAGTTTTGTGGAAGTGCATAGTAGAAAGGATGTCGTGGAGTACGAAGTGAACCGCGCAATAGAGCAGCGGAGCATGATGAAGATCACACATCAAATTCACCACACAACATTAGGGCTTCATGGTGAATCCCCTTCCTTTCTGTAAAAGCATTAAAATATTTTAAAGTTATTAGTTTTGGGCCATAGCCCCTTGTATTTCAGAAACCTTGGTATTGGGTCCATGGTAATGTAATGATGTAAATCCATCATATTTTGGTATATAGGGATGAATAATAAAGAAGAAGGCATGATAATGATGAATTGGGATAGATCTATGTTTATGTGATTTTTTGGTGGTCTGTAGTTTGGAGGAAGGACAAGGCTCCACAGTTGTGTGCACAGAGGCCTGGGTCTGCAACTAAGTGAACAGACCATCTGCAGCTTAGTGCATAGACACCCTGCAACTGTGTGCACAGGGAAGAAGTGTTCTTTGTAAGAAATTCCATATTATAAGCAATAGTTCTTGTGGATGTAGTCCCACATTGGAATGAACCACGGTAAAATCTGTGTCTCGATATTTATTTGCTTATTGTCTGCACTTATTTCAATACTGCACATTTTATGAATGTTTATGTTATGCTTAAGTGATGAATGTAATTATGCAAAATAATGTATAAGTGTGAAGTTATTTATTAATGCGAAGTTGTTTATAAGAATTAAAGCATAAAAAGAATACAACGGTGCCACAATGCAGTATCCCTCACGCTATAGAATTGTGGTTCTACAACCTCCCATAATCACTTTGGGTGAGACTGTGATCTACTTGTAGGTCATTGCCGAGAGGGGCAATGTTTGAGGGTTTTTTTGTGCACATCACATTTTGAACCTGGATCCAGCTCACTTAATCCAACAAACAGTTCCATTCTTAGGACCAAGATCTATTTCAGGGATATGTTTTGGCATCCGTCAAGGAAAGAAATCCAAGAGTGGGTAGAACAAAAGGAATGAGAATTTTCAAATTAGGAGAACAAAAACCCTAAACTGTCATCTAGAAGGTGGTTGGAAAAGTATATATTTGAATATCAGTATGAAATATTCTTTGGTTCATTTCACATTAAGATGTATGAGTGGATTTCAAGATTGATGGAGAGAAAGAATTGTTTTAAAGGAGATGAACCTAAGCATTAGACTCCAACATTGATAGAGAAACTCAACAAAAATGATAACAAAATTACAAGAGTTGTTGATTTCTGGGTTGAAAACATTTTGGGAGGATTTATTACTGAGTTTGCGGTAGACTCGACGGTGTCCTACAATGAAGCTGAACGAAAATTTTTCAAGGGACCGTGAGGTAAGTACTTAAGATCTTTGAAATTCTCGATTAAAATTCTTTTGTGTGAAAAGGGAATTCTTCGAATGCAGTTAGATTAGTAGATTATGTTTGGAAAATGATCTGAAGAAGAGACTGGAACAATACGAAGTGGAAAAAGGTATAGAGTAGACACTAAGAAGAGATCTCGTGGCCAAGATTCAAAGCTTTTCATAGAGACTAACTATAGACCTATGCTGAGTGAATTTGAAGGTGAAGGAAACCCCCCTGAGAATCCCGAAGGAACTCCATAGTATTCACCCTTTCAACCTGAAACTGTGTCAAAGCTCGAATCTAGCTAGAGTCAGATAAATTTTGGGTTTCCCCATCCCCCACCCACCATACCCTTCCCCTTAAGAATTCCCCTCCCCCTCCCACTCCCCCTCACCCTCCCCCTCCCCCCCTGAGAAGAACGATGGTCGATGATATTAAGTTGCTAATATTTAAAGAAATTGTATCAGAGAATCTAGAGCAATTCTAGTTTTTATGCAAAGAAATATGGATTACGAAGTAGGTCCATGATAAAATGTGAAAAAGGTGCATCTCGCCACAACATTCATAGATCGAACATTAAATTGGTATATGAAATATTCAAGCAACCAGATTAGGTCTTATGCAGACATTAAATCAACATTGGTAAAAGAATTCAAGAAACCAAAATCTGAGTCATAGTGCATCACAAAACTAAAGGAGATGAAACAGAGGCTGACTAAGTTAGTATGGGATTTTGATCAAAGGTTCAAAGTATTGTTGGATCAGGTGAGCTTTGATATAACTCCGTAGCGGCACAAGGAATGGTTTATAGTTGCATTGTTGTTAGCTTAAGGGGGCTTGACCTAGGTTCAAAGTTGTTCACGTGAACCAACAAAATCCTAACTGTTGTCCCTTCCGAAAACAACTTGCATAGAGCAGGTCGTAGTCTCACCCGAAGCAGTATTGGGGGATGCTTGAAACAGGTTTCTCCATCCAGAGACAATGTGCTAAGTGATCTTAAACCATGGTAGCTCAGATCTTCCTTCGTGCAGACCTATATCCTTATATGGCTCGCTACTACAACTCTAAGGAAATGACTTCTAGACCTTCACAAAGGTTTGTGATTAGACTTTATAGACCCTACGAAGGAAGTCTATCTACTTTCACGAACTAATTATAACTCTAGATCTGCCTTCACGCAGATCTATCCAATTCATTAGAAATAATAATAGATTCAACATTTATCTTCGCGAAAACAAATAATCACTTAGTTCATGAATAATTATTATAGATTCAGTAGGTTCTCACAATAATTATACATTATTTCATAGAAAACATATCAATGAGTGATAGAACATAACATAAACATAATTAACAATAATACTAAGATGCAAGATATTTCTCCAAAATCAGTCTTTATTAAGCTTCAATGTTCAGTTACAAACTAATTCATCTTGCCCACTCAGTTGCAGACTTATCAAGGCCTCCTATGCACTCAACTTTAGAAGCCTTCCCCTTTTGCCTAAGTATAGAAAGCAGAGCCTTCCTACCTTAGTACTTGCCCAAACAATCTCTATCTTCACTTTTCTTCATTACTAACTTACTTACTTCTCTAAACTCTCTATGAATCAAATATATATAGCATTTCCAATACAATACCATGGCCTGAAACCCATGGGTGAGTCTCAAAACCGATCTATTTACTTACCCAAACAAGGGGCTAAAACCTCTTTGACTCCTATCTAGCTACATGCTCCACATCCACATTTCGTGGAGACTATATATTCTTTACAAAACTTTTAAAAAATTGGGTTAAACTAACCCCAAATATGACCCTGGGGACCCTATCCCAATAGGCCCCAAACACAGATATGGTGACTCGCCCTCGAGTCACTTGACTGGCCCCTCGATGTTGCTGCGAAGGCCACCTAGTTCAACCTGTAATGCTACTATGTCAACAACACTCTGCACCGTGGCCTGTTGTACTTCTTTGACTAATTTCTCTATCGTTGGGCCTTCCACTGCTAGGCGCATTTTTCTTTATGTCTGTCGGAGTACCTTTTGTTGCCCTTTGTGATAACTTAAGGTCAATTAGTTATGCCAAAGCATCTAATGTTTTTTTGTTTTAAATGATTGGATTACTAGTGAACAATTTTATAAATTGGTATTTTAAACTTAGATAGATTCTTAAGTAAAACAAAAGGATGTTCTTAAACTACACATAGTTAATTTGATTTTAATGGGATGGAGAAGTAGAGCATGAGAGCTATAATTGATTTGATATTCAAACTTAATATTTAACCATTTATAAGAATAAATTAAGAAAACAGTGCTTTCTTAATCAACAAAATATAATAAAATTTTTATAGAAATCTGGTGTAATTTATATTTAAATAGGAACTCACGTTAACAAATAGTTATGTAAATCATTGTATTATTTAAAATCACAACTTCATCGAGTATTCAAAATGAGACTGAAACCTAGTTAAATTTTAAATCGGATAACTACAAAAGACTTAATTTATATGAAGAAAACATAATGAATAAATAAGATGAAATACAACTCACTGAGAAACATACCATATGAGGTAAATCCAGAATCTTTTCTTATTTCAAAAGTGCTCCAACTTAGTACAAATTTGCTTGATAGCTTGTTCAAGGGTTCAACCCTTAATAACTCAAAGGAGGAGTTATTGCACAAAATTTGCAAAAGATCTACAATATGTTTGGAATAGAATACAAAAATAGTACAAAAATAGAACAATATAATTGGAACCGAAAAACTGCTGAAGAGGTGGCTCTATCCTTTGGGAATCTATTGATGATCTTTCTTGAAAACACTTGTGAGATATCATATTGTTAGAATGAGCAATTACCCAATTATTTCACACAATTTATCCCGTCTTTCTTCACTTGGGATTTCCACATTCACCATCTTTCTAAATGTTTCATCCACCTCTGTGTATCTCTCGAAATTAGGCTTGGTGAGAAATAAATGTTTAATTTCATGCAAGATAGTTAAATCAAACTCCAAGGCTTCTAGAAAAGCCCTCCCTGTTATGTTTCTTTCAAACCTACTAATCCTGGAAACCCTTTTCGATTTAAGACATTAAAATTTGAATGAAATCTTTTGACAAAAATATCCAGGGTTTGACATTTAGTTTCTAATTGATTGGTAAAATTCCTTTTTTGTAATACCTTAATGATCTCTAAGATGGTAGATGTTATGTAAAAGATGTTTATTTCTTCTAATTATTCTCTTCCCTTTGAAGTTAAAACCTTGATGATATCTGTGGCTTCTGTTGGCTTGATCTTCAAGGTTGCTTTCTATTCTTCAAACACTGCTCTTCATCTAGTGATGAGTTGTTGGGTCCCTATAATACTAGTGAATACCCCATTACTATTGTAGTTATACCCCTTATTTATATTGTTGTGCCCCTATTACCCCCATATTGTTATTTCTGTGCCCCATAGAATCCCTCTATTGTTATTTTTGTGGCTTTATATTATTATTGTTAGGTCAGCTGGATTATATTGTGACTCCTTAGACTCCTATATATAGAAAGGAGGTTTTGTCATTTGAATCATCAAAGAATTGTTCATTTATGTAATGTAAAGGAGGTTTCCCCCTCGAAGAGGCTGAATTCTAAGGTGTTGACCTATCTTTTCTATCTTTTCTTGAGCTGGTTTCATAACATTTGGTATTAGAGCTTTGGATTCTAGGGTTTCGCTGCTCCAAACAGGTCATCGTGGCATTTTCGCTATAACTTTTTTCTGTGACGTTTCAGAAGTCGCAAAAAAACCATTTGAGAAGAAATCGTGTTGAACATTGGGTCTGAATTTCAGAGCTTTTCACGCGATAGTTGCGGAGATATGATCTGAGGAAGTTGGTCTTTTTGCAGACTCCTGAATTACATTCAAAACAGGTGACCTGGGGAAAATCGTCAGAAATTTCTCTCTGGGAATTAGATTGAATTTTGTAAGAAGGTACAGAAATAGGACACACTGTAGTTTCTTGTATATCTTTTTTAGAACCAAATATCGAAAATTGTACACGTGGCACTTCATACAACTTCGCTCTTCTGGAAAGGTCTATAATCAGGTCATCTTGGGAGATTGTGCATAACTCTTTCTTGGAGAATCCAATTTGGATCAGGCTGGTGGCATTGGAAAGAGGACACAGAGAGCTACTAAAAGTCACCAATTCAGAACCAGATGATTGGAAAGTACAGAGATACATCAGAGGCAATATCGAGCTCCTACAAAGTGAAAAAAGGTGTGTAGATTTTTTTAAATTTTTGCTTAAGCTTGGTTTGAAAATTTATTTTGAAGGAATTCAAAGGGAATAGTAGAGCATTATTATCTGTAACTGATGCCCCAAGGAAAGAAAATGCAAACACCTAGTAAGGAACCTAAAAGCTCTAGCATGACTCATGAAGAAGAGGAAGAAATGCTACATGATATATCAAAATTACAAGAACAAGTGCAACAAATGTCACGCTCACAAAAGTTAACAAAAGCTAAGATAAATGGCGTGGAAGCTAAGATGAATGGCATGGAAGCTATGATGGACAATTTGAAGATAGATTTGAACACAAATTTGAAGACAGGCATGGCAGATTTGAAGACAAATTTGACAATTTTTCTACAAGAAATACTTACTAATGGTGAAAAGGTAGTAAAGGAAACTCATGATGAGAACAAAAGAAATGTTAATCATGATTCCGTAGACGCTAATATTGGATCGAAGAATCACCATATTGCAAAAATCGATATGAGGAAGTTTGATGGCAAGGATCTCGCCACATGGATATTACAGATGGAGCAATTCTTCGATCTCAATAATGTGCAAAACGCACAAAAGGTATGTATGGCAACTGTATATTTGGAACCAAATCAGTTTGTATGGTATCAATGGATTTGTTCTTGTAAACAATTTATCACTTGGGCAATTTTTACGGAAGAATTGATAGCACATTATGAGGATACAAAAAGCAACACTTTTTTAGCCAATTGATAAGTCTCAAACAAAAGGGTTCAATAATGGAGCACATTGAGGAGTTCCAAAAATTGAACATAAGGGTAAAAGATATTCCAGAGGAGCATAGGATTGATGTGTTCATAGGGTCTTTAAAGGATAATATCCAACATGATGTTCGCCTTTGGGAACCTGATTCATTAGAGAGGGCATTCAGGTTAGCAAGAAAAATGGAAAGAAAAATTATGGCAACCAGGAAGCATACCACTCGCAACTATAAAGATGGAAGTGTTGTTGCCCCTAGTCTTCCACAACCTATAAGGTTGACACCACAACAATTGGAAGAAAAAGAGAAAAAGGGCTTTGTTATAGTTGTGATAGAAAATACACTAAAGGTCATAAGTGTGCTGAGAAGAAATTATTCTACATAGATTGTGAAGAGGAAGAAGAAAAGGAGCAAGAAAGGTCAAAAGAAGAGGATATACTCCAGGAACAAAGCCTAGATGAAGAACAAATAAATCCGACCATATCTTGTAATGCATTGGCGGGAATTACCACTCCTCAAACCATCAAGATAGAAGGACAAATCAAGAAGAAAAAGGTAATAGTGTTGATTGATTCAGGAAGCACCCACAATTTTATTCATTGTAGGATAGCAAAAGAATTGAATTGCTTCCTATATCCAGCACCAGAGTGTCAAGTGATGATTGCAAATGGAGGAACAATAAATTGCCATAATATCCAGCTATCCATGGGAGAATATGTATTGACTAGCCCAATGCTTTCCATTCCAATGGGAGGTGATGATGTTGTACTAGGAGTCCAATGGCTACAATCCTTGGGTACAATAGCTTTTAATTTTCAAGAAATTTTCATCAAATTTTCTACGGAAGGGAAGGAAGTTGAATTAAGGGGTATTGCAAGGAAACCAGGAAAGATAATAAGCTCTAATGGCATGACTAAGCTTCTAAAAAAGGAGCAAAGAAATGTAATTGCACAATTATGTTCGCTAGATGTTTCCACATTGGAATCATCTATTTCTCCAGATCTCCAAAAAGTCCTTGTTAAGTTATGATATGTTCTATGCTTATAACAGTTTACTTCTTTTTCTTATTATATTCCACCGATTAGCAATTACATGTACATAAAGTAAAGTGCAGATAGAACATTAAACGATCGACAGAAAACAAGCCAAGACAAGAGACACAAGATGTGGCGGCTAGCCAGGGACAAACCCCACAATGTGTGGGGAAAACCTTTGATCAAATCTTCTTTTATCTTCAATAATTCAGCATAGAGAAATAGTACAATAAATCTGATTCATATCAGCAGTAGCAAACCCTAGATCAGTAGCATCAGCATTAGCAGCTTCATTACCAAACTAGGGCAGACCATATCTCACAAACCGACAGTCGGATTGACTTCATTCCACCACCAAAAGTTTCGGCTTTCAAAGGAGGTTTAGATGAACCTACATTGCAGTTCCAAAGAGGAAATCTTCTAGGCCACGCAAGTCAATCTTTACTTCTGCAGTTGCAGCTTCAGTTTCAGCAGTTTCCGGCTTCAAACTAGGGCAGTCGATATCCTGCAAACCGTTCGTCGGATTGACTTCATTCCACCACCAAAAGTTGCGGATTTCAAAGGAGGTTCAGATGAACCTACAGTGCAGTTCCAAAGAGGAGATATTCTAGTCCACGCAATTCAATCTTTACTTCTGCAGTTGCAGCTTCAGTTTCAGCAGTTTACGGCTTCAAACTAGGGCAGTCGATATCTTGCAAAACGTTCGTCGGATTGACTTCATTCCACCACCAAAAGTTGTGGCTTTCAAAGGAGGTTCAGATGAACCTACATTGCAGTTCCAAAGAGGAGATCTTCTAGGCCACGCAAGTCAATCTTTACTTCTGCAGTTGCAGCTTCAGTTTTAGCAATTTCCGGCTTCAAACTAAGGCAGTCGATATCTTGCAAACCGTTCGTCGGATTGACTTCATTCCACCACCAAAAGTTGCGGCTTTCAAAGGAGGTTCAGATGAACCTACAGCGCAGTTCCAAATAGGAGATATTCTAGGCCACGCAGGTCAATCTTTACTTCTGTAGTTGCAGCTTCAGTTTCAGCAGTTTCCGGCTTCAAACTAGGGCAGTCGATATCTTGCAAACCGTTCGTCGGATTGACTTCATTCCACCACCAAAAGTTGCAGCTTTCAAAGGGGGTTCAGATGAAACTATAGCACAGTTCCAAAGAGGAGATCTTCTAGGCCACGCAAGTCAATCTTTAATTCTACAGTTGCAGCTTCAAATTCAACAGCTTTCGGCTTCACATGTGTGAGAGAGAGAGAGACCCATTTCAGCGCAGTAGAGAAGAGACTCATATCTGCATAGTAGAGAGAGAGAGATGTGATGAGATGAGTGAGTCCAAATGAGGAAAAGTCCTCTTATGTTTATACACAACGTTGGTGGGTGAATAGATGCGGCTGTTGGGCTTCTGAGCCTACATGAGTTGTAGGTCGGCTTGATAATAATTCCATAATCAAAATAAATTCATATCTCCATGAATACTTATCGGAATTGGATGATCTTTATATCAATCCTACACCTCTCGATGAGAGGAATCTAATAAAAATATTATTAGCCATGAATAAGATGACCCACATGAAGTTTTTCCCTGGTTGCCAATTTTAACACTCCCTCTCAACCATGGAGAACTTCATCTGCAATCTGTCTATCGGTCGTTACTATTCATTCATCAAATGCACTGCCTTGTACAGCCTGACCCTTGCCCTGCTCTGCTCTATTTTGCCTGTTCTGCTTTGTCTTGTTCTGCCCTGCACTGATCTGTACTGTTTTGTTCTGTTCTGCTCTGCTCTTGCATTGTTCTGTTCTACTCTGCTTTTGTCCAAATTATGAAGAAGAAGAAATGATCGAGGATGTATCATACTGACTCAAAGTCAGTCTCAGAGTATGTACTACTGGTCCCAGACCAGTCTCAACCAACCCAAAGCCAGCGTCATAGTGAGTACAACTCTAATGGTCCCAGACCAATATCATCCTCCACTGACTCAAAGTCAGTCTCAGAGTATGTACCACTGATCCCAGACCAGTCTCAACCGACCCGAAGTCAGCGTCATAGTATGGTACAACTCCTACCACTGGTCCCAGACCAGTATCATTGATCCCAGATCAATGGAGGTCATCCTAGCGTAGGGAGTACGGTAGTTACAACGATGCGTCCATCGGTACTACTATGGTCCCTAACTTCATTTCCCTGCTCATTGATTAGATGAGACGTACTTCCCATGAGTCCCAGACTGCATGGGTAGGATGCCTCGACAGGAGAACTAATCAATCCTGTCCTCACAGGAGAACACATCAATCCTGCTACAATCACCATGGAGAACACATCAATCCAGGCCGCCATGGAGAACACATCAATCCAGGCCTCACAGGAGAACACATCAATCCTGCTACAATCGCCATGGAGAACAAATCAATCCAGGCCTCACAGGAGAACTAATCATCCTGCTACACAGGAGAGCGAATCATCCTGTTCCATAAGAGAGCGAATCATCTTGTCCCACAAGAGAGCGAATCATCTTGTTCAAGTGCGCACCAACAGGGGAGGGTGAGTCACCCTGTGGTCGTATGTTGCTCCAGTAAGAACCACAAGCCCTCAGAGCTCCCAGAGCTCAATGTATGCAACATGCAGGACCCTTGTACAAGGGTTTCTTGATGACTCCAAGTTGTTTGGGAAAATCACAAATTAGATCTTTCCTCAGGGCTTCGACAAGGTGTATCAACCTGTACATCATCTTAACGCGATGGAGCCTCCTTGCTCATCAACTTACCATATCCCAGATGATGTCTATCTGCTGGAGCAATCGACGAATACGGGATTCCTCAATAATCGAATCCCACCTCTGGTTGTTATAGATAATCACAATGGTATCCAAACAGCTCACTGAAGAGCTTTCGCAACCAGACTGCCTCACACGAGGTCATGCTAGCAACAGTATATCCTGCTTCAGCGGTGCTCAAAGTCACCGACTTCTGCTTCTTGCTCATCCAGGTTATCGAAGCAGATAACAAGGTGAAACAGCACTCGGAAGTGCTCTTACGGTCCACCACACTGCCTGCCCAATCAACATCAGTATATCCAAGTAGTTTCACATCTTCGACAGTGTATCTTAACCCATTGTGCCACGAAGATATCTCAGAAGATTCTTGGCACCAATCCAATGTATGTGGTGGGGTTCAACCATATGCTGGCTCAACGTGTTGACTGCAAAGCATATATCTGGATGGGAGTTCACTAAGAACATTAATGCTCCGACGAGTTGCCGATACTCGGTAGCATTTCGTAAAACAGGTCCAGCAGCACTACCGCTTAACTTCTTGAAGTCAAGCTCCATCGGAGTAGTTACAGGCTTGTAGTCCACCATTCCGAATCTTTCCAATATCTTCACCACATATTTTCCTTGAGATAGGAAAATTTCTCCTGGTTTTTGCCACACTTCAAGTCCTTGGTCCTTCATTTCAAATTCAGAAGCCATCTCCCTCTTACATTTGTGAATGAGAGGGTTTGCACCTATTAGAAAGAAGTCATCCACATACAACACCAGTATGAGAGGCTTGTCATCTTTAACCTTAAAGTAAAGGTTAGGATCAACTTCACTCCTAGTGAATCCCAGCTTCATCAAGTAGCTATCGATCCTCTCATACCATGCTCGGGGTGCTTGCTTCAGCCCATAGAGAGCTTTCTTCAACCTGCATACATGAGATTTTCAATCATAAATCTCAAATCCTTCGGGTTGCTCCACGTAAACCTCTTCTTTGATCGAGCCATGCAAGAACGCAGTCTTGACATCCATCTGATGTAGGTTCCATCCTTGTGAAGCGGCAAGGGCTATGATCGAGCGGATGGTCGTATATCTGGCAACAGGTGAAAATATCTCATCATAGTCTATACATTCCTTTTGGGAGAAACCTCGAGCAACAAAATGAGCCTTATACTTTTCCGTGCTTCCATCTGCTGCATGCTTTATCTTGTAAAGCCATTTGGAAGTAACAACAGTCTTGTCCTGGGGTCTGGGAACTACTTCCAAAACATCATTCTTTATGATAGACTCATATTCTTCGGTCATAGAATCCTTCCATACTTGATGCTTGACGGCATCTGAGAATGACGAAGGCTCATTTTGTATGATCGTGCTCATGATGGTCAGGTATCCTTGATACCTATTAGGTTTCTTACTTTCACGAAAGGTTCCTCGGGGTGCAGCATGTCCTTCAACATCATCAAGTAACCCCTTAAGCCATGAAGGCCTCTTCCTAGAAGAGGAAGGCTCATATGGAGGAGGATCAATCGGATCCATGGGTTCTTCTACATCAGGCATTGATTCATCATCCTTTTCTTTCGGTTCCCTGGTGTCGGCTTCTTGAGAGCTCCTCAAAGTCGGAAGATTGATCACCTTGCTGAGAGCCATATCTTCGTCAAAGGTGACATCATGACTAATTATGACTTCCCTTTGACCGGCTACATAGATTCTATAGCCTTTAGTATTTTCACCATAGCCCATGAAAATTCCCTTCTTTCCAGATGCTCCCAATTTATTTCTTTTCTCTTTCGGCACATGAAAGTATACAGGGCTTCCAAAAATTTTAAAATGAGAAACATCAGGTTTCTTACCGGTGAATTTTTCTTCAGGAGTCTTGGAACCCAATGCTTGATGAGGGCATCGATTTTGTACATATACGGCGGTGATTGTAGTTTTAGCCCATAGAAACTTCAGAAGTCTTTGATCATGTAGCATGGCCCAGACAGCTTCCATCATCGTGCAGTTCTTCCTTCCCACCACACCATTCTGCTCAGGAGTATGTGGTGTAGTAGTCTCCCTCTTAATGCCAACCTCAGGTATGCCTGAGTGAACCAACTGTAATATATCGGAGGTCTTGCTTTGGCTTGAGGGGAGTGGTCCCCTTTTGAGATTTCCTTTGGCACATCCCGGACATACACCTTCTTTCTCTACTTGGAATTTGGGCATCCCTGTTACCATCTGTCTTACATCAGGTAGAGCTTTGTAATGAAGGTGGGCAAACCTCTGATGCCAAAGTTCGGACTGAAGAGTTGTGTCACAAGACATGTCACCTAGCAGATTTCCATTGACCTGATATAATGAATCAACACTAAACCCAAGAGTAAAGGCATCTTTAATATTATTTTTCCATATACATACCTTGCCATTGCTGAAGGTTACCTTGTAGCCTTTGTCTTCCATTTCCGAGATGGACGCTAGGTTCTTTTTGAGGTTAGGTGCATTTAATACATCCTGGACTTTCTAGCCTTCTTGAATGGTTGTCCTCTTCCTCGATCCCTAGCTCTCCTCTTACCTTTGTTGTTGAATTTGTCATTCCTTTGATTTCCATCAGAGGGATTTCGAGTTGTACCACTGCATACTGTACCATGCTTCTCTAATCATGATTATCATCATGCTCCCCATGTCCATGATTTTATCCATCATAATGCTGCTCAAACTAGTGTGCATCATCATCATGCTATCCTATATGTCCATGATCTCATGTTGCCCTTTATGTCCATGATCTCATTCATCATGATGCTCATGATCTCATACATAGTGACTTGCTTTATCGCAAATGTAACATCGTCATTTTCTTCTAGCCTTAGGTCCAACCTTTCCTTTTGATTTAGTCCCGGAATTATTTCTTTTCTTAGCATGAGAAGAAAAAGAAGTAGGAGGACCTTTAGGCAAGGGCATGTCCTGCTCTTCTACCCTTGTTTTTTCTTGAATGCATCTAGCCATTAATTCCTCGAAACTAGGAATTACATTATTGTTCAGAAGAGTAGTCCTGAACACATACCATTCAGATGGTAATCCTCCGAGAGTTGTGAGTGCCATTTCTCTGTCAGTAATGGTTTCCCCAATAGATAGGAGATCGTTCTTGATCTCAGTGATTCTTAAGAAGTATGCTTGCATACTTTCATCTTTACCCTTCTTGATTTCCCTCAACTTATTTCTAAGAAACAAAACTTGATTTGCATCATTAACTTTAAATAAACTCACCAGTCTGTCGTAGATTTCCTTGGAGGTGTCTAGATCAGAGATGTAGGCCACCAAGCGCTTGTCGATAGAGTCCTGGATGATCTTCTTTGTTTTGACTTCTCCATTTTTCCATTTGTTCCAGGTAGCAGCAGATGCATTTGATGAAGGCTCAACAATATTGCCTCTTACATGGTCCAACACTCCTTGATCTTCAAGGGTTAGATCGATAGACATCTTCCATCCGTGATAGACAGCTTTCTCACGGAGCTTGTCTTCGGCAGGAAAGAGTGTTGAGGACCCCATAGTTCTTTTAGGATAGCCTTGCCAATCTTCTCTTCGATGATTGCTCTTGCTCTTGCTCGGGCTTTGTCTTCACCTTAGCTCTGATACCATGTTAAGTTATTGTATGTTCTATGCTTATAACAGTTTACTTCTTTTTCTTATTATATTCCACCGATTAGCAATCACATGTACATAAAGTAAAGTGCAGATAGAACATTAAACGATCGATAGAAAACAAGCTAAGACAAGAGACAAAAGATGTGGCGGCTAGCCAGGGACAAACCCCACAATGTGTGGGGAAACACTTTGATCAAATCTTCTTTTATCTTCAATAATTCAGCAGAGAGAAACAGTACAATAAATCTGATTCATATCAGCAGTAGCAAACCCTAGATCAGTAGCAACAGCATTAGCGGCTTCATTATCAAACTAGGGCAGACCATATCTCACAGACCGACAATCGGATTGACTTCATTCCACCACCAAAAGTTTCGACTTTCAAAGGAGGTTCAGATGAACCTACAGTGTAGTTCCAAAGAGGAGATCGTCTAGGCCACGCAAGTCAATCTTTACTTCTGCAGTTGCAGCTTCAGTTTCAGCAGTTTCCGGCTTCAAACTAGGACAGTCGATATCTTGCAAACCGTTCGTCGGATTGACTTCATTCCACCACCAAAAGTTGCGGCTTTCAAAAGAGGTTCAGATGAACCTACAGCACAGTTCCAAAGAGGAGATCTTCTAGGCCACGCAAGTCAATCTTTACTTCTGCAGTTGCAACTTTAGTTTCAGCAATTTCCGGCTCCAAACTGGGGCAGTCGATATCTTGCAAACCGTTCGTCGGATTGACTTCATTCCACCACCAAAAGTTGCGGCTTTCAAAGGAGGTTCAGATGAACCTATAGTGCAGTTCCAAAGAGGAGATATTCTAGGCCACGCAAGTCAATCTTTACTTCTGCAGTTGCAGCTTCAGTTTCAGCAGTTTCCGGCTTCAAACTAGGGCAGTCGATATCTTGCAAACCGTTCGTCGGATTGACTTCATTCCACCACCAAAAGTTGTGGCTTTCAAAGGAGGTTCAGATGAACCTACAATGCAGTTCCAAAGAGGAGATCTTCTAGGACACGCAAGTAAATCTTTACTTCTGCAGTTGCAGCTTCAGTTTCAGCAATTTCCGGCTTCAAACTAGGGCAGTCGATATCTTGCAAACCGTTCGTCGGATTGACTTCATTCCACCACCAAAACTTGCGGCTTTCAAAGGGGGTTCAGATGAACCTACAAAGAAGTTCCAAAGAGGAGATCTTCTAGGCCATGCAAGTCAATCTTTACTTCTACAGTTGCAGCTTCAAATTCAACAACTTCCGGCTTCACATGTGTGAGAGAGAGAGACCCATTTCAGCGCAGTAGAGAAGAGACTCATATCTGCGCAGTAGAGAGAGAGAGATGTGATGAGATGAGTGAGTCCAAATGAGGAAAAGTCCTCTTATATTAATACACAACATTGGTGGGTGAATAGATGCGACTGTTGGGCTTCTCAGCCTACATGAGTTGTAGGTCGGCTTGATAATAATTCCATAATCAAAATAAATTCATATCTCCATGAATACTTATCGGAATTGGATGATCTTTATATCAATCCTACACCTCTCGACGAGAGGAATCTAATAAAAATATTATTAGCCATGAATAAGATGACCCACATGAAGTTTTTCCCTGGTTTCCAATTTTAATAGTCCTGGACAATCATTCCAAGGTATTTGAGACTCCCAAAGGTCTCCTACCTATGCGTGATCATGATCATTCTATTCATCTGATTCCAGGAAGTGTTCCTCCAAACATTAGGTCATACAGATATCCCTATGTCCAAAAAAGTGAAATTGAACGTATGGTTGCAGAAATGCTAGAGGCTGGTATAATTCAACTGAGTCAAAGTTCTTTCTCAGCTCCAGTAGTATTGGTGCACAAGAAGGATGGATCATGGCGCATGTGTCCAGATTATAGGGAGCTCAACAAGCTCACTATTAAAGATAAGTTCCCCATTCCTGTTATTGATGAATTACTGGATGAATTGCATGGATCAATTTACTTCACCAAGTTGGATCTTCGTTCGGGATATCATCAAATCAGAATGAAGATTGAAGACATTCTGAAAACGGAATTTAGAACCCATGAGGGTCATTATGAATTTTTGGTCATGCCTTTTGGCCTTACCAATGCACCTTCAACATTTCAAGGTTTGATGAATTCAATTTTCAAACCATTCCTTAGAAAATTTGTGTTAGTATTTTTTGATGATATACTAATCTACAACAAGTCTTGGAAGGATCATGTTGAACATGTTGACAGGGTGCTACAACTATTGGAGGAGAAACAACTATATGCAAAAAGATCCAAATGTTTCTTTGGAGTCCAGGAGGTGGAATATTTGGGTCATATTGTATCTCATGAAGGAGTTAAGGTAGACCCTAGCAAAATTAAAGCCATTAAGGAATGGAAAATCCCCACATCCATAAAGCATATTCGAGGATTTCTTGGGTTGACAGGGTATTATCACAAGTTTGTTAAGAATTATGGGAGAATAGCAACACCTCTAACAACATTATTGAAGAAAGATTCATTTTCATGGACTCCGGAAGCAACAAAGGCCTTTGAACATCTAAAAGAGGCAATGTGCCAAGCACCAGTCTTAGCTACACCGGACTTCACAAAAACCTTTATTGTGGAATGTGATGCTTCAGGAAATGGAATTGGTGCTGTTCTAATGCAAGATGAAAGACCCATTGCTTTTGAAAGTCATCCAATCAAGGGAAAGTTTTTAAGCAAAGCTATTTATGAGAAGAAAATGTTGGCAATACTCCATGCACTTAAGAAATGGCGACCCTACCTAATGGGAAGACACTTCAAGGTAAAAACAGATCATGATAGCCTTAAATACTTTTCAGAACAAAGATTATCCTTTGAAGAGCAACAAAAATGGATCAAAAAGATGTTGGGTTATGACTTTGAAATCATCTACAAAAAAGGGAAGCAAAATGTTGTGGCAGATGCACTCTCAAGAAAGGATGAGGATGTGGAAGCATTGTTGTGTGCCATTTCTATTATCCAACCAGATTGGATAAACAAAGCAAGGGAGGAATGGAAGAATGACGAAGAAGTGTGGGCACTTATTCGAAAGCTACAACAAGATTCCAGTACTTCTGATACATTTAGCTGGCAAAATGATTTGTTATGGTACAAAGATCGCTTATACCTCTGTAAGAATTCCCAGCTAAAACAAAAGATTCTTATGGAATTACACACTTCTCCCTTAGGAGGGCACTCAGGATTTTTAAAAACTTACCACAGGGTTAAGAAGAAACTTTTTTGAGATGGCCTTAAATCAGATATTCAAAAGTTTGTGGCAGAATGTTTGGTTTGCCAACAAAATAAAGTTGAAACAATTAAGACACCTAGTCTATTACAACCTTTATCCATTCCAAGCCAACATTGGGAGGAGGTTTCAATGGATTTTATCACAGGTTTACCCAAGTCTGAGGGAAAGAGTGTCATCATGGTGGTAGTTGACAGACTTACCAAGTATGCACACTTTTTTGCATTATCACATCCATTTAAAGCCAGTACAGTTTCTACTACATTTATGGAAACAGTTCAAAAACTACATGTAAACCCAAAGATTATTGTAAGTGGCAGAGATCCCATTTTCACTAGAAATTTTTGGACATAATTATTTTCTTGTCTTGGTACTCAGTTAGCTCATAGCTCATCTTATCATCCTCAATCTGATGGGATAATTGAGATAGTAAACAAATGTTTGGAAGGATATCTTCGTTGCTTTGTATCTGATAAACAAACACAATGGGTCAAATGGTTGCCTCTGGTTGAATGGTGGTATAACACTTCCTTCCATACAACAACAAAAATGACCCCATTTATGGCACTTTATGGGTATCAACCACCATCCATCACATCATACTTAAGAGAAAATTCTAAGGTTCAGGCAGTGGAACATCACATCGAACATCAACAACAAGTCCTCCAACTCTTAAAGGATAACCTCGTGTTGGCACAAAATAGAATGAAACAACAGGCAGATCAACATCGCAGTGAAATAAGTTTTGATGTAGGTGATTGGGTATTCCTACGGCTACAGCCATATAAGCAAATGTCCCTAAAGCAAGCTAAGAAGGATAATAAATTATCACCAAAGTATTATGGTCCGTACAAGGTGTTGCAAAAGATTGGTACTATGGCATACAAATTGGAGCTTCCTGCAGCTTCTCGATTGCACCCAGTTTTCCATGTTTCATGTTTAAAGAAGGTTATAGGTGACAAGCTCCCAATTCAAACAATATTACCAGAACTTGACGAGGAAGGAAAAATTATATTGGAACCGGAAGCAGTCACAGAAACAAGAACTCGACAGCTACGAAATCGATCAATTTCAGAGTATCTTATCAAGTGGAAGAACTTATTCGCTGAAGATTCCACATGGGAGGATGAGAATTTTATGCAGAAGTATACAGAACTACTCAAACGTTGAGGACAACACTTTTTTGAAGGAGAGGGGCATGTTGGGTCCCTATAATACTAGTGATTACCCCATTACTATTGTTGTTATACCCCTTATTTATATTGTTGTGCCGCTATTACCCCCATATTATTATTTCTGTGCCCCATAGAATCCCTCTATTGTTATTTTTGTGGCTTTATATTATTATTGTTAGGTCAGCTGGATTATATTGTGACTCCTTAGACTCCTATATATAGAAAGGAGGTTTTGTCATTTGAATCATCAGAGAATTGTTCATTTATGTAATGTAAAGGAGGTTGCCCCCTCGAAGAGGCTGAATTCTAAGGCGTTGATCTATCTTTTCTATCTTTTCTTGAGCTGGTTTCATAACATGAGTTCTTCCTCTTCAAAAATAATCTGTATGGATGGCCATACCTCTCTCATGGATTGACTATTTTTTGTCCAAATATTTTCCTTGGCATGAGACAAAGTGTCTTCCATCAGGGACTTACTCTCCAACTTTTGGATTTTAAGTTCCAATTTGTGAGTCTTCTACATTTCTTGCAGATGTAAAGTATCATCATCAGGGGAATTTTAAGGTCTAAAATGGGCCTCCTAAGAAAAATGTACAACCAAAATAAACTTTATAAGAACCAATAGGATTCAAAATGATGATGTCAACCATGGGGGATGATTCACCATTTTTGGAGTAAAAAAGTAAAAATATTAAAAAATAATAAAATAATAAAACTACTTTTTCAACTCATATTTTCAACTTATCTCCCTAAGGTTTTACTCAAATTTTGAGCGAGAGTACTCATTGGATGAAAAATTTAATTCCTCATCCAAGGAGTACCCATGTTGCATATTTTTTATGGACCCTTCTATATGAAAAATGAGAAATACATGAAAAACGAGATTGCAATTATGTTTTTTCATGTATTTCTCATTTTTCGTGTAGTAGGGTCCATCAAAAGTATGTAACATGGGTACTCCTCAGATGACGGATCAAATTCTGCATCCAATGAGTGTTTTTGCTTGAAATTTGAATAAATATATAGGGAGATAAGTTAAAAACATGAATTGAAAAAATAGTTTTTTCTTTTTTTCCCTCAAAATTTGATGATGCAATATAATTTTATTTTATTATTTCCTCTATTATTTTATAATTTCCTTTGGAGGCCAATTTTAGACCTCAAAATTCCCCTAATGTTTTCTATTTTCTGCAACAAAAGATTTTGTAATTTTTGCAGTAATTTCTCGTTTTCCTGTCTTTGTATGGACAATTCCTATGATAATCTAGGTGAATCAACTACTGTTGATGTAGACTCAATGGTTGTTGATGATGAACTCGGCTCTATACCAACAATTTCTATTGGGACTGCTGTGAGTGGAACCATGGCAAGCTCTGCTGCTTCCTTCTCTTTCAATAACTCTTCAATTTTCTCTTCCATTTTCTTCAACTGTATATTATGCTCAATCATAAGCTTGAGCATATCCTCCTTTTTCTATTCATTCTCTGCCATATCCTTGGTCAGAGGATCGTCTATCAAAGGAAACTTTAACTGTTTCTTCAATGCAATAATCTATGCATCTTTCTTTTGAAGGAGTAGCTCTGCAAATTTTACATCTTTGGGATCATATCCCACTTTAATTACAAAATCCTTTAATAATTTTATTCTATTGTCTTTGGCTAGAGAAGAAATATTTTCTAACTTAATTTGGGACTGAACATTAGATAGGGAAATCCTAAGTTTAGAAAGAGACATAGCTATAGTTGTCATAGTAGAAAAAAGCATCTCACCAGTCTGTCTGTGCATATCCATCTGGTCAATTGGAGGAATTTGACTGGTATCAAATGAAAACACAATATTTTTGTAATATGATGGTGATTTAGGAAATGGAATCTAGGCTTGTAAGAATGCCATTTGCATTCTTCCTTTCTCACTATCAAAACCAGAATGAAGCCTATGCTGGGAGGTTGAAGTTTGCTTCCAGAATTGATTGTGCACATTGGACTTTAAAGTCTCATTTTTTTGTTTAATTTCTAGGAACCTTGAAAATATATTCTGATCATCCGAAGAGCTAGTTCCTGTGGATTGAATAATTTCTAGAGGCTCTTTAGAAGGTGAAGTTGTAGGAGGAGTAGTTGAAACATTGGTTGTGGGAGGAGTGGTTGAAGCATTAATCCCTGCTAATGTAGACACTTCTTGATCTCCAAGATCAATGATCACTAGTGGAGTTTCTTCTACTGATGTGACCAAGCTAACCTTAGGCTTATTTTGTTGAAAAATAAATCCTTTCATAATATATTTAGTAGATGAATTTTCCTCTCTCAACCTTTTCTGTTGCTTTCTCTAAGAAAATGGAGTTTGTTCAATGGGGGTAGACACAACCTGCTCATCTGCCTCTTAAAGAGTGCAATCAACCCATGTTTCTTGATTCATAATTTTTTCAATCTATGGCCTTGGAGTGTAATTATAAGGAGTCATTTTGAAATGAACTCTCAAAGCAGAAATGATGCCAAAAGGATCATAGGACTAGGTGAAACTGGGTTGAAATTTCATCTTCCTCAACAATGTATCTGCCTCAACACCAGCTGATCTGGTGTTGTAAATAAATGATCCAATCTGTGCTTTAAGCTTGAATTGAGACTTCCTTTTACCTGACACAAAATATAGCTCATCCATTTGAATCATCTGCCTAATATATTCCATAGAAAATATTCTTATAGGAACATATTTGGACAGCTTATATATTGCAAGTTCACAACCATATACTCTTACCTAATATAGTTCTGGTATAAATACCAGTCACTAGTTTTGGTTTTTTCACTTAAGTGTAGAATCCTTTTAATTTCATCCCCAATCCTGGGCTTTGTCTGACTGTTAAGGAGTTGTGCCACTGGATGTATGAATGCATCTACAAATTTTGCAAATGAGGAGGTGGTAGAAGTTATTCTGACTATTTCTATCTAGTGAATCACTGATTGATTCACTCCTTGTTCATCCTACTTGCTGAGTTTGATAGGTAACATATCACCCTACTAAAAAAGAAACATGTGGACAATTGCAAAGATGTAACTGAACACTCCCTGCACTGTGAAATTCATGAATTATTCATGTATATCATCAGCCAAGAATTGGCTGTAATTATACATGAATGCTGGTTGTTGATCTTTATTAAATATGGAGAGGAAACCAAGGATAATCTCATAAACAGACTGGTCATCTGGATATCCTAATAAAAATGAAACCAAGGAAATGTAGTGTCTTGAGGCTTCAGGAAACATAGAGGATGAGTAGGGTGGATTTCTTTGGGAAATTCCGCATCCTCAAGTATAAAGATTTCAAAAATTTAGGTTCTATGAGGAAAGGTTAACTTATGGTACAGATCCATAAGTGCTGCTAGTGAAAAATGATTAAGGAGTCAAATTGGGGGATTAAGAGCATCTGGTTTATGGTTTCAACAAAAATGGTTATCAGAATGTCTCCATTCTTAGCCACGATTGCTCTTTTCACAGGATCATATTTGGCTTGACACCAGGTAATAAGGTCAGGGAACTCGTGTCTTTGGGAAACTAAAGAGAGGTAACAGGGATTCCCAAAACCTAATTGGATCTTATTTGTCAAGATAATTCTGTTTAAGACACAAGTGTAGTTCATAGATATCAAACTCACAATTGGCTTCTGTGATTTTGAACAGTGAGTCTACCAGAGGAGCATGGTCAAGGTCGAGCTAAGTTAGAGTGGCATAGCTTTCATCTGCACTCTGCTTTTTGGATTTCCCTTTTGCGGCCATACTGGTAGACAGGAGGAAGAGTAATGCTGGCAACAGACTGAGTGAATAAGAAAAGTTCTACAAAAATTGTTTACTTGTGAATAACAAAAAAAGTTAGAGGAAAGTAACAAAGAGGGAGGAATAGATTTATTTATAATATGTTGGGAAAGGGGTAACAGTCTAATTTATAACCATAGCTTCTTTAATGCACAGGGGCAGAGTTATAACGGGTGATTATAACGGGTATGACAACAAGGCAGTGAGCGGGTGGGGTGGCAACGGATATGTCGAATAAGCAACGGGTATGTGAGGTGGCAGCTTGAGATTGGTTGAAGGATAATGGTTAAGGCATAGGATGGAAAATCCGTTAGTGGAGGGAAACCATGAGCGGTTTGTGGGAAGGGGGGTGGGTAGCGAGTGGTTTGTGGTTTTGAGCGGGGGGGGGGGGGGGGGGGTGCAAAGTGATATGGTGGCGACAGGTAAGGTTGGGGCATCTGCCATGCAAAACGCTTTGCGGACCCCCACATCGCATTAACGAGAAATGGTCGAGAGGGGTGTGAAGTATCTCCCCACCGTTGATCTGGGCAGGGATTAGATCAACCATTGAATCATGTGCTCTTATTATTTAAAGTTGACAAGACATTTTGTCATTTATTGACTTTGGCTAGGTAATCAAATATGTACCTTATAATATAATTTCAAATGCCAAAGGTTTATAACCAACAAAATAATCCTGATTAAGGAATTAATCATAAATTAAAAAAAAAAATTAACATTTTTCTAATGTGGCGCATTTAGACTAGAAACCTTTGCATTTTTTCTTTTTAATGAAAATGAAGGCTTTGTTTTCTTTTTGCTTCCCTAACATTTTATTTTTCTTTTGCCTTATTTCTTTAGGACTGTTAGCTCCTATCATTTTATTGATATGGATGCATATAAAATATAAAATTGTCCTAACATTTTAATTTTTCTTTCTTTTTCATCCATATCCTAACTTAACATTTTGAATTTATTTTTTACTAATATACTAACTTATCAAAACCAAATAATGTTACAACATCGACTCTAGGTGGGGACTGCTTCCCCCTGTGGGATGCAGAGAACAAGCAGGTCCAAGTGCCTTCTCCTCGGGCTATGGAGTCTTTGCTGAAACAGCTACTCACTTGCAAATTTTTCAAAATAAAATGAACTCTCTAGATATTTATAGATGATGAATGGATGGATGAAAATCTAGTACTGGATATAATGTTTTAAGTATTTCCCATTGACTGGAAATGAGGAATACTGTCCTTCCAAATTCTGTAGGATGAATGTATTATTTCCTTTGACTTCTGCAATGCTAAATGGACCAAACCATAGGTTTTCAAATTTTGCATGCTTACCTTTATCCTCCCTCCTTGTGTCCCATCTAAGCACCAGGTCACATTTCTTGAAATTCCTTTCTCTGGCCTTTTTGTTAAACAACTCCTTCATCTTGTTTTGATATTTCCTTAGCTTGTACTGAGTTTCATCCTTGTCCTCATTTAACTCGATAATTTGATTTATCCTTCTTGAGAAATAATATTTTTCTTCCTAAGATTCCTGAAGGAATCTCATAATAGGTAAAGCTAAATTAGTGGGAAAAACTACTTCCTTACCATAGAATAATTGGAAAGGAGACTTGCCTGTGGACCTCTTAACTTTGTTTGCCCAAATTGCATGGATTAGGTGACTATCCCAACTCTTCTTATGATCTTCAAGAGTCTTCTTAATGACCTTAACCAATCTCTTGTTGCAGGACTCTGCTAGGCCATTACCCTGTGGATAGTATGGTGTAGAATGGTGTAATAGAATTGAATACTTTTGACAGAACTCAATCATTTTAACACTGCTAAAAGCTGTTGCATTATCTATAACAATCTGTTGAGGACATCCAAATCTTGATAAAATATTTTCCTCAAGGAATTTAATCACAAAAGTATTAGTTGCATTTCTAACAGGTATAGCCTCTATCCATGTGGTAAAATAGTTTGTAGCAGATATAATCCATCTATGTTGATTACTTAATTGTGGATGAATTTCCCCTATGAAGTCCAACCCCCATTGTAGAAAAGGAGCCTGAGCCAATACTGGAACAAGAGAAGTGCTGACAAATTTTGTTTCCCTGCAAATATTTGACATTTTGTGAAACTTCTTGCTCTTGCTCCTACTTCTTTAAAAAGTGTGGGCCAACAGAAACCAGCCTTTAAAATTTTGTAGGTTGTTGCTCTCTAGGCATAGTGTCCACCAACAAACCCTGGATGGAATTGATCTATAATTCCCCCTATTTCATTTTTAGTTAAACAAATAAAAAGGATATTAAGAGGGTATTTCCAGTATAGATTAGCATTGATAATGCAGTATTTCACTGCTTTAAGCTTCAGGGCTTTACACTGGTTCAACTCAAGTTTAGCTGGACATTGAAAATCTCTAACAAACTGCACAATATCAGAATACCAATTAAAGAGTAGATATTTCTGATATATATGAACAAGAATGGCTTGACCTAATGAAACATGTTCTTTTGGATTCTCCCCTTCTGCAAATAAATAGGTTCTTGTGGATTCTCACCTTCTACAAAAGAAAGAGGTTCTTGTGGATTCTCCTCATTTGCAAAAGTAAGAGTTTCTTGTGGATTCTCCCCTAATGAAAGTTTAGAAACCATATTTATCCCCAATACTTTGAAATTGGCTTTAGCTAACAATTTCGCCAAACCTTGACCCTTTACTAGCTTTGTGGTCTTAATCTCGAGATCAAATACAAGAATTTTAGCAATCCATCTCCCTCTTCTTCCATTAGTATGAGGTTGGGTCAAAACAATTTTGATAGCATGATTAGGGACATAGGCTATATGTGTGAATTCAAGACATAGGTTCTAAAGGCTTTGAGGGCTTGTATTAAAGCATAAGCTTGCTTTTGAATAATTTCATACCTAAGCTCAGCATCCCTCGTGACTTTGGAAAAGAAGGCTATGGGTTGGTCATCACCATTTGTATTCTTCTGTAAAAGTACAGCTGCTAAGGTTGTCTCTGATGCAAAAGAAAATATGCTAAAAGGTGAAGAATAATCAGGACTGGCTAATGTAGGGGCCTTGGATATAGCCTTTTTGATCTGATCAAAATCATATCTAGCAGAAACTTTCCATTTCACTTCATTGTTCTTCTTTAGCATATCAGTTATATCCTTTACTATCTCTGCATAATTAGGGATAAACCTTCTGAGAAAATTAATTTTCCCAAGGAAAGTTTGTATCTCCTTCTTGTTTCTAGGTAGAGATAGAGTTTGAATAGCTAAAACTCTCTTTGGATCAATGATAACTCCCTCCTTGGAAATAATATGCCCTAGTAATTTCCATTCCTTTACAACAAATAAAAATTTCTTTGGATTGATGGATATGCCAAATTTTCTACACTTGTCAAAAACCTTGCTCAAGTGTTTTAAATCATTCTCATTAGAATAAGAGAAAACAGTTAAATCATCTAGATAAATGACAATAAATTCATATGTTTTACCTACAAATGCTAGATCCATGGCTCTATGGAAAGTGGCTCTAGCAATTGTTAGCTCAAATGGCATCCTAGCATACATGAATATACCCCAGGGAGTAGTAAAAGCAGTTTTGTCTTGGTCAACTTGACTCACCTTGATATGGTTGTAACCAAAAATCCATCTAGCATAGAAATCCTATTTTCACCTGAAACTTTTTGAAGTAGATGATCCATTTTGGGCAACGGGTAGTTATCCTTTAAAGATGATTTCTTCATATTTTGGAAGTCTACACATATCCTAATTTCACCATTTTTCTTTCTGACGGGAAATAGGTTAGCTACCCAGTTAGAATACCTCAGAGGGACTATGATATGAGCATCAAGCATATCTTTAAGTTCTTTCTCAATAGTTGGAAGAAGTATTGGATTCATTCTTCTTAGTTTTTGATGGAAGGATTTTGCTTCTGATTTCAAAGGAATCTTATGCTCAATTAAAGATGTATCATAAGATTTCAATTCATTATAAGACCAGGAAAAAACATCTATGTAATTTTTAAGAAGATTCAAATATTTGTTTTTAACATACAAAGGTAAAGATGATGACAATTTGACATTTTTCACTTCATTTAAAGTCCAAATATTTCATTCTTCGATTTCTTCTTCAGGGGAGTTAAACAATGGGGTTTTGGAGACTTCATTATTATCAAAAAGTTTTTCCAATGGAATTAATCCTTTGGGAATAAAATTATTAGATAATTGAATGATATCATGATTAATAATTTTAGGATTGAATGAAGTCTATGGGCTTTGTTGATTTGATTCCTGAACATCTTTTTGATCTTCTTCAATTTGCATATTTGAAAATTCATCAATGAATTGAAGAAAATATTTTAATTGTTCATCATCCTCAAAAATCTGCCAATGTTTAAGGTTATCAAGAATTGATGGTCTATACTTGACTTGAATCTAGTATTCCAACAATACTGGCTCAGGGATTTTGAAAGAGCTTGTTGAAACATAAAGTGAATCAGCATGCATATTCTCATCTCTGGGTATAGTAGTTATGTTAAATCCTTGGAAGAAATTTTCAATTGTATCCCAAACTTCATTTCTATAGGACCTAAGCCTTGGGTGCTTTGTTTGACACATGTTTCTACCCTGCTTCACTATTAGCTCAGAATCAGAAAAGACACTCAAGTTTTGAACCTTTAGACTCTTAGCTAGTTCAATACCAAGAAGAAAAGCCTCATACTCAGCCACATTATTGGTGAATTCAAATTCAAGTTTACATGACTGAGTTATGTTTTCTTTATTTGGTGAAATTAAAACAATTCTTGCACCTGCTCCTTCTTTTGAGCAAGAGCCATCAAAATAAAGTTTCCAGATATCTGATTCTACAATTTTAGGTTTGGAAATTGTATTCTTGATGGCAAGTTGAGTATTTAATGAATTTTTCAAGGACAACTGAAAGCAACCAAAATCCTGATCTACTGCATAGATGGGGTGATTTTTTTCTTGATCAGACCTACAAATAGTATGGAGGAATCTAACTTCCCTATATGACCTTAAATGTTCACCTCCATAGATTGGAATAATAGCAAAAGACATGTCCATCTAATGTGATCCTCTAGGTTTAGCACAACATGCTTTATACAGGAGCATGCCAAACTTGGCAGGAATATCAATGACAACTATGTCTAAAACTATACTCTTGATAGGTATTTGGGCTAAGCTTACAACTAGGTCTTTGATCAATCCTAGGCATGGTACTTTCTTTGAATCAAAGGTGTAGATGTCATGATAAGAACGAGTAACTTGTAACTGGAGCTGGTCCATAATTACCTTTGGCATAAGGTTATGAGAAGCTCCAGAGTCCAACATGTAGTTATACAAAAGAAAGTCATGGACTTTTAAAGTTACATAAAAGGGTGGAACAATCTCATCAATCATATCAGAACTGGGGCCAAAAACTACTGATGGTTTTTCATCTTGAAGACTGATAATATCTCCCTCAGCATCTACACTAGAGGATTGTATCCATTTAGACACTTGATTTTTGTAACTAGGGTTTTTGGAAAGTTCAACTAAAGGGATAGGAATCTTGACCCTTTCCAATTCCTTTTCAATATTAAAAGTTGTCAAAATGGTCTTATCAGATGAAAAGGTTCCAGTAGATGACTCTGTAGTTTGAGTTGTTGGAGTTTGAATAGATTTTATTGCAGGTTCAATTATAGTGGTAGATTTTGAAGGCCTACCTGGGCCTGATCTAGGTCTTAGATCATACCTCTTATTTAACTCTGCAATTAAAAATTCAGAAAATGCTTGATATTTTGAAAGTTGAGCATCTCCTTGTTCTTGTTCAAAAGACTGAGGGGAGGATGAAGGAATTATTTCCATTTGTACTGCTGAAGAATCAACATTATTGATATCTTCAGTGATTAAAGGACCTGTATCTTGTGGTTGTTGATAATCAATCGACAAAGGTGGTTGAATGTTTTGATCAGAAACTGTTCTCTAAAGGATATTCATTTGAGTATCTCTTCAAAATTGAGTTTGAACTTGAGGTATGACAACAATTTGCTGAGTAGTTCTAGGTTGTGATTCAATTTTAGAAATCCTATTAGAAAGGTTTCTATGTAAATATATAATTTCATCAATTTTCTTATCTTCAAGTTTAGATTTACGAGAAGATGAATCATTAGCCCTAGCTTTTAATTTTCTTTCTTCTTTCTCTGATTTAGCTTTAACTTTGCCAGAAGCAAACTCATTAGGTTCTACCTCTATAGAATTTGTCTGCATGTACTCTAATGTATTAGATACCCTTTTTCCCAGCATGACTGCACAATCATCTTCAAATGCTTTGGAAAATATGACTTTTGCAGCTGCTACTGGTGGTTTAAAATCAATAGGCATTTTATGATAGAGTGTATTAAATCAATTGATGAATTTAGCAACTGGTTCACCAGGGTTTCTCTTCAATTCTTCAAATTCAATGAGAAAGTAGATAAGATCCTTCTTTACCCCCCATTGATTTTTAAAGATAGTTATGAGCTCATTCCATGTTCTAATAGAGTCAGGTCTAAGTTGCCTAAACCAAATCCTAACATTTCCTTCTAAGGATTGCACAAATAATCTCATATAAACATTTTCATATTCTATGTTCATATTGTCAGCAAAATCTAGGAAAGCTGATACATGATCTTCTGTTGAAGGACCAGTTTCTCCATTAAATCTTGGTAAATGCTTTAGATATCCATCAGGAAAATTTTCCAAGTTTTGAGGGAGGACTAGAGCAGCATACCTTGCTTGTACAATGGGTTGAAAAGCCATGATAGCAGGAGGAGTCTGGGGTGACTGAGTGGATGATGAAGAGGAAGAGGAATATGATGAGGATGAAGGTGATGAAGAGGAATCGGTAGGGGTATTAGTATGTCAAGGAGAGAAAGATGGAGGAGACTTCCTTGAGGATTTCAAAGGGGTTTTAATAACAAAATTCTAAACTCCTAAAGGAAAGTCTTCCTTATTATCAAACAAAGGATTCAAATAGACAGATGATGTCTCTTCAAGATTAGTAGAAGTTGATGGAACATAATAAGGAGTTGGAGAGATGAAGTCTGTAGGTTTTAATTTAGGTAAATGTAAACCCAATTCTTCCTCAGATGAAGGTAATTTTATAGGAATGGATAGCACTTGATATGACTCAAGTGATTGTATTAAAAAGGCTGATGGAAGATCTACTCTTCTTGAATGGAGTTCAAAAACCCTAGGAGGTAGTTCAATCCAATCAGGATTGGATGCACAAATGAAAACGAATCTATAGATGATATGTCTTGAGGGTGTAAATTTGAAGAAAAAGAAGAGGTTCTATGTCTTCTCCTTGAAGAGGCTCCCCTAATAACTATTTCTGGATTTGGTAGAGGGTTAACAATCTCAAAATCAGAACGTGATCTAGTATTCTTAAAAGGAGCCAACTTGAAACAATGGAATCGTCAAGTGAAATTTTTGACCTATGCCTATCCTTTATTCACCTTAAAGGAAAAGGGAAAATCATTGCCCCAGGGAAAATCTAACTTTCAATCCTTCGCTCCCCGGCAATGACACCAATCTGATGTTTTCCTTTGAGATAACCTAAGGTCAATTAGTTATGCCAAAGCATCTATAATGTTTTGTTGTTTTAAATGATTGGATGACTAGTGAACAATTTTATAAACAGGTGCTTTAAACTTAGATAGATTCTTAAGTAAAACAAAAGGTTGTTCTTTAACTACACATGGTTAATTTGATTTTAATGGGATGGAGAAGTAGAGCATGAGAGCTATAATTGATTTGATATTCAAACTGAATATTTAACCATTTATAAGAAAAAATTAAGAAAACAATGCTTTCTTAATCAACAAAATATAATCAAACTATTATAGAAATCTCGTGTAGTTTATATTTAAAGAGGAACTTACAATAACAAATAGTTCTGTAAATTATTCTCTTATTTAAAATCGAAACTTCATAGAGGATTCAAAATGAGATTGAAACTCAGTTAAACTTTAAATCAGATAACTATAAAAGACTTAATTTATATGAAGAAAACATAATGAATAAACAAGATGAAATACAACTCACTGAGAAACAAACCATATAAGGTAAATCTAGAATATTTTATTATTTCAAAAATGCTCCAGCTTAGTACAAATATGCTTGATAGCTTGTTCATGGGTTCAACCCTTAGTAACTCAAAGGAGGAGTTATTTATACAAAATTTGAAAAAGATCTACAATATGTTTAGAATAGAATACCAAAATAGTACAAAATTACAAAAGTAGAACAATATAATCGGAACCGAAAAACTGTTGAAGAGGTGTCTCTATCCTTTGGGAATCTGTTGATGATCTTGCCTGAAAACACTGGTGAGCTATCCTATTGTTAGAATGAGAAATTACCCAATTGTTTCACACAAATTTATCCCATCTTTCTTCACTTGGGATTTCCACATTCAGTGTCTTTCTAAATGTTTCATTCACCTTTGTGTATCTCTCAAAATTAGGCTTGGTGAGAAATAAATGTTTAATTTCATGCACGATAGTTAAATCAAACTCCAAGGCTTCCAAAAAATCCCTCCATGTTATCTATCCTTTAACTCCTGCAAATTTGGTTTTGTCTACTGCAATAGCATATAAATCCTTGCAATAATATTCTAATTTGATCAATTTATCATTCAAACCTACTAATCCTGGCAACCCTTTCTGATCTAAGACATTAAACTTTGAATGAAATCTTTTGACAAAAATATCCAGGGTTCGACATTTAGTTTCTAACTGATTGATCAAATTCCTTTTTTGTAATACCTTCTTCATCTCTAAGATGGTAGATGTTCTATCAGAGATATTTATTTCTTCTAGTTCTTCTCTTATCTTTGAATTTAAAACCTTGATCATATATGTGGCTTCTGTTGGCTTGGTCTTCAAGGCTGTTTCTGTTCTTCAATCATTGCTCTGCATCTAGTGATGAGTTCTTGCTATTAAAAAATAATTTGTATGGATGGCCATACCTTTGTCATGGATTGATTGATTTTTGTCCAAATATTTTCCTTTGAATGAGCCAAAGTGTCTGCCATCAAGGACTCACTCTCCAACTTCTGGATTTTAAGTTCCAATTTGTGAGTCTTCTGAATTTCTTGTAGATATAAAGTATTATTTTGTACTTTCTGCAACTCTAGATTTTGGAAGTTTTGCAGTAATTTATTGTTTTCTTGTCTTTGTATGGAAAATTCCTGTGATAATTTGGCTGGATCAGCTGATTTTGATGTAGACTCAATGGTTGTTGATGATGAACTAGGCTTTGTACCTGCAATTTATATTGGGAATGTTGTGAGTGGAACCATGGCAAGCTATGATGCTTCCTTATCTTCCAATAACTCTTCAATTTTCCCTTCCATTTTATTGAATTGTATATTCTACTCAATGATAATATTGAGCATATCCTCAGTTTGTTGTTCATTATCTACCATATCCTTGGTCATAGGATCTTCTATCGAAGGCAACTTTAACTATTTCTTCAATGCAACAATCTCTACATCTTTCTTCTTAAGGAGTAGCTCTACGGCTTTTACATCTTTGGGATCATATCCCACTTTAATTACAAAATCCTCTAATTATTTTATTCTGTTGTCTTTGGCTAAAGAAGAAATATTTTCTACTTAAGTTGGGACTTAACATTAGATAGGGTAGTCCTAAGTTTATAAAGAGACATAGCTATAGTTGACATAGTAGAAAACAACATCTCACGAGTCTATTTGTGCATATCCATCTGGTCAATTGGATGAATTTGACTGGTATCAAATGAAAACAAAGTATTTTTGTAATCTGATGGTGATTTAGGAAATGGAATATGGGCTTGTAAGAATGCCATTTGCATTCTGCCTTTCTCACTGTCAAAAGAAGAAATAAGACTATGCTAGGAGGTTGAAGTTTGCTTCCAGAACTAGTTGTACACATTGGACTTTAAAGTCTCATTTTTCTATTTCATTTTAGGGACCTTGAAAATATATTCTAATCATCCGAGGAGCTAGTTCTTGTGGATTGAATAATTTCTATAGGCCATATAGAAGGTGAAGTTGTAGGAGGAGTAGTTGAAACACTAGTTGTGGGAGGAGTGGTTGAAGCACTAATCCCCACTGATGTAGACACTTCTGGATCTCCAAGATCAATGATCACTGGTGGAGTTTCTTCTGCTGATGTGACCAAGCTAACCTTAGGCTTCTTTTGTTGAAAAATAAATCCTTTCATAATATCTTCAGTAGATGAAGTTTCCTCTCTTAGCCTTTTTTGTTCCTTGCGCTGAGCAAATGGAGTCTTAATTATAAAATATTTTTTTGGAATAAGTCACATTGAATATTTTGGTCGACGCATTTCGAACCAACAAGTGTGGTTCATCTTCAGGACACTTGTTGGTTCGAAACACATCGACCAAAATCTTCAATGTGACTTATTCCAAAAAAATATTTTATAATTATGATATGGATCAAAGAAGCTTGAATTCGAATAACAACTGGAGTTTGTTCAATGGGGGTAGACACAACCTGCTCATCCGCCTCTTGAAGGGTGCCATCAACCCATGTTTCTTGATTCATAATTCTTCTATTTCTGGCCTTGGAGTGTGATTATAAGGATTCCTTTTCAAATTAACTCTCAAAGCATAAATTATGCCAAAAGGATCATAGGACCAGGTGAAAATGGGCTGAAAATTCATCTTCCTGAACAATGTATCTACCTCAACACCAGTTGATCTAGTGTTGCAAATAAATGATCCAATATGTGATTTAAGATTTAATTGAGACTTCCTCTTGCCTGACACAAAATTTAGCTCATCCATGTGAATCATATGCCTAATATGTCCATAGAAAATATTCTCATAGGAACACATTTGGGCAACTTATATGGTGCAAGCTCACAACCATTTACTCTTACCTCAGTATAGTTCTGGCATAAATATCAGTCACCAGTTTTGGTTTTTTCACTTAAGTGTAGAATCCTTTTAATTTCATCCCCAATCCTGGGCTTTGTCTGACTGTTAAGGAGTTGTGCCACTGGATGTATGAATGCATCTACAAATTCTACAAATGAGGAGGTGGAAGAAGTTGTTCTGACTATTTCTATCTAGTTAATCACTGATTGATTCACTCCTTGTTCATCCTGCTTGCTGCGTTTGATAAGTAATAGATCACCCTGTTGAAAAAGAAACATGTGGACAATTACAGAGTTGTAACTGAACACTCCGTGCACAGTGAAATTCATGAATTGTTCATGTATATTATCAGCCAAGAATTCGTTGTAATTATACATGAATGCTGGTTGTTGATCTTTATTAAATATTGATAGGAAACCAAGGATAGCCTTATCAACAGACTGGTCATTTGGATATCCTAATAAATAGGAAAGCAAGGAAATGTAGTGCCTTGAGGCTTCAGGAAACATAGAGGATGAGTATGGTGGATTTCTTTTGGGTAATTCTGCATCCTCGGGTAGAAAGATTTAATTTTTTTTGGCTCTCCTAGGAAAGGTTAACTTATGGTACAGATCCATAAGTGCTGCTGGTGAAAAATGAGTTAAGGAGTCAAATTGGGGGATTAAGAGCATCTGGTTTATGGTTTCAGTAGAAATGGTTATCATAATGTCTCCATTCTGAGCCATGACTACTCTTTTCACAGGATCATATTTAGCTTGATGCAAGACAATAAGGTCAGGGAAATCATGTGTCTTTGGGAAACTAAAGAGAGGTAACAGGGATTCCAAAAACCTAATTGGATCTTGTTTATCGAGATAATCCATCATATTATGGTATATATAGGGATGAATAATAAAGAAGAAGGCATGATAATGATGAATTGGGATAGATCTATGTTTATGTGATTTTTTGGTGGTCTGTAATTTGGAGGAAGGATGAGGCTCCCCAGTTTTGTGCACAGAGGCCTGGGTCTGCAACTGAGTGCAGAGACCATGTGCAGCTTATTGCGCAAACACCCTGCAACTGTGTGCATAGGGAAGAAGTGTTCTTTGTACGAAATTCCATATTATAAGCAACAGTTCTTGTGGATGTAGTCCCACATTGGAATGAACCACGGTAAAATCTATGTCTCGATATTTATTTGCTTATTATCTGCACTTATTTCAATACTGCACATTTTATGAATGTTTATGTTATGCTTGAGTGATGAATGTAATTATGCGAAATAATCTATAAGTTTGAACTTATTTATTAATGTGAATTCGTTTATAATAATTAAGCATAAAAAGAATACAACGGTGCCACAATGCAGTATCCCTTAGGCTGTAGAAACGTGGTTCTGCAACCTTCCATAATCACTTTGGATGAGACTGCGATCTACTTGTAGGTCATTGCCAAGAGGGCCAATGTTTGAGGGTTTTTTGGTGCACATCACATTTTGAACTTAGGTCCAGCTCACTTAATCCAACAAACGGTTCCATTCTTGGGATCGAGATCTATTTCAGGGATATGTTTTGGCATCCGTCAAAGAAAGAAATCCAAGAGTGGGTAGAACAAAAGGAATGAGAATTTGCAAATTAGGAGAACAAAAACCCTAAACTGTCATCTAGAAGGTGGTTGGAAAAGTATATCTTTGAATATCAGTTTGAAATATTCTTTGGTTCATTTCACACTGAGATGTACGAGTGGATTTCAAGATTTATGGAGAGAAAGAATTGTTTTAAAGGAGATGAACCTAAGCATTAGACTCCAGAATTCATAGAGAAACTCAATAACACTGATAACAAAATTACAAGAGCTGTTGATTTCTGGGTTGACAACATTTTCGGAGGATTTATTATTGATTTTTCAATAGACTCGATGATGTCATACAACGAAGCTGAATGAAAATTTTTCAAGGGGCCGCGAGGTAAGTACTTAAGATATTTCAAATTCTCGATTAAAATGATTTTATGTGAAAAGGGAATTCTTAGAATGCAGTCAGATTAGTAGATTATGTTTGGAAAATGATATGAAGAAGAGACTGGAACAATGTGAAGTGGGAAAGGTATAGAGTAGACACTAAGAAGAGACCTCGTGGCCAAGATCCAAAGATTTTCATAGAGACTAACTATAGCCCTATGCTGAGTGAATTCGAAGGTGAAGGAAACCCCCTTGAGAATCCCGAAGGAACTCCACAGTTTTCACCCTTTCAGCCTGAAAGTGTGTCAAAGCCCGAATCTAGTTAGAGTCAGATAAATTTTAGGTTTTCCTCCTACTCCCCCTACCCCTCCCCCTCCCCCTCCCCCTCTGCCATGAGAAGAACGATGGTCGATGATATTAAGTTGCTAATATTTAAAGGAACTATATCGGAGAATCTAGAGTAGTTCTAGTTTTTATGCAAAGCAATATGGATTACGAAGTAGGTCCATGATGAAAATTTGAAAAGGGCGCATCTCGCCACAACATTCATAGATTTAGAATTAAATTGGTACATGAAATATTCAAGCAACCAGTTAGCTCTTACGTAGACATTAAATCAACATTGGTAAAAGAATTGAAGAAACCAAAATCCGAGTCATAGTGCATCACAGAACTAAAGGAGATCAAACAAAGGTTGACTGAGTCAGTATGGAAATTTGATCAAAGGTTCAAAGTATTGTTGGATGAGGTGAGCTTTGATATAGCTCCGCAGCAACAAAAGGAATGGTTTATAGTTGCGTTGTTGTTGGCTTAAGTGTGTCTGAATCAGGTTCAGAGTTGTTCGCATCAACCAACAAAACCCTAACTGGTGTCCCTTTAGGAAACAACCTACATAGCGCAGGCCACAATCTCACCTAAAGAAGTATTGGGGTATGCTAGAACCAGGTTGCTGGATCCAGAGACAATGTGATAAGTGGTCTTAAGCCGTGGTAGCTCAGATCTTCCTTCACACAGATATATGTCCTTCTATGGCTTGCTACTGCAACTCTAAGGAAATGGCTTCTAGACTTTTGTGAAGGTCTGTGATCAGACTTTATAGACCCTAAGGAAGAAGTCTATCTACTTTTGCACACTAATTAATAACTATAGAGCTGCATTCGCACATATCTATCCAATTCATTAGAAATAATAACAGATTCAACATTTACCTTTGCGAAAATAGATAATCACTTAGTACATGCATAATTATTATAGATTTAGTAGGTTCACACAATAATTATACATTATTTCATAGAAAACATATCAGTGAGTGATAGAACATAACATAAACGTAATTAACAATAATACTCAGATGCAAGATATTTCTCCAAAATCCGTCTTTATTAAGCTTCAACATTTAGTTACAAACTACTTCATCTTGCGCACTCAGTTGCAGACATACCAAGGCCTCCTGTGCACTCGGTTGCATGAGCCATTCCCTTTCGCCTAAGTATAGGAAGCATAGCCTTCTTGCCTTAGCACTTGCCCAAACAATATCTATCTTCACTTTTCTTCGTTACTAACTTACTTTTCTAGACTCGCTATGACTCAAATATATATAGCATTTCCAATACAATACCATGGACTGTGACCCATGGGTGAGGCTCAAAACTGACCTATTTACTTACCCAAACAAGGGGCTAAAACCCCTTTGACTCCTATCTAGCTGCATGCTCCACATCCACATTTTGTGGAGACTTTAGATTCTTTACAAAACGTTTACAAAATTGGGTTAAACTAACCCCAGAATTGACCCTAGGGACCCTATCCAAACAGACCCCCAACAAAAATATGGTGACTCACCCTCAAGTCACTTCACTGGTGCCTCGATGTTGTTGCGGAGGCCACCTAGCTCAACCTGTAATGCTGTTGTGTCAACGGCGCTCTGCACGTGGCCTATTGTACTTATTCGACTAATTTCTCTATTGTCGAGCCTTCCACTACTAGGCACATTTCTCTTTATGTCTGTTGTAGTACCTTTTGTTGTCCTTTGTGATAACTTAAGGTCAATTAGTTATGCCAAAGCATCTATAATGTTTTGTTGTTTTAAATGATTGGATGACCAGTGAACAATTTTATAAACAAGTGCTTTAAACTTAGATAGATTCTTAAGTAAAATAAAAGGTTCTTCTTTAACTACACATGGTTAATTTGATTTTAATGGGATGGAGAAGTAGAGCATGAGAGGTATAATTGATTTTATATTCAAACTGGATATTTAACTATTTATAAGAAGAAATTAAGAAAACAATGCTTTCTTAATCAACAAAATATAATCAAATTGTTACAGAAATCTGGTGTAATTTATATTTAAAGAGGAACTTACAATAAAAAATAGTTCTGTAAATTATTCTCTTATTTAAAATCACAACTTCACAGAGGATTCAAAATGGGACCGAAACTCAGTTAAACTTTAAATGGCCTAAGTGCAAAAGACCTAATTTATATGAAGAAAACATAATGAATAAACAAGATGAAATACAACTTACTGAGAAACATACCATTTGAGGTAAATCCAGAATATTTTATTATTTCAAAAATGCTCCATCTTAGTAGAAATATACTTGATAGCTTGTTCAAGGGTTCAACCCTTAATAACTGAAAGGAGTTAATTATACAAAATTTGAAAAGATCTACAATCTGTTTGGAATAGAATACCTAAATAATACAAAATTACAAAAATAGAACAATATAATAGGAACCGAAAAACTGTTGAAGAGGTGGCTCTATCCTTTGGGAATTTTTTGATGATCTTGCATAAAAGCACCGGTGAGTTATCATGTTGTTAGAATGAGCAATCACCCTATTGTTTCACACAATTTATCCCATCTTTCTTCACTTGGGATTCCCACATTAAACATATTTCTAAATGTTTCATCCACCTTTGTGTATCTTTCAAAATTAGGCTTGGTGAGAAATAAATGTTTAATTTCATGCAAGATAGTTAAATCAAACTCCAACGCTTCCAGAAAAGCGCTCCCTGTTATCTGTCCTTTAACTCCCACAATTTTGGTTCTGTCTACTACAATAACATATAACTCTTTGCAATAATCTTATAATTTGATCAATTTATCATTCAAACCTACTAATCCTGGAAACCCTTTCTGATTTAAGGCATTAAAACTTGAATGAAATATTTTGACAAAAATATCTAGGGTTTGACATTTAGTTTCTAACTGATTGATAACATTCCTTTTTTGTAATACCTTCTTCATCTTTAAGATGGTAGATGTTCTGTTAGAGATGTTTATTTCTTCTAATTCTTCTCTTCTCTTTGAATTTAAAACCTTGATCATATCTGTGGCTTTTGCTAGCTTGGTCTTCAAGGCTGCTTTCTATTCTTCAATCATTGCTCTGCATCTAGTGATGAGTTCTTGCTCTTCAAAAATAATCTATATGGATGGCCATACCTCTGTCATGGATTGACTAATTTTTGTCCAAATATTTTCCTTGGCATGAGCCAAAGTGTCTACCATCAGGGACTCACTCTCCAACTTCTGGATTTTAAGTTCCAATTTGTGAGTCTTCTACATTTCTTGCAGATATAAAGTATCATCATTAAGGGAATTTTGAGGTCTAAAATGGGCCTCCTAAGAAAAATGTACAACTAAAATAAACTTTATAAGAACCAATGGGATTCAAGATGATGATGTAAACCATGGGGGATGATTCACCATTTTTGGAATAAGAAAGTAAAAATATTAAAAATAATAAAATAATAAAAATACTTTTTCTACTCGTATTTTCAACTTATCTCCCAAAGGTTTTACTCAAATTTTGAGCAGGAGTACTCGTTGGATGAAAAATTTAATTCCTCATCCAAGGAGTACCAATGTTGCATTTTTTTATGGACCCTTCTACATGAAAAATGAGAAATACATGAAAAACGAGATTGCAATAACTTTTTTTCATGTAATTCTCGTTTTTCCTATAGCAGGGTCCATCGAATGTATGTAACATGGGTACTCATCGGATGACGGATCAAATTCGCCATCCAACGAGTGTTGCTGCTTGAAATTTGAGTAAATATATAGGGATATAAGTTAAAAGCACGAGTTGAAAAAATAGTTTTTTCATTTTTCCCTCTAAAATTTGATGATGTAATATAATTTTAATTTATTATTTCCTCTATTATTTTATAATTTCCTTTGGAGGCCCATTTTAGACCTCAAAATTCCCCTAATGTTTTGTACTTTCTGCAACTGTAGATTTTGGATTTTTTGCAGTAATTTCTCATTTTCCTGTCTTTGTATGGACAATTCAAGTGATAATCTAACTGGATCAACTACTGTTGATGTATAATCAATGGTTGTTGATGATGAACTAGGCTCTGTACCAGCAACTGTTATTAGGACTGCTGTGAGTGGAACCATGGAAAGTTATGCTGCTTCCTCCTCTTTCAATAACTCTTCAATTTTCTCTTCCATTTTCTTCAACTGTATATTATGCTCAATCATAAGCTTGAGCATATCCTCCTTTTGCTATTCATTCTCTACCATATCCTTGGTCAAAGGATCTTCTGTCAAAGGAAACTTTAACTGTTTATTTAATGCAACAATCTCTACATATTTCTTCTTAAGGAGTAGCTCTGCAACTTTTACATCTTTGGGATCATATCCCAATTTAATTACAAAAACCTCTAATGATTTTATTCTATTGTCTTTGGCTAAAGAATAAATCTTTTCTAACTTAAGTTGGGACTGAATATTAGATAGGGCAGTCCCAAGTTTGGAAAGAGACATAGCTATAGTTGTCATAGTAGAAAAAATCATCTCACCAGTCTATCTGTGCATTTCCATCTGGTCAATTGGAGGAATTTGACTGGTATCAAATGAAAACACAATATTTTTGTAATATGATAGTGATTTAGGAAATGGAATCTGGGCTTGTAAGAATGCCATTTGCATTCTGCCTTTCTCACTGTCAAAACCAGAATGAAGCCTATGCTGGGAGGTTGAAGTTTGGTTCTAGAACTGGATGTACACATTGGACTTTAAAGTTTCATTTTTCTGTTTAATTTCTAGGAACCTTGAAAATATATCCTGATCATCCGAAGATCTAGTTTCTGTGGACTAAATAATTTCTAGAGGCTCTTTAGAAGGTGAAGTTGTAGGAGGAGTAGTTGAAACACTGGTTGTGGGAGGAGTGGTTGAAGCACTTATCCCTGCTGATGTAGACACTTTGGATCTCCAAGATCAATGATCACTAGTGGAGTTTCTTTTATTGATGTGACCAAGCTAACCTTAGGCTTATTTTGTTGAAAAATAAATCCTTTCATAATATCTTTAGTAAATTAAGTTTCCTCTCTTAGCCTTTTCTGTTGCTTGCTCTGAGCAATTGGAGTCTATTCAGTGGGAGTAGACACAACTTGCTCATATGCATCTTGAAGAGTGCCATCAACCCATGTTTCTTGATTCATATTTTTTTCTATTTATGGCCTTGGAGTGTAATTATAAGGAGTCATTTTGAAATTAACTCTCAAAGCAGAAATGATGCCAAAAGGATCATAGTACTAGGTGAAACTGGGCTGAAATTTCATCTTCCTCAACAATGTATCTACCTCAACATTAGCTGATCTGGTGTTGCAAATAAATGATCCAATCTGTGCTTTAAGCTTGAATTGAGACTTCCTTTTACCTGACACAAAATATAGCTCATCCATGTGAATCATTTGCCTAATATATTCTAGAGAAAATATTCTCATAGGAACATATTTGGGTAGCTTATATGGTGCAAGCTCACAACCATATACTCTTACCTCAGTATAGTTCTGGTATAAATACCATGTTGGCATTATGTTTTCTGGTATGACTGTATGTTACAGATGTTGTACTTGATGGCAACTCCAGTGGTAAGGCTCTCAGTTTGTTGAAAATTAAGAAGGACGCAGGCAATCGGTTCAGAAAGTGCGTCCCCGCAGGTATACCATGCAGAACCCGCGTCCAGGGACGCCGGCCAACCGTTCAGGGGGTGCGTCTACCCAGTGCACACATTTCAAGGTAGAGAAAAGCACGTGGGGGTTTCTTGTGTGGTATCTAGCCGACGGTTTTGTGTTTCTATGGTGTCGGCTCGTGGTATTGTTCCATGTTTTGGGGAGGAGCTTGCCTATATAAAGCAAAGGAGTTCATTTGGATTGTGCAATTGTCTTGGGTTGAATATCTTATTTGGTGAGATCTAGTCCAGATCTAAGAGGGCGAATCTTCTAATGGACTGTGATCTCTATGGCGCATGATCAGATCTGTAGATCTGACTGTTTGGGTTTGTCCTGAAGCCTTCATATCATTTATATCTGAAGGGTCCCAGGTTCAGTGAAGGGAAAGTGCACCGGGACGCAGGTACTGTAAAGAGCAAGTGCGCCGAGACGCAGCACAGTAGAGAGAGACCTGCGTGGGGACGCAGGGCGATCAAGGTTCAGGTGCGTCTCTGAAGCAGAAGGACGCGGCGCGATAGTGTTTCCAGGTGCGTCTCTGTAGCGAAAGACGCGGCACGATAGTATCTTTGGGTGCGTCCCTGAAGCAACAGAACGCAGAGCAGTCAAAGGAACAGTGCGTGGGCACGCAGCAGAGCAGAAGAATATCTGCGTGTGGACGCAGAGTAGCAGAAGGTTAACGGCGTCTGGTCCCAGGCCACAGAAAGAAAAACTGCGTCTCTGTTTTAAGATGTTCTGTTGATTGAATTTCTCTGTTGATAAGGTGTTCTGGGTTAGTTCTGTTATTGCTGATCTGATATCTGTAGTGATCTATATCTGTTATGTACTTGTTGATCATCTGATGCTTTATGAAAAGAAGTAGGGGGTTGTAGCTCCCTTCCAGGAGTAGACTGGAAAACGAGAGAGAGAGAGAGTTGTAGCTCTCTGCAGGTTGCAGCCTGCGTACTGGTAAAGGACTGCACCAGTACAAAATCATTGTAAAAGAAGTTTCTAAATTGAAAGAAGATAGAGACATATTGCAGCAGGTGGTTTTCACCCACATTGGGTTTCCACCTTACATCTTGTGTTCTTTGGTGTGACTATCTGTTTTTCATGCTCATTATTTTATGGTACTGACATGCTAAAATAATTCAAAGATCAAATAAGGAAGATTTATTAAATTGCTAGATAATACTGATTCACCCCCCCTCTCAGTATTATTTCCAACAATTGGTATCAGAGCAGGTCCTTCAGAGAAGCTTGATCGCTTGAAGGTAGATCGTTCATCATGAGCAACTACGAGAGAGAAGCATCAATCAGGCCACCGATTTTTGATGGGACAAACTTCAATTATTGGAAGGTAAGAGTTACTGCATATCTTCAATCTCTTGGTACAGAAGTTTGGGACATTGTAGAAACAGGCTATGCTTTTCCTTCAGCTACTCCTACAGATCCAGCTGAGAAAAAGAAGTATGAAACAAATGCAAAAGCAGTCAGTACTCTATTAGGAAGTATATCCCAAACAGAATTCATGAAGGTAATGCACTTCAAATCAGCAAAAGAGATATGGGACAAAATGATCACGAGCTATGAAGGAGATGAACAGGTAAAACAAGCTAAACTTCAAACTCTCAGGATTCAATATGAGACTCTCAAGATGTATAATGATGAAAGTGTGGCTAATTATTTTCTTCGGGTAGATGAGATTGTTAATTGTATGAAAAATTTGGGTGAAGAAATAAAAGAGGCTATAGTAGTTCAAAAGATTCTAAGATCATTATCCCCCAAGTTTGAATCTAAAGTATCTGCAATAGAAGAAAAGGAAAATCTCCGTGTTCTCACTATGTCTCAGCTACATGGAATTCTAACTGCTTATGAAATGAGAAAGGGAGGTCCATCAGACAGAAGGGAAGCTGCTTTTAAGGCATCAGGCAAAGAAGATTACTATGAAGCAAGCCATGTTCCAGAAGAAGAGGAAGAAGAATCAAATTTTGTCAGAAATCTTCAAAGGGGTTCTGGAAGGTTCAGAGGTAAGCTACCTTTCAAATGCTTTGCTTGTGGAAGAGTAGGTCATTATGCTGCAAAATGTCCTTATAAGGATAAAGGAAAGGAACCTGCTAGATGGAACAAGAAACAAAGTGCAAATAAGAAAAGCTACTACACCCATGAAGATAGTGATGGCTTATCAAACAGTGATGAAGATGAACAAGGTAATAAATATAAGCTGTTAATGGCATTTGAAGATGATGATTATGAGGATGCTGTAGATGTGGATAATCTCTATGATGAAATTACTAGACTCAAGAGATGTATAGAAGAAAAGAATGTGATCATTGATACTCTGCAATTTCAAATTGATGAAAAGGAAAAACATCTTGAAAAACTAGAAGGTGAAATTGTTGGTCTCAGAAAAGAAATTGAGAAAACAAAAGCTATTAATCTTAAGTTTGTCAAAGGATCTGAAACTTTGGATGAGATTATCAATGTGCAGCGGTCTCCTCTAAACAAGACAGGTTTGGGCTATAATGGAGAAACCTCTCAAGCATCCACCTCAAAAAGTTATCTTGATGCAGCAAGAAGAAATGAGCAGAAGAACAATGAAGATAATCAGGTAAAGCAGGGACGAATTACAAATAGAAACTATCAGGGACAATCCATCTTAAGGGTGAACAAAAGCTACAACCAGCCACAGGTAAAATCTTCTCAGTTTGGTTCAAGAATAGATGAAAATAGAAATTACAATCAGTTGGCTGGTAGATTCAATAACCGCAGAAGCTTCTTCAATGGACAATGCTTTTCTTGCCATAACTTTGGTCACAAAGCAGCTCAATGTGTTGCATATAAAACAATCATGACTAGGGAAGCTCAAAAACAAAGAAGTATGACAGGGATTACAAAAAGGACCTATAACAACTTTTCGGCTCTTGAAAATGAAGTTGAATGTTCTATTTGCAATAATTTTGGTCATGAAGATTCTGAATGCAGGAGCAGGTTTCAGGAGAAAAAGGAACAAGAAAGGAAAAAGGAACAAGCCACAAGCACCAAAACATGGAGAATAAAGGAACCTCAAACAGAAAGATGTGGGATAGCATTTTATGCAGAAGGACAGGAAAATCTATGGTACATTGACAGTGGATGTTCGAAACATATGACAGGTGACAAAGAAATACTTGAATCTTATTCTACTTTAGAAAAGGGAAAGAAAGTTTCTTTTGGAAATGATACTCCTGCAACTATAAAAGGAAAAGGTATTGCTCCTTTAAAAGAAAAGGTCAAGGCTGGAAATGTTTTGTATGTTGATGGATTGAAGCATAATCTACTAAGTGTTAGCCAGATGTGTGATCAAAAAACCGAGGTTATTTTCAGATCGAATGGATGTCTTGTTCGTGATCTTGATACAGGTAAAACAGTACTCAAAGGCAAAAGAACTCCAAATAATCTGTACATATTTGAAGAAGGACAACAACAATGCTATCTAAGCAAGGATGAAGAGCACTGGTTATGGCATCGAAGGTTGGGACATCTAAGCTTCTCACAAATAAGGAAAGCATGCAAATATCAGGCAGTTCGCGATCTTCCAGATATCAAAATTCCTGACAACACCATATGCAGATCATGTCAGTTTGGAAAACAAACCAGGACTAACTTTCCAGAGAAAGAAGGATCAGCTAGCATGCCTCTTGAGCTAGTACATACAGATACATGTGGTCCATTCAGGAAAAGAACACCTAGAGGAGAGGAATACTTGATATTATTTATTGACGATTTTCCAGGTTTGTCTGGTTAGGACTTATGAAGCACAAAGATGAAGCATTCGAAAAATTCAAGTCCTTCAAAGCCTTGGTTGAAAATGAATCAGGTCACAAAATTAAGTGCCTCAGATCCGACAGAGGTGGGGAATTTACTTCAAATGAATTTTTCGATTTCTGTGATGAACATGGGATAAGGAGAGAATTCTCTACAGCTAGAACTCCTCAGCAAAATGGAGTTGTTGAAAGAATGAACAGAACAATCCAACAAATGGCTCGTGCTATGCTTGATGAATCAGGAACTCCCGCAACTTTCTGGGGTGAAGCTGCACATGCTGCGGTTGTTATTCTCAACAAAACAAATGTCCGGGTGAACAGCACTCAAACTCCTCATGAGCTTTGGAGTGGCAGGACTCCTTCGGTAAAGCACTTCAAAATCTTTGGGAGCAAATGCTATATCAAGAATACTGATGAGCAGCTTGGCAAACTTGAACCTAGAGCAGATGAAGGCATTCTTCTTGGCTATTCTCCACATAGCAAAGCATACAAATGCTACAATAAAAGACTTGGCAGAATTGTTGACAGCATTGATGTAGTGGTTGATGAGAAGGGATATATTCCTAGGCAAGTACATCATGAAGATATAAAAGAAGATGAAGGCTACTCTCAAAGACAGAATAATGAAGAAGAAGAACCCCAAGGAGAACCTCAAGAAGAACCAGAGGAGCAGACAAGAATAGAAGAGAAAACTCCATCCAGATATGTTCAGAAGAATCATCCAGAATCTCAGATTGTGGGGCAGAAAGAAGCAGGTGTACAAACAAGAAGAACAGTTGCAGAAGCCTCAAGCTATTTGGCATTACTCTCCTCTACTGAACCACAAAATGTGAAAGAAGCATGCAAAGATGAATGTTGGGTGAAAGCAATGGATGAAGAACTTGAGCAAATCGAAAAGAACAACACTTGGGAGCTGGTTCCTAGACCAAAGGATAAGAATGTTATCGGAACAAAATGGGTCTTCAAAAATAAATTGAATGAAAATGGAGAAGTAATTAGAAACAAAGCCAGACTTGTTTGTAAAGGGTATGCGCAGCAAGAAGGAATAGACTTTGAAGAAACTTTTGCTCCTGTTGCAAGACTTGAGGCCATCCGAATGTTCCTTGCTCTCTCAAGTTTTCAAAACTTCAAAGTATTTCAAATGGACGTGAAATCAGCCTTTCTGAATGGAGACTTGGAAGAAGAAGTGTACATTGAACAGCCAGATGGGTTCATTCTTGGAAATGATCCAAATCTTGTATGCCGATTGAAAAAGGCTCTCTATGGTCTCAAACAAGCTCCAAGGGCTTGGTACTATCGGTTGGACAAATATCTTCATCAACAAGGTTTCTCAAAAGGTTCAGCAGATAGCAATCTGTATATAAAAGTTGAAAATGACAAATTGCTAATACTTGTTGTGTATGTAGATGACATTATCTTTGGCAGCAATGAAGAAGCTATGAGTCAAAGCTTTGCCTCGGTCATGCAGAAAGAATTTGAAATGTCCTTGCTAGGAGAACTGACATATTTCCTTGGTTTGCAAATCCAACAAAAGGAAGGAGGAATCTTTTTATCTCAAACCAAGTATCTCAAGCAGATTTTGAAGAAATATGGCATGGAAGATGCAAAACCAGTATGTACACCCATGGTCACAGGATGTAGTCTCAGTGCAAATGATGAATCTGCAGCAGTACATCAACCAACCTACAGATCTATGATTGGAAGTTTACTATATTTGACAGGTACCCGACCGGACATCATGCATGTAGTTGGAATAGTTGGAAGATTTCAGGCAAATCCGAAGGAGACTCATCTTCAGGCAGTAAAGAGAATTTTCAAATATCTTCAAGGGACTCAAAATTATGGCTTATGGTATCCTAGAGATACAGATCTTACTCTTCATGCTTATACAGATGCAGATTGGGCCGGAAGCGTGGATGACAGGAAAAGCACAAGTGGTGGTGCGTTCTTTATGGGTTCCAGACTGGTATCTTGGTTCAGCAAGAAACAGAGTTCCATTGCCTTATCTACAGCTGAAGCAGAATATGTTGCTGCTGCATCTTGTTGCACCCAACTCCTTTGGATGATGCAGACTTTGCAGGATTTTCAAATCACTTGTACTCCACCAATCCCCATCTTATGTGATAATACAAGTGCAATCAGCATCTCAAAGAACCCTGTTATGCATTCAAAAACCAAGCACATACCAATCAAGTACCATTTTCTCCGGGAACAAGTGCTTGAACAGAAAGTCAAGTTGGAGTATGTTCCTTCCAAGGAACAAGTTGCTGATATTCTCACCAAACCATTGCCCAGGGACACATTTGAATACCTCAGGCAAAAGCTGGGGGTTGTTGATGCATCATCTTATTGTTGAACATCTTCTTATTGGTGGTACAAGGCTCAGGGGGAGCACATAATGCATTGTTGGCATTATGGAGAGGGAGATCTTGGAAATAGCTGCAATATGTCTCTATCTCTTTCATGGTTGATTTCTGGTTATTTGTTGCAGATCTGGAGGAGCATGAGCTAAGGGGGAGCATACCCTTTGCCCTTGATGTCAAAGGGGGAGAATGAAGCTGAAGCTTGTAAGGTTGAGGTTGCCATCAAGTCCAAAGGGGGAGATTGTTGGCATTATGTTTTCTGGTATGACTGTATGTTACAGATGTTGTACTTGATGGCAACTCCAGTGGTAAGGCTCTCAGTTTGTTGAAAATTAAGAAGGACGCAGGCAATCGGTTCAGAAAGTGCGTCCCCGCAGGTATACCATGCAGAACCCGCGTCCAGGGACGCCGGCCAGCCGTTCAGGGGGTGCGTCTACCCAGTGCACACATTTCAAGGCAGAGAAAAGCACGTGGGGGTTTCTTGTGTGGTATCTAGCCGACGGTTTTGTGTTTCTATGGTGTCGGCTCGTGGTATTGTTCCATGTTTTGGGGAGGAGCTTGCCTATATAAAGCAAAGGAGTTCATTTGGATTGTGCAATTGTCTTGGGTTGAATATCTTATTTGGTGAGATGTAGTCCAGATCTAAGAGGGCGAATCTTCTAATGGACTGTGATCTCTATGGCGCATGATCAGATCTGTAGATCTGACTGTTTGGGTTTGTCCTGAAGCCTTCATATCATTTATATCTGAAGGGTCGCAGGTTCAGTGAAGGGAAAGTGCGCCGGGACACAGGTACTGTAAAGAGCAAGTGCGCCGAGACGCAGCACAGTAGAGAGAGACCTGCGTGGGGACGCAGGGCGATCAAGGTTCAGGTGCGTCTCTGAAGCAGAAGGACGCGGCGCGATAGTGTTTCCAGGTGCGTCTCTGTAGCGAAAGACGCGGCGCGATAGTATCTTTGGGTGTGTCCCTGAAGCAACAGAACGCAGAGCAGTCAAAGGAACAGTGCGTGGGCATGCAGCAGAGCAGAAGAATATCTGCGTGTGGACGTAGAGTAGCAGAAGGTTAACGGCGTCTCATCGCAGGCCACAGAAAGAAAAACTGTGTCTCTATTTTAAGATGTTCTGTTGATTGAATTTCTCTGTTGATAAGGTGTTCTGGGTTAGTTCTGTTATTGCTGATCTGATATCTGTAGTGATCTATATCTGTTATGTACTTGTTGATCATCTGATGCTTTATGAAAAGAAGTAGGGGGTTGTAGCTCCCTTCCAGGAGTAGACTGGAAAACGAGAGAGAGAGAGAGTTGTAGCTCTCTGCAGGTTGCAGCCTGCGTACTGGTAAAGGACTGCACCAGTAAAAAATCATTGTAAAAGAAGTTTCTAAATTGAAAGAAGATAGAGACATATTGCAGCAGGTGGTTTTCACCCACATTGGGTTTCCACCTTACATCTTGTGTTCTTTGGTGTGACTATCTGTTTTTCATGCTCATTATTTTATGGTACTGACATGCTAAAATAATTCAAAGATCAAATAAGGAAGATTTATTAAATTGCTAGATAATACTGATTCACCCCCCCCTCTCAGTATTATTTCCAACATACCAGTCACCAGTTTTGGTTTTTTCACTTAAGTGTAGAATCCTTTTAATTTCATCCCCAATCCTGGGCTCTATGTGACTGTTAAGGAGGTGTGCCACTTGATGCAAGAATTCATCTACAAATTCTGCAAATGAGGAGGTGGTAGAAGTTGTTCTAACTATTTCTGTCCACTGAATCACTGATTGATTCACTCCTTGTTCATCCTGCTTTATGAGTTTGATTGGTAACATATCACCCTGTTGAAAAAGAAACATGTGGACAATTACAAAGCTGTAATTGAACACTCCCTGCACAGTGAAATTCATGAATTATTCATGTATGTTATCAGCCAAGAATTAGCTATAATTATACATGAATGTTGGTTGTTGATCTTTATTAAATATGGATAGGAAACCAAGGATAGTCTCATCAACGGACTGGTCATATGGATATACTAATAAATAGGAAAGAAGGAAATGCAGTGTCTTGAGGCTTCAGGAAACATAGAGGATGTGTAGGGTGGATTTCTTTTGGGTAATTCTGCATCCTCAGGTAGAAAGATTTCAAAAATTTTGGCTCTCAGGGAAATGTTAACTTATGGTACATATCCATAAGTGTTGCTGGTGGAAAATGAGTTAAGGAGTCAAATTGGGGGATTAAGATCATCTGGTTTATGGTTTTAGTAGAAATGGTTATCATAATGTCTTCATTTTGAGCCAAGAATGATCTTTTCACAGGATCATATTTGGCTTGACACGGGTAATAAGGTAAGGGAACTCATGTCTTTGGGAAAATAAAGAGAGGTAACAAGGATTCCCAAAACCTAATTGGATCTTGTTTGTCGAGATAATTCTGTTTGAGCCACAAGTGCAATTCATAGAAATCAAACTCACACTTGGCTTCTGTGATTTTGAACAGTGAGTCTACCAGAGGAGCATGGTTAAGGTTGAGTTGAGTTGGAGTGGCATAGCTTTCATCTACACTCTGCTATTTTGATTTCCCTTTTGGGGCCATACTGGAAAACAAGAGGAAAAGTAACGTTGGCAACAGACTAAGTGAATAAGAAAAGTTATACAGAAATTGTTTACCTATGAATAACAAAAAAAGTTAGAGGAAAGTAACAAAGAGGCAGGAATAGATTTATTTATAATATGTCGAGAAAGGGTAATAGTCTAATTCATAACCATCATTTCTTTAATGCATAGGGGCAGAGCTATAACGGGTGATTATAATGAGTATGACAGCAAGGCAGTGAGTGTGTGAGGTGGCAATGGATATGTCGAATAAGCAATGGGTATGTGAGGTGGTGGCTTGAGATTGGTTGAAGGATAATGGTTAAGGTGCAGGATGGAAAAGCCGTTAGTGGAGGGAAACCAAGAATGGTTTGCGGGGGTGGGTAGCGAGTGGTTTGTGGTTTTGAGTGGGGGGGGTGCGGAGTGATATGGTGGCGACACGTAAGGTTGGGGAATCTGCCATGAAAACCACTTTGCGAACCCCCCACATCACCTTAACGAGAAGTGGTCGAGGGGGGTGTGAAGTCTCTCCCCGCCGTTGATCCGAGCAGGGATTAGATTAGCCATTGAATCATGTGCTCTTCTTATTGAAAGCCAACAAGACATTTTGTTGCTTATTGACTTTGGCCTAATCAAATATGCACCTTATAATATAATTTCAAATGCCAAAGGTTTATAAGAAAAGAATTAATCCTAATTAAGGAATTAATCATAAATTAACAAAATTTAACATTTTTCTAATGTGTCGCATTTAGACTAGTGTCCTTTGCATTTTTTTTTATGAAAATGAAGCCTTTGGTTTCTTTTTGCTTCCATAAAATTTTATTTTTCTTTTGCCTTCTTTCTTTAGGGCAGCTAACTCCTATCATTTTATTGATATGGATGCATATAAAATATAAAATTGTCCTAACATTTTAATTTTTCTTTCTTTTTCATCCATATCCTAACTTAACATTTTGAATTTATTTTTGACTAATATACTAACTTATCAAAACCAAATAATGTTACAAATCCTTTAACTCTTCCTGAAGCTATAGAGTAAGCTTGTAGGCTTCCTCTATCCATGGCTATAATCTGGTCTTTAGAAGGGCCTCATTCCTCTGTAGTTCTTCCATCTGTCATTGTAGTTGCTTGCCTTCCTGCAATTTCATGAGGCATTGTGTTGGCACCAAAATGTGCGCAGTCACTCAGACTTCATCATACTTTCACTATGTCTCCTTGATATTTGTTTTCAGCCTCTATAAGTTTGGGTTCTCTTGTAGGTTTTTCCACAACTCCATGCCTTGATCAAACATCATTGCGCAATCTATGACTACAGTATCCAATGTGCCCATATTTTCTCTGATCGCAGCTCCACATTGCTCCTGAACCTTTGGTAGAGTAGTTGGCTGCAAATTTAGCTGCAGTTCTAAGATATTCATTTGAAAATTTAAGGTCACTCTATCAATATCATCCTTTGATGTGCGAACCACAACAACCAATTTTCTGACTTTTGGTGTACCTGCGACATCCTCCGGGATGTTCAACTCAGGAACTGTCTTGCATGTCTGCTCAATCGTTGTCTCCAGGCTCTGACTTTGTGCTTGCAGTTCTGCCTTTTCCTTTAGAGCCCGATCTTTCTCTGCCAATATCTCATCATTATTCACCTTGAACTCACTGATGACTGCAAGGGCGTGCTTCTCTCTGATCCTTAACTCATCCAAAACCCCTTGATGCAGCGCATGGAGAGTCTGAAGCGACAATGTGGCCAAGTTGACTCCCATGTCCTTAACTATACTTAATAAAACATGGTCCTCTTCTAACTTCGCGCATATAGAAACTTCTGGTAAAGGTATGACTCTGAGGTCCAGAGTCTATTCTAGCTCTGCTACTGTCCTGCTCCCTTGTGCTAGGCTCGCTTACACCCTACTCACTTGCACAACGCTCGCTTGAATCCTGTAAGTCTAGATTTGTAGCTTGCGCAAATCCTTTTGGACACTCCCCAACATCTACATATAGTGTTGTTCAAACTGCTGCCACAATTTTGTTGTTGTGTCTTTATCCTTGTCATTGATCTCATCGAGATCCCCTTCTATGAGGACCATCGGGTTGATGCGCGTCTTCTTATCTAATTTATGTTTCTTTTGTGGTCCAACAGTCATCTCCTTTCCGCACTTCTTCAATGTGAAGGGAGTAATCTACTCCTCTCCACCGCCTCCTTCCTGTCTTGATAGTTCTTGCTCATCTGTATGTTACGAAGCTGATTCTTCGACTTCCTCTGTTATGAAACCAACTCAAGAAAAGATAGAAAAGATAGATCAACGCCTTAGAATTCAGCCTCTTCGAGGGGGCAACCTCCTTTACATTACATAAATGAACAATTCTTTGATGATTCAAATGACAAAACCTCCTTTCTATATATAGGAGTCTAAGGAGTCACAATATAATCCAGCCGACCTAACAATAATAATATAAAGCCACAAAAATAACAATAGAGGGATTCTATGGGGCACAGAAATAACAATATGGGGGTAATAGGGGCACAACAATATAAATAAGGGGTATAACTACAATAGTAATGGGGTAATCACTAGTATTATAGGGACCCAACATGCCCCTCTCCTTCAAAAAAGTGTTGTCCTCAACGCTTGAGTAGTTCTGGATACTTCTGCATAAAATTCTCATCCTCCCATGTGGAATCTTCAGCGGATAAGTTCTTCCACTTGATAAGATACTCTGAAATTGATCGATTTCGTAGCTGTCGAGTTCTTGTTTCTGTGACTGCTTCCGGTTCCAATATAATTTTTCCTTCCTCGTCAAGTTCTGGCAATATTGTTTGAATTGGGAGCTTGTCGCCTATAACCTTCTTTAAACATGAAACATGGAAAACTGGGTGCAATCGAGAAGCTGCAGGAAGCTCCAATTTGTATGCCATAGTACCAATCTTTTGCAACACCTTGTACGGACCATAATACTTTGGTGATAATTTATTATCCTTCTTAGCTTGCTTTAGGGACATTTGCTTATATGGTTGTAGCCGTAGGAATACCCAATCACCTACATCAAAACTTCTTTCACTGCGATGTTGATCTGCCTGTTGTTTCATTCTATTTTGTGCCAACACGAGGTTATCCTTTAAGAGTTGGAGGACTTGTTGTTGATGTTCGATGTGATGTTCCACTGCCTGAACCTTAGAATTTTCTCTTAAATATGATGTGATGGATGGTGGTTGATACCCATAAAGTGCCATAAATGGGGTCATTTTTGTTGCTGTATGGAAGGAAGTGTTATACCACCATTCAGCCAGAGGCAACCATTTGACCCATTGTGTCTGTTTATCAGATACAAAGCAACGAAGATATCCTTCCAAACATTTGTTTACTATCTCAGTTTGCCCATCAGATTGAGGATGATAAGATGAGCTATGAGCTAACTGAGTACCAAGACAAGAAAATAATTCTGTCCAAAAATTTCCAGTGAAAATGGGATCTCTGTCACTTACAATAATCTTTGGGTTTCCATGTAGCTTTTGAACTGTTTCCATAAATGCAGTAGAAACTGTACTGGCTTTAAATGGATGTGATAATGCACAAAAGTGTGCATACTTGGTAAGTCTGTCAACTACCACCATGATGACACTCTTTCCCTCAGACTTGGGTAAACCTGTGATAAAATCCATTGAAACCTCCTCCCAACGTTGGCTTGGAATGGATAAAGGTTGTAATAGACCCGGTGTCTTAATTGTTTCAACTTTATTTTGTTGGCAAACCAAACATTCCGCCACAAACTTTTGAATATCTGATTTAAGGCCATCCCAAAAAAATTCCTTCTTAACCCTGTGGTAAGTTTTTAAAAATCCTGAGTGCCCTCCTAAGGGAGAAGTGTGCAATTCCATAAGAATCTTTTGTTTTAGCTGGGAATTCTTACAGAGGTATAAGCGATCTTTGTACCATAACGAATCATTTTTCCAGCTAAATGTATCAGAAGTACTGGAATCTTGTTGTAGCTTTCGAATAAGTGCCCACACTTCTTCGTCATTCTTCCATTCCTCCCTTGCTTCGTTTATCCAATCTGGTTGGATAATAGAAATGGCACACAACAATGCTTCCACATCCTCATCCTTTCTTGAGAGTGCATCTGCCACCACATTTTGCTTCCCTTTATTGTAGATGATTTCAAAGTCATAACCCAACATCTTTGTGACCCACTTTTGTTGCTCTTCAGAGGATAATCTTTGTTCTAAAAAGTATTTAAGGCTATCATGATCCGTTTTTACCTTGAAGTGTCTTCCCATTAGGTAGGGTCGCCATTTCTTAAGTGCATGGAGTATTGCCAACATTTCCTTCTCATAAATAGCTTTTTAAAAACTTTCCCTTGATTGGATGACTTTCAAAAGCAATGGGTCTTTCATCTTGCATTAGAACAGCACCAATTCCATTTCCTGAAGCATCACATTCCACAATAAAGGTTTTTGTGAAGTCCGGTGTAGCTAAGACCGGTGCTTGGCACATTGCCTCTTTAAGATGTTCAAAGGCCTTTGTTGCTTCCGGAGTCCATGAAAATGAATCTTTCTTCAATAATGTTGTTAGAGGTGCTGCTATTCTCCCATAATTCTTAACAAACTTGCGATAATACCCTGTCAACCCAAGAAATCCTCGCAGATGCTTTATGGATGTGGGGATTTTCCATTCCTTAATGGCTTTAATTTTGCTAGGGTCTACCTTAACTCCTTCATGAGATACAATATGACCCAAATATTCCACCTCCTGGACTCCAAAGAAACATTTGGATCTTTTTGCATATAATTGTTTCTCCTCCAATAGTTGTAGCACCCTGTCAACATGTTCAACATGATCCTTCCAAGACTTGCTGTAGATTAGTATATCATCAAAAAATACTAACACAAATTTTCTAAGGAATGGTTTGAAAATTGAATTCATCAAACCTTGAAATGTTGAAGGTGCATTGGTAAGGCCAAAAGGCATGACCAAAAATTCATAATGACCCTCATGAGTTCTAAATGCCGTTTTCGGAATGTCTTCAATCTTCATTCTGATTTGATGATATCCCGAACGAAGATCCAACTTGGTGAAGTAAATTGATCCATGCAATTCATCCAGTAATTCATCAATGACAGGAATGGGGAACTTATCTTTAATAGTGAGCTTGTTGAGCTCCCTATAATCCGGACACATGCGCCATGATCCATCCTTCTTGTGCACCAATACTACTGGAGCTGAGAAAGAACTTTGACTCGGTTGAATTATACCAGCCTCTAGCATTTCTGCAACCATACGTTCAATTTCACTTTTTTGGACATAGGGATATCTGTACGGCCTGATGTTTGGAGGAACACTTCCTGGAATCAGATGAATAGCATGATCATGATCACGCATAGGTGGGAGACCTTTGGGAGTCTCAAATACCTTGGAATGATTGTCCAGGACTTTTTGGAGATCTGGAGAAATAGATGATTCCAATGTGGAAACATCTAGCGAACATAATTGTGCAATTACACCTCTTTGCTCCTTTTTTAGAAGCTTTGTCATGCCATTAGAGCTGATTATCTTTCCTGGTTTCCCTGCAATACCCCTTAATTCAACTTCCTTTCCTTCCATAGAAAATTTGATGAAAAGTTCTTGAAAATTAAAAGCTATTGTACCCAAGGATTGTAGCCATTGGACTCCTAGTACAACATCAGCACCTCCCATTGGAATGGAAAGCATTGGGCTAGTCAATACATATTCTCCCATGGATAGCTTGATATTATGGCACTTTCCAGAGCAATTTATTGTTCCTCCATTTGCAATCATCACTTGACACTCTGGTGCTGGATATAGGAAGCAATTCAATTCTTTTGCTACCCTACAATGAATAAAATTGTGGGTGCTTCCTGAATCAATCAACACTATTACCTTTTTCTTCTTGATTTGTCCTTCTATCTTGATGGTTTGAGGAGTGGTAATTCCCGCCAATGCATTACAAGATATGGTCGGATTTATTTGTTCTTCATCTAGGCTTTGTTCCTGGAATATATCCTCTTCTTTTGACCTTTCTTGCTCCTTTTCTTCTTCCTCTTCACAATCTATGTAGAATAATTTCTTCTCAGCACACTTATGACCTTTTGTGTATTTGCTATCACAATTGTAACAAAGCCCTTTTGCTCTTTTTTCTTCCAATTGTTGTGGTGTCAACCTTGTAGGTTGTGGAAGACTAGGGGCAACAACACTTCCGTCTTTATAGTTGTGAGTGGTATGCTTCCTAGTTGCCATAATTTTGCTTTCCATTTTTCTTGCTAACCTGAATGCCTTCTCTAATGAATCAGGTTCCCAAAGGCGAACATCATGTTGGATATTATCCTTTAAAGACCCTATGAACACATCAATCCTATGCTCCTCTGGAATATCTTTTACCCTTATGTTCAATTTTTGGAACTCCTCAATGTGCTCCATTATTGAACCCTTTTGTTTGAGACTTATCAATTGGCTAAAAAAAGTGTTGCTTTTTGTATCCTCATAATGTGCTATCAATTCTTCCGTAAAAATTGCCCAAGTGATAAATTGTTTACGAGAACAAAGCCATTGATACCATACAAACTGATTTGGTTCCAAATATACAGTTGCCATACGTACCTTTTGTGTGTTTTGCACATTATTGAGATCGAAGAATTGCTCCATCTGTAATATCCATGTGGCGGGATCCTTGCCATCAAACTTCCTCATATCGATTTTTGGAATATGGTGATTCTTCGATCCAACATTAGCGTCTATGGAATCATGATTAACATTTCTTTTGTTCTCATCATGAGTTTCCTTTACTACCTTTTCACCATTAGTAAGTATTTCTTGTAGAAAATTTGTCAAATCTGTCTTCAAATCTACCATGCCTGTCTTCAAATTTGTGTTCAAATCTATCTTCAAATTGTCCATCTTAGCTTCCATGCCATTCATCTTAGCTTCCATGCCATTTATCTTAGCTTCCACGCCATTTATCTTAGCATCTGTTAGCTTTTGTGAGCGTGACATTTGTTGCACTTGTTCTTGTAATTTTGATATATCATGTAGCATTTCTTCCTCTTCTTCATGAGTCATGCTAGAGCTTTCAGGTTCCTTACTAGGTGTTTGCATTTTCTTTCCTCGGGGCATCAGTTACCGATAATAATGCTCTACTATGCCCTTTGAATTCCTTCAAAATAAATTTTCAAACCAAGCTTAAGCAAAAATTTAAAAAAATCTACACACCTTTTTTCACTTTGTAGGAGCTCGATATTGCCTCTGATGTATCTCTGTACTTTCCAATCATCTAGTTCTGAATTTGTGACCTGTAGTAGCCTTTGTGTCCTCTTTCCAATGCCACAAGTCTGATCCAAATTGGATTCTCCAAGAAGAGTTATGCAAATCCCAACAGTGACTTATTATAGACTTTCAGTAGAGCGAACTTGTATGAAGTGCCACGAGTCATTTTCGACCTTTGGATCTGAACAAGATATACAAGAAACTACAGTCCGTCCTCTTTCTGTACCTTCTTACGAAATTTCAATCCGATTCAGAGAGAGAAAGTTATGACGATTTTCCCCAGGTCACCTGTTTTGAATGTAATTCAGGAGTCTGCAAAAAGACCAACTTCCTCAGATCATATCTCCGAAAATATCGCACAAAAGCTCTGAAATTTGGACCCAAGGTTCAGCGCGATTTCTTCTCAAATGGGTTTTTTTTGCGACTTCTGAAACGTCACAGAAAAAAAGTTATAGCGAAAATTCCACGATGACCTGTTTGGAGCAGCGAAACCCTAGAATCCAAAGCTCTGATACCAAATGTTATGAAACCAGCTCAAGAAAAGATAGAAAAGATAGATCAACGCCTTAGAATTCAGCCTCTTCGAGGGGGAAACCTCCTTTACATTACATAAATGAACAATTCTTGGATGATTCAAATGACAAAACCTCCTTTCTATATATAGGAGTCTAAGGAGTCACAATATAATCCAGCCGACCTAACAATAATAATATAAAGCCACAAAAATAACAATAGAGGGATTCTATGGGGCACAGAAATAACAATATGGGGGTAATAGGGGCACAAAAATATAAATAAGGGGTATAACTACAATAGTAATGGGGTAATCACTAGTATTATAGGGACCCAACATCTTCTCCATCCGTGCGTTATTTCTAAGCATGATCTTTTTCATCACACTCTTTCTCAACCCGCTCATTCTCCGCACTACCTGGATTACTAAGACTGTCCAGCTATCATATAGTAATTGCGCAGGGACAAGATCCCCTGTGTACAACTTCAACCTACTTCCATTCATTTTTCCAGGGAATGGTTCCCCATTCAACTTCGCTAGATGAACTGTGCCACCATCCGTGATCTCCTTAACGACATATTTCCCTAACTAGTGCATTTGAAATTTCCCTGGAAATTTTGTGAACTTACTGTCATATAGCAACACTAAATCTTCTATCTTAAACATGCACAATTTAATATGCCTATCATGCCATGCTTTCTCGTGTTCGTTCTACACTCGATAGTGAAATCCTGCAAGAAAGAAGTCTTCTTCTAACTCCATGATCTACACGAGTTGCTCCTCCGAGGTCTCATGATTCACCATCTCTGTCAAAGCTACAATACATAAACTTGGCGCAATATACTCCATAGGCATTATTGCTTCAATTCCATAAACCAACCTGAACGGTGTTTGTCCTGTCAACTTCTTACAGGTCGTCCTATATGCCCATAACACTGCTGGGATGCACATATCCCAGTCATTGCTTAGCGCATTGCAGATTCTCTCAAATTTTTTGTTAAATAGCTTCCACCACTCCATTTTCCTGTGGGTGATAGGGCGTTCTCTTCTGATGATACACTTGGAATTATTCAAGAATCACGTTGATCATTTCATTCAAGAAATGGGTACCCCTATCACTCATCAATATCTCAGGGCATCCAAACTGCGTTAAGACATATTCAAATAAAAAATTCGCAGCAGTGGTAGTTGTACAACCTTTCACTGGATGTGCTTCCACCCATTTGATTAAATACTCAGTTGCAGTAATGATATACCGTGCACTCATCTTCTTACCTGGTGGTTGTATTGGACCTATAAAGTTAATGGCTCATTTATCAAATACCTACAACAAGACCTAAGTATTTAAAGGCAATTCATCCCTTCATGAAGGCTTCCCCATCCTTTCACAAGCATCACACACCTTGCAATACACATTAGCATCCTTGTGTAATGTTGGCCACCATAACCTAGCGCGCAAAATATTCTGCGTAGTCGCTTTTCCTGCGTAGTGACCTCTTGCCACTCCTCCATGTGCTTCCGCAAGGATACTAGTGCATTCAAATTCTCGAACATACCTTTGCAGTATCTCATATGTTCCCAATATAAAAAAATCTATCTCGCTTTTTACACAGTTATTACAAAAAGGGAGATAAATGCATCTATTCAGAGCCTATTTTTCGGACTGTGCAAAGGCCTGTTTTTGACATCTGTTTGCAGAGAATATTGTGAATAGTTGGAGCTGAATTTTGGGAAACTGAAAGCGGTGTATCTCAATAACATACTTATCTACAATAAGCTCTTTCACATTTTACATATCTATCTTGGATTGAGAAATACAAAGGTATCACTAGAACCTAATTTTGCAAAATTTATGGGGCAGAATGCACAAGGGAAGGAGGAAATTAGTGATTTTGAAGCCTCATCATCAATTAAGAGTTGCTATCAAATTCGAATTTCTCTTCTTTGTCACCCTCAATCCATAAATATAGTGCCAAATAGATTGATTATTTTTGAGTTTCTTTTATTTAAGTTCTATTAATGTAAAATAGTTTGAGATATTTGTAAAAACAATCTTGATATTTTTTCAAGATATTTGAGTTTAGAATTTGTATAAATACTTCTTCATTTGAAGTATTTTAGGGTGGATTCTTAAACATTTCTATAAAATTCTTGATCAAAATACTGTAAAGCCATTGGATTATTGACTGAGCCAGCAAGCTGGATTGATGAATAAAGACCAAATATTTCAAAGGATTCATGTATTGAGTGAAGTGCAGACAAGTATTTTCTCACATTGTTGTTATCTTTCTTAAAGTTTTTCCATAATGTATTTCTGAATTTGAATTTTATAACTGGAAAAATATCTCAGAATTTGTTTAATTACACTCTGTTTCAACAGTTATATTTTTTCAACTGATATCTAAGTTAAGGAATTCTTAATTGCTCCTTAGTTTAGGTTGTTTCTTGCTAATCCATATCAAAGGATTATTAATTTACCTTTGTTTCATTTACCCTCTATTCCTCCATAATATCTTGGTCTCAGAATTCTTAATTGCTCTATCACCCTGATTAAAACCATTTCACCCTCCTGTTCCAAAGACCTGCACTTTACTTTGCTAGCTTGCCCTCTGAACATTTCCTTTAGTGAGTCGATCCAGTCTGGTTTCCCTTCTATTGACTCCATAGCCCAATGGTATAAATACATCATTCTATCCATCTGCTTTAAGGATCCCATCACCCAATCTCAAATACAAATCAAAAACCCCCTTGAACATTCATAACTAGCCTGAAATCCCTGCAAACAAAGCTAAATAACAAAGAGAGAGCCCTCTCTGAGCCTAGGTTGGCTAGAGTCTATGCTCCAAAAGTGGTTTGCGGTTACCTCGGTGATTTCTTTCTTTAACCTTGAGAAAATACTGAGTGATAACATAGTGGCAACCATACTAGGTAAGACTAAAATTTTCTTCAGAAATCTTTTACAGGTTTAGATTTTATCTATGATGGTGGACAATGATCAAACAAACAAAGGTTAAAATAATCCACTTGGCAACTCCAAATCAATTTCACAATCAAGACTCCATTGGAGGAATGAACCTGAAAGAACACTATGAAAAGATTAACCTTTTAACTTGGATTATTATAGAGTTTTTCAATGTATATTGTATTATAGAGTTTTTCAATGTATATTGTATTTTAGAGAAGATTTTAGATTAATTTTTTATTATTTCCCTTTGAAAATTGTAGATATAAAGTCTCTTTAGACATTTGAGCAACATTCTTCTAACTCTTATTAAGATCATTTTCCAATTGAGGAGCATCAAACAATCAAGACTAATCATACAATCCATGTACATATTCCTATACCTTGTAAAGTTCCTGATAGATATAAGTCACTCATCTTACCTCCTACACTCCATGCTTTCCCTAACAATTATTACAAGTATCTCCCTAGGTTTGATGGAGAAGATGGTAAAATCACTGCCCAAAAACATATTCAAGGTTTTGAGAATTATCTGGACTTATTTGAGATTGATGAAGATGATGTTAGAATCAGACTTTCTGCTCTCTCTTTGCAAAGTAGAGTAAAGAGTTGGTTCAATAATTTACCTATTGCAAGTATCTCAAATTTCCAACAGTTTGGAAAAATTTTCTTTGATATATGGACAATCAAGGTTAATCTTTTTGTGATCATAGAAGAATATAATCAGGTAAAAATACGCCAAATGAAACAATACAACAATTTTTTGACAGATTTAATAAAATCTATTATTCAATGCCATTAAATATAAGACCTCCTCCTGATTCAACTCTCTTGCATTATCCAAAAGCATTTGATCAAGAGATAGAATTTCAGATAAGAGAAAGAAACCCCTCAACACTGGAATAGATTCAAAACATTGTAGTAGATGAAGAAGTTAATTTGCAAATTAGAAGAGAAAAGTTGAAAGTAGAAGCGGAGAAGAACAACATTGCAGAGGTAAAACTCAACATTTTGGTAAGAAAAATAGAGGAAAGGATACAGAAGATCACCATGAAAGATAATTTTTTTGTTCAAAATCATCATGACACATTTATTTCACAAAAAGAAGAGGTTGGTAGTCATGAACAAATTCTTGCTAATTCCAACTACCATAGGTCAAAAGATAGATTTATAGAGCAATATGTGGAGGCAATCTACTGATCTAATGTGTATGTTTGATGACATTACTTCTTTTAATGATTTACTTAAATATGATCAGTATGATGATAATTATGTTCTTCAAATCCAAGCTAGCTTTACAAAGCAATTAGAAACTAATTTTGGAAATAAAGAAATTTAGTTTCAGTAGCTTAAAAACAATGATCATCTTATTCATATCACCTATGAAAGTGAGGAAGAAAGTGCAGAAAATTTGGAAATAAGTGAAGCTTCTTTACCACTATGTTATGAATCATTTCAGTTTTTAAAGGAAATATGGTATAATATCTCCAAAGAAAAGGATGAACATAATGCATAAATCCATGAAGTCCCATTAAAACCCAAATATAATAGGTTGTAACAATCATTCCACATCTTTTATGATCCAATAGCTAATATGTTACATGATGAATGCAATCAAAATTTTTCTCCATTAATTAACTATGAGATTCAAAATTAAGATGATAAAGGTTTCACCAGACAAACATTTCAATCAGTGGAAATATCATCACAAAGCTTATCTGAAAATTTGCAGGGTGATAAACATGAAAATGACATTTCACTTTTATGGCATGGAGGCCATCCAGAATAATTGTACAGTTTCATAGATCAATTAAACATTAGTATATATATTTTGGAAGATCCTTTTGTACAGTTTCTAGAGTCAACAAAGGAAATCAAGTATTTCCTTATCTTCTCATTTGTTGACAATGTTATAATTGGCTTTAGAATCTTAGTTTTAATCAGAAACAAGCACAAGCAACAAAATTCACTAATGTATATGATGCTTGAATGGTTGCATTGGTTGTTTCATTTTACCTAACTAGCAGTTGGACAACTGATTAGAGTAAGTAGGTAGGATTTCAGTTTTTCAGCAGCAAGTTTATTTCAGATCAGATTTCAGTACAACATGTGTCAGATTTCAGTTTGCAGAAAAGGCTATGATTTCAGTTCAAGATTTTCAGTCACAGAGATTATACAATAAGGCAAAAATCACAAAAGAATAGTTTACAATGTAACTTCAGTCACAATTCAAAGGCTATTGATCTTAAAGTTCTTTACATTTCACCAGGAAATTCCATCCCCATGTGGAGCCACTGTTAGAGTCCTATAGTGATAGGATTCATAATTTTGAATTGGCTAAGGTTAAGCCTTGTAATATTGTACATACCTTTGCTTTTTGCAAATTTTTTCCATATTAAAAATTAAAAAATGTAAAGAGGGTGTGTCCTAAAATAAATATCAAAGGACAAAAAGAATAAGAAAAGATCAAAAAAATAAAAATATATGAACCCAAACACAAAAACAGATCATGAAAGTGTGCAAGTCTAAATGCCACTACTATTTTACTTCTTCTGCAGATAATGGTTGTGTGCAGCTTATCATACATGCCACAACCCATGGTAGTCAAACTGCTTAATCTTGACTGTTTCATGCTTTGAATTTTATGTTTATAGTTAGAGAATAAAATATGACCAAATAACTTAATCTTGGTAGATCATTAGATAGGTAGAGAAAATAAAAGGAGCTCATGAATTTAAGTTGAGCCCTTGGAAGATATAAGGTTAGAAGTTTGTTTTATAAAAGAAAAGGAAAGAAAAATGTCTACTAGCTTAAATGCACCTAAATAAGTGAAGAAAAAATGTTAGGGTAAGTAAGGGGTAAGTAGAAGAAAGGTTGATGAAGTATAAATTTGATTGGACAAAAGCACATTTATCATGCTTAAACATATGTTTCAATGTGCATGAGCAATTAAGAAAGCAAAAGAAAAGGTTTAGAAGTTGATTTAATTGACTTCCCCTCATTCATTCCATCCCTATAATTACTAATTTCCCCATCCACAAGTATGTTCTAGTACTAAAAATCCTTCAAGTCATAAAGGCTCAGAGCATTTCTCTGACTTTTGGTGGGACCGAACCCTCAGCTTAATGACATATGGACATCAAGTGTTAGAATTCCCTTCATAAAATTCATTTCCCTTCATTACCCTAATAAAACCCCTTTTCCTAAGGTTAAACTCCATTTGCCTATGAAAAGTAAAAAGCCCCATGTTAAATTCCATTTCACTAAAAATACCCACGAAAAGATTTTTTCTTAAGTATAAGTGTATGTAAAGGAAAAACGCAAATATTACATTATACTTAGCATTATTTTCATTCCGCTCATTTCAGTTCATATTAGTTTCTAACTTAATAATATACCTCCTGATATACCTTTTTTCCTCGTATATAAATAAATCCCCGTATATATTAACCCTACCCTTAGTTTAACTATAAACTATATTTTTACCCTATCCCCCCAACAAAACCCTCTTAACTCACCAATTCTCCGTAAAGTTAAGATAATCCATTCATTAAACCCCGTCTGATCATTTAATCCCATGTTTAACTCATAAATAATCCCAAACCATGACGCAATTAAATCCCCGAGCCCCCCATTAATTCCCATCATTTACCCCCGTGCAACTTCACCTCCCCATCACCGTTGATTGTCCCCTCCCCCCCCCTCCCAACATCCAACGGCATGTAATCATGTCATTCATGCCCGATTTCCACCCTCTAACCACCCGATAGAATGGTTTTCCTCCCGGCCCCTGATGCTATGTGTCAAACAATGAATGGGATCAGGCAACCCCTCCCAAATACCGCCCGCACCACAGAAGTGGTGCGATGGACCTCCCAAACCAGTTCCCCCTTTCAACCAAAAACCATCACTATTAATCAATCAATGAACCCACAAAAAATTAACCTTTTTCGCTATAAAAGCCCATCTACCCCTCTTTTCACTCTTTTTGCGCAATTACCATTGACAATTCAAAAAAGCCGTTGCGACTCCTGCAACTAGCTAATTCACTCATAGACCTCTGCCATTGCTCCACAGACATTGCAGATAGCCCAGATCATTCATTAGTCCATACCAGAACTGCACGAACCTATGAAACCTCCATCAACTACCAGTAACAGTCAATTTCACCCAATTCCAGGAGAATGATGAATGTAAAATTACCTGATGCAGAATGGTGGGAGACAATGACTGATTTACTGTGATAAATTTATAGCAAAAAGCTATTGCACAGTAAAAACAAAGTAGCCAGGTAAATAGGTTGAAACAACACATCAAGGTCAAAGTGTATCAGATGAGAGAGTATCAGTAAAAGTGTATCAGATTGAAAAATCAAAGTGAAGATAGATGAAAAAACAGAGTAGAAATGGTACATTTTCCAGAAATTTCCTGTTTAAGTCATAATTTTTCAGAAACTATTGTGGCTAGTCCAAGATGTAGTTTGAGAAACTAGAGGATGTTTTGGTTCCTAAAAGGCCAATATACAAAAACCTATCTCACTTTGTACACAGGTATTACAAAAATGGAGATAAATGCATCTCTTCAAAGCCTATTTCAGACTGTGCAAAGGCTTGTTTTTGACATCTATTTGTAGAGAATATTTTGAACGGCTGGAGCTGAATTTTGGCAAACGGAAAGAGGTTTATCTCAATAACATACTTATATACAATAACCTCTTTCAGATATCTATCTTGGATTGAGATATACAAAGGTCTCACTAGACCATAATTTTGCAGAATTTATGGGGCAGAATGCACAAAGGAAGCAGGCAATTAGTGACTTGGAAGCCTCATCATCAATTAAGAGTTGCTATCAATTTCGAATTTCTCTTCTTTTTCACCCTCACTCCATAAATATAGTGCCAAATAGATTCATTAGTTTTTATTTTCCTTTATTTAAGTTCTATTAATGTAAAACAGTTTGAGATATTTGTAAAAACAATCTTGATATTTTTTCCAGATATTTCAGTTTAGAATTTGTATAAATACTTCTTCACTTGAAGTATTTTAGGGTGGATTCTTAGACATTTCTATAGACTTCTTGATCAAAAGACTATAAACCCATTGGAGAATTGACTGAGCTAGCAAGCTGGATTGATGAATAAAGACCAGATATTTCAAAGGGTTCGTGTGTTGAGCGAAGTGTAGACAAGTATTTTCTCACATTGTTGTTATCTTTCTTAAAGTTTTTCCATAAAGTATTTCTGAATATGAATGCTATAACTGGAACAATATCTCAGAATTTGTTTAATTACACTTTGTTTTAACAGCTAGGCATTTAAATGTTTTCAACTGATATCTAAGTTAATGAATTTTTAATTGCTCCTTAGTTTAGGTTGTTTCTTGCTAATCCATATCAAAGGATTCTTAATTTCCCTTTGTTTTGATTACCCTCCATTCCTCCTTTATATCTCGGTCTTAGAATTCTTAATTGTTGTATCACCCTGATTAAAACCATTTCACCCTCCTGTTCCAAAAATCAGCACTTTACTCTGCTATCTTGCCCTCTAAACATTTCGTTTAGTGAGTTGATCCAGTCCAGCTACCATTCTATTGACTCCATAGCCCAATGGTCTGAAGACATCATTCTATCCATCTGCTTTAAGGATCCCACCACCAAATCTCAAATACAAATAAAAAACCTCCCTGAACATTCATAACTAGCCTAAAATCCTAGAAAACAAAGCTAAATCACATAGAGAGAGCCCTCTCTGAGCCTAGGTTAGCTAGAGCCTATGCTCCATGTGTGGTTTGTGGTTACCTCGGTGATTTCTTTCTTTAACCTTGAGAAAATACTGAGTGAAAACATGTAGTGTGTAGACCATTGCTAGCCCTTAATTCTCTATGGTGGAGTAATTCTTCTCAGCTTTGGATAACTTTCTGCTCGCGAAGGCTATCAGATGATCAATATCTCCTTCACCTACCTGTGTTAATACTGCACCCAGTGTAATGCAAGAGGCATCTACATGCACATGGAACTCTTTCTTCCACTCCAGAAACACCAAAATAGGCGTTGTCACCATCTTTTCCTTCAAGACATCCAAACTACGTTGAGAATCTTCATCCCAGCAAAACATCACATCTTTCTTTAATAATTTCTCCATCGGTGTGGTTATCTGAGCATATGCCTTGATAAACTCACTGTAATATGATCAGACAAAAATTCCAAAGGGAACATAGAATATGCACTTCTTCAAGTTTAGCGTGATTTGATACCTTTGACATGTATCTAGGATAAGGCACAGACTCACAACATGGTGCTTCACTAACCCAAACACAGTCCAATCATTAAAATACAATTCCAAAAATTTATGAATAAATTCCTTGAACACAACAATCACAACCTGGGGAAAGATTGTAGGTGCATTCTTCAAACCAAATGGCATGACTGTATATTGAAAGTAACCTCACTCCGTCACAAAGGTTGCCTTGCTTTGATCTTCTAGTGCGATCTTTATTTGATGATATCCCGAAAAACCATAAATGAATGAATAAGCCTCTTGCCCGCCAACATTCTCTAATACTTCATCAACAAACAATGTTGGAAACAGATCATGCACATAAACATCATTCAGCTTCCTCAGATCTACGCATATATGAATTTTTCCTTTCTGTTTCTTCTCTTGGACCACCATTGGGCTTACCCAATCTAATTTCTCTACTGGCTCAATAATATTGGCATCAAGCCTCTTATCCAGTTCTTAGGGCACCTTCTCTTTATATTTTTGATTTAGTCGATAGGGCCTTTGCTTAACAAGCTTCACATCAAGCTTCAAAGTCATCACACCTAAATCTCTGATGATCCCTTTCAAATTTGAAAACTTCGTGGGGAATAAATCCTAGTATTGGTGCAGTAGAGAAACTACCTTATCAACCGTATCTTCGTCCAAATAGTTGCCTATCTTCACAAACTTAGGTTCTGCTTCAGATCCAATGTTTACTTGTCGATTTTTCAAAGGTTGAGATATATCTGGGTTTGCCACCTTCGGTCCTTTGACTTCGCACTATCCTTCGGTCTCTGGAATGGTAATATTTTGTGGATCTTCTTATTCTTCTTCAACCGTCACATTGTAACACTCTCACACATGGCACAACTGTGTACTCCAATCTGTTTTATCCCATTCTACCGGTTCCTTCGACATTCTGAATATAATGGCTTTTATATCTTGGAGTGCTTCATCAATGCTCTAAAATCCAGCCTCAAAGATGAAAGTTAACAGAAAAATCTCCCTTAAAATTTCCCATTTGGCTGTCCCATGGCAAAGCTCCGTCTCCATATACCATTTCATTTGGATTGTATCTAAGGTATGACAAAAAATGTACACCCATTTTGGTTGTGGTTCTATTTCCCAGGCCTTAGTCCATCATTCCAAATGATTGTGCAGATCATCCTTCCCACTGTATTTTTTTGTTATCTAAGTATTAACATATCCAAACCTTAATTTCATCATTCTTCTATATTCCTTCCATCCAGCAAAGTTCTCCTTGTGCGTACCCCACCAATGGGCAGGCATAGCGCGTAGCGGCAATTCCAGTGCCTTGAAGCAATGTTCTTCTGGTACTTCCCTTTCAAATTCATCCAAAAATAGCTCCACATCAGTCAAACCATCATAATGCAGAAGATTTCTTACCTCAGTCAAGACGCACCGCAATGATTTGGTCATCATATTGCAACGGAGTGTAGATACTTCACGTAACTTATTCTGCCAGTGTTCAAGTTCTTCATCTGAATCTAAGGTGTAGGAGATATCCCTATCCCACACAATTCGTCCATCTGCTCTAGGATTTATCCAATCCTCATCTCATGCAGTTATCTTGTATCTCTGATCCAGATCATCGTCACTTTCTACATAGTCATGAACAGGTTCAGTATAACACGTTCCTTCTGCAGGGTCTAGTGGTACTACAACCATAAGTGACTTATTTTCAAATGTCATCTTCTAATTCTTCAAGTTGATTACCCCATTCATATCAATAGCCCAGTCAATTCCTAGTAGCGTGGGGTATGGGTTACTATAATCCGCTATTTCAATGACCTCAAAGTCAGCCAACACGCTTGGGCCCTCAATGTCCACCATTACACCATATAAGCGCCCCATAGAGATATTCTTTTGCTAACTTTCCATGCGCAACTAAATAGGATACCACTACAGCATAGGTATCCCCATCCTTTCCCACATCTATCTAGGTAGGCCATTCAAATTAGACCCCATATCCAAGATTACCTGGTCCATTTCGTATTCACCTATCTGTGCAGTCAGTCTCATCTCGCATCCTGTGCATTTCTTATTCTTACCAATTTTTCTCAATGTACACTAGTCAGTAGCAGTCTTTTCTTTATTTGTGTACTTGTCGATTAACTATTGCAACCCCTCTACTCCTTTTTGATCGTGCAGTAACTTCATACAAGTCTTTAGAAAAGTAGCTAGTATTGAAGGATCTACTTCTTGCGTCACACTAGTCTCTGTCAATTTCTCCTGACCTCCTAAGGTCGAGGCCTTAGTGAAGTTATTCTTTGCTTCCATGAAAGTCTCTTTAACATGATTAAGATCAAAATCTGCTTCCTTCTAAGGAGACTTGTGCACCCACCCTTCATCCTTAGCCTGCTTACCTTTATTTGCACCAATCGCCATACCACTTCTAGTCACTATATTTACACTGTGATCTTCTTCACAGGGCTCAACCCTCATCATTTGAATGTTTTACGTAGGTTGCTGGGGTTACACCTTCTTTTGTTGCATATTTTCCATAAGGACTGGACATTCCTCTATGACATGGTCAAACTGTCGGAAATACTGACACGAGGGACGCATGGGATTTGTACAATCTCGTATGAAGTGCCCTACTTCGCCACAGTTATAATAGATGACTTGCCCACACCCTCAACCTGGTCCACTACCTCTTCCTCATCCTCGACCTTTGAATCCTCCACGTGCTGCTCATGTGCCTTGATCCTGAGGCTGGTTTTTTGCTTGCATTCGGTAGGTAGGGGTTCTATCCATCATCAACTCATAACTTCTACAATGGCATTCATCATGTACCACATATTTACAGAAATTGCAAAGCAACCGGTGAGGGGTTTGTACAAACTTTTGTAGTAAATTGCATTTATCAGTCACATGTTTTCTTGTAACCTAACAGATAGTGCACCACAACACAACCCTTGTACTCGTCCCAATGTTATTCTCTGGTTTCAGGGGAATAGGCCCTCCCCCAATAATATAGTTCTTATATACGGTAAATGGTCCTTATTATGTCCATGAATCTTAAATTTTAGACACCAGACCTCAGCACACACCTCCAACTGAGCTTACTTTTCTTTCTTCAAGCTCTGCAAATCCAAGTGCAGGCTTTCTAGCTATGAGTGAATCTTTTGCACTCCAAAGTTCGTATCCTGTAAAGGTGAGGCGTCCAGCCTCATCATGATCTCCAAGGCTTCCACTTGCATTGCTATCATCTACTGTGATAGAGGCACTCTCAAGTGCGGCAAGAGCGATGCTATATACCAGTCACGATGCTGGGAATTCGTGATTATCATATTGGCCTACCTAATCAGGAATTTCAACCTTTGATCAAAATCCCAAGGCATTTCATCTACCTTTTGTCAGATTTCCTTAAATTCAATTACTGACTGTGCCTCTAACTTAGCCTTACTAAACTCCCTGTTCAGAGCTTGCTGGGTGTCTGCCAATGTTGCATTGGGTTATCAATGCAATACTTGATGTACCATGTTAAGGCACGCTCCTGTAAGGTTGTAACCAACTGTTGTTTCTTAATATTATCATATGTAATATGTTGTGATGTCCATATAGCTCTTACGACAAACCAAAATTGTTTGGGATATTTTCTCCCTAACCCTTTAAAAATTGGCATTTTCACCACGTTTGCCATGTTGAATGGTGGAAGTGGAGGTGGAGGGGGTGAATGTGTAGGTGTATGAGGCGGAGGAAGAGGTGGGGTGGATGGATGAGGTATCCTTGGGATACCCTGTGTAATTAACTGAATTGCACTTCACGGCATAGTCAGCATCACCACTTCGTCGTCACTTGAAGGGGCTTCGATGAGCGGACTATATTCTGGACTTGATCCTCCATTTCTTATAAAGACTATCCCGCTTTGCATAGCCCCAAACATTAAGGTAATTGCATAACCCTCTTTTCACATAATAACATTTTAATCCTAGTTTTTAACGATTTAAAATACTTACCTCGCGGTCCTTTAAAGAGCCTTCATTCTGCTTCGCTATAGCTAATATTTATGTTAACCATGAAATAAGTCACAAAAATTCCCATTGTGCAATTAATCCAATGATCCAAAACCCACGCGATATTGATTTCTGATGCCTCCAGATGCCGCACAAGTTCAGGGGTCCACACTATAGGAATGTCAAGCCTCCTCATCCCCTGACTAGTGACCAACTTAGACAACCACTCATGTAGTTCCTCAGGGAAGAAACAAAAGAATTCGTTGGTCTCATCTATGTATAAAAATCTCTACAACCACTGTTCCTTGGATAATTTAGGGCTCCTGTTCTCTTGGGCTGTGAATGTGTGCACATTTCGATCAATCCACTTGTCAATCTCTTTCTTCGTAGGGAACCATTTATCACACATCTCTTAGATAGATCTCGATCCCGAAAACGGAACCATTTGTTGGCTTAAGGGGGCCTAACCCAGGTTCAGAGTTGTTTGCACTAACAAACAAAATCCTAACCATTGGCCCTTTCGGAAACAACCTGCATAGCGCAGGTCGTAGTCTCACCCGAAGCAGGATTAGGGGATGCTAGAACCAGGTTTCTGCATCTAGAGACAGTGTGATAAGTGACCTTAAGCCTTGGTAGCTCAGATCTACCTTCATGCAGATCTATATCCTTCTATGGCTCGCTATTGCAACTCTAAGGAAATGGATTCTAGACCTTTGTGAAGGTCTATGATCAGAATTTATAGACACTAAGGAAGTAGTCTATCTACTTTCGCACACTAATTAATAAATCTAGATCTTCCTTCACGCAGATGTATCAAATTCGCTAGAAATCATAACAGATTCAACATTTGTCTTTGTGAAAATAGATAATAACTTAGTTCATGCATAATTATTATAGATTCAGTAGGTTTGCGCGGCAATTATACATTATTTCATAGAAACGTATTAGTGAGCGATATCACATAACATAACATAAACAAAATTAACAATAATACTTGGATGCAAGATATTTCTACAAAATCACTCTTTATTAAGCTTCATCATTCAGTTACAGACTACTTCATCCTGCGCACTCAACGGTGGAATTACCAAGGCCTTATGCGCACTCAGCTACTGGAGCCTTCCCCTTTCACCTAAGTACAAGAAGAAGAGCCTTCCTGCCTTAGCGCTTGCCCAAACAATCTCTAGCTTCACTTTTCTTTGTTACTAACTTACTCACTTTTCTAGACTCGCTATGACTCAAATATATAGCATTTCCAATACAATTCCATGGCTCGCAGCCCATGGGTGAGTCTCAAACAGATCTATTTACTTACCCAAACAAGGGGCTAAAGTCCCTTTGATTCCTATATAGTTGCGGGCTCCGCATCCACATTTCGTGGAGACTTTACATTCTTTACAAAATTTTTACAAAATTGGGTTAAACTAACCCCAAAACTGACCCTGGGGACCTATCCCAATAGTTGCTACCACACGTGAGATTACCTTTGACACAACAGAAAATAGAGACTCAAGTTGAATATTTGGAGTTGGCAATGAAGTTATAATATTCGTCTATAGGTGATGCAAATGTGGGTATGCATCAGATCAAGAGTTAGTTGGCAAATTTGACTCTGTAATTACAGGATATGAAGAAGAGTAAGGAAGTTCGTGAAGAAGTGTGGCGTACAAAATTCAAAGTAGAAGGTCACTCTAAATATAATGTCCTATGCTTGGAAATTACATAGCTAGTGGAGCACCTAATCCTTTGAATGCTAGATCTAGTTTATGGTGCGAGATATGAAGAATTATAGGTGAACATCACTTTGAAGATTTCTATTTTTTACAAAAATATGTGCAGACTGTGAAGAACTTATTTTGAAAATTCTGTAAATCGATGGGGCATGATGAAAATAGTTGTCAAGCCTATGAATTGATGATGGATCATGGTGATGATACATATAGAATTCAAGCCGAAGAATAAGGACATGAAGGAAGTGGACAACGTTATGGTCGAGGTGGCTATGTAGGATGAGGTGGAGGTCATATTATTTGTTATAACTGTGGCCAGGGAGGTCAATTTACAAGTTATTGTCAGAATCCAACTACGACCTCTAAGTATTGTAAAGCATTTTATCGTGTAATAGAAGATTTTCTTGTACTTATAGTGAAAATGCAAGAAAAGAATAATCCATAACTGACCCAAAACATTCAGATAATGACTTTGGAACTGAGGAAATATGAACCTCACATCAATATTGTAACAAGGAGTGGAGCTGTGACGGGAAATGACAAAGTAGATGGGAAAAAGGTAGTTGAAGATACATGGGTTAGAAATATTATAGAGAAAGCACCGAAGTTCGATATTCACAAGGAAAAGGAAGTCTTCATGGAAGAGAAGCGATGCTTTATGGACATAGGAGCTTTGACATCTAGCACACAGTCGATGCAGAAGAAGAACAACGACATAATAACAACTGCGACACAAGATATGGATCCAGGTATGTTAAAATATCTCCTACAAAATTGTATGAAGTTGATACGAAACCATAAAGTTGTAGAAGGACTGCAAGAATTGATAGACTCCTATGCATCTAAGGAAGTAACATAGAGTGAAATGCGCGAAGTAAACAATTTATATAGTTAAAAGTCAATTGGAAAGGAAATGAGGCATAGTGCACAAATAGGAGAATACGATATGGACCAAGTTATATTAGACCTGGGATCTGAAGCTAATGTCCTGACGAAGAAAACATGGGAACTAATGGGTAAACCAAAGTTGCAATGGTCACCTATTCATCTAAGAATGGTGAATGAACAAAAGATTTTTCCTTTAGGAAGATTATCAAGCATTACAGAGGACATTGAAGGAGTGCGCACTACTACAAATTTTGAGGTAATACAAATTGTTGATGACAGTAACCCATATCCTGCAATACTTGGATTGGATTTGGAATTTGCTAACATGGCTATAATCAGCTTTAAAAAGAGTCGAATGATATTTGAAAGAAACAATATGAGAGTGATTTTTCCCTTAGATCCATCAGAAGGAGCAAGGTATACTGAACCTGTTAAAGAGGAGTATAGCGCAGTTGATATAGATAACATCTATGAAGTGGCAACCAAAGAAGAAGAATGGATTAACCCTACTGTAGATGGAAAGATGATTTGGGAGCATGACAAGTCTTGTGCTTCAGATTTGGAAGAAGAATTAGAAAATTGGCAAAACAGATTACATGAAGTGTCTACAAGGTGATGTGCAAGAATGAATAAATCACTTCGTTGTATAACCTCCGAGGTATGTAATTTTCCTTACTATGATGGTTTGGGTGATATAAATATTTTTTTTGAATAATATGAAGAATAAGTACGAAAATGTCAAATATAATTAGCCCTGGATATAGCCCTAAGAGCTACTCCATCTAGATGGTGGGGTACACATAAGAAGAACATAGGAACTTGGTAAGAATGTCGAAGGTTGATATGGGTAAGGTTTGATCAAGTAGATATAGAGATGAAAAATAAATATGATGGTCAAACTAATCATAGAGACAACATCCAACTTTGCATGACAACATGGAAGGAAATTCCACAAGAAGAATGGGTGCATGGGTTCATCCATACATTAGAGACAATTCCTCAAAACTGGTATTTGGAAACAGAACTTTGACATGGGACTGCGAGCTAGACAGAGATGATTGATGGGTTTATATTGACATTTAGCTTTGATGATGACTATCCCTATATAGATTCAACCCTTTAGATAGTTAAAAAGATAATTTTTGAAAATGATATTCCACTCACTTGGCATCCTGATTGGGTTGCGCAGCTACAGAATATATTGGAATGCTACAACATCGCTGCAGAAGAAGATGAAGACCCTCACAATATTGACATAGCAGAATCGCAAGGTTACTGTGAAGTGAATGGAACTGAGATAGAAATGCCTAATATAACAAATCCATTAAAGACAAAGAGGGTGAATATAGGATCAAAATATGAGCCAAAATTTACAATCGTAGGAGATTACTGAGATGAAGAAACAATCAGAAAAGTGACAGATCTTTTGCATGAATACCAGGATTTATTCCCCACTAAGTTCTCATATATGAAAGGCATAGTAGGAGACTTGGGAGTTATGAAGATTCCTTTGAAACCTGATGCGAAGCCAGTTAAGAAAAGGCCTTATAGACTGAATCCAAAATACAAAGAAAAAGTGAAGAAAGAACTTGAGAAAATGATAGTAGCTGGAATCATTGAACCCGTGGAAGAATCAGAGTGGGTAAGTCCTATGGTAGTACAAGAAAATAAAACACAGGGTGAAATCAGGATTTGTGTTTATTTAAGGAAGTTAAATGATGCATGTCTACATGATCCATTTCCTACTCCTTTCATCGATGAAGTATTGGACAATGTAGGAGGTCAGGAAGCCTATTCATTTATAGGTGGATTTTCAGGATACCATTAGATTAGAATTGCACTAGAGGATTGACATAAGACCACATTCGCTACAGAATGGGGCTCATATCAGTATACAGTGATGCCTTTTGGGTTGAAGAATGCCCATGTCTTATTTTCAAGAGTAGTGGTCACAACTTTCAAAGTATATTCACATGTTTTTGGAAACATGTTGCGAGCTTAAGGTTGATGCTCGACACATGCAGGTAGTATCACATTTCTCTGAATATCAAGAAGTGTATATTCTGTGTACCTTTTGGTATATTGCTAGGACACATTGTTTGCAAGCAAGGATTGATGGTGGATCTTGCGAAGATTTCTATCATTGTGAATTTACCTCCACCGAAGACCGTGTGGAAGCTTCTCACCACATTGGGACATATAGGATATTATAGAAAGTTTATCAAAGGATATGCGTAGATCGCTGTGCCTATGGAAAAACTGCCGAGAAAAGATGTAATGTTTCTATGGAATGAAGAGTGTCAAAAGAGCCTCGACACACTAAAAGAAAATATGGTGACTGTGCATATCTTGGTTTTTCGAGAATGGAATAAGGACTTTCATGTTCATATGGATGCTTCATGCATAACTTTAGGAGTAGTATGGGCACAGTCTGGTGCAAGAGAAATAGATCACCACATAGATTTTGTAAGTAGGAAATTGTCTAAAGCAGAGAAAAACTATACAACCATAGAAAGAGAAGGTCTAGCTATGGTATTGATCCAAATGGAAAATGGCATCAACCCATGGTACTCATCCACCCATATTATTCATCGACCCATGGAATTTACCCATGGTATTTTAAATGGCAACCGCCCGTGGTATTGTAAAATCCACCCATGGTACTCATCCACCCATATTATTCATCGACCCATGGAATTTACCCATGGTATTGTAAATGGCATCCGCCCGTGGTATTGTAAAATCCACCCATGGTATTCATTCACCCATGGAATTGACCCGTGGTATTGTAACTAAGAAATACTATAAGTAACAAGTCACATTTTGTAAAAGGACAGATGGTCCGCCACAATGTAGCCTTTACAGTTATTATCGGATTTAATAAAAAGTTTCTTTGTGGTTTTTGTTTATTGGGAATTATCCTTTTTTTTTCTTCTGGAAATTTCAATCTTTCAGATCTTGGGGGCCTTTCCCCCAAGATCCATTTCAAGTTTTAGATCTTTGGGGTCTCTCCTCCCAAGATCCATTTCAGTCTCTTAGATCTTGGGGGTCTCCTCCTAAGATCCGGATCAGTGGTATCAGAGCAGGTTATGATTCCATGGGAATGAGGGTTTGATGCATATTTCAGTTTCAAATTTTACAGCAATATTCAACAAACTTTAGGCATGTGCTACAACCTCCACAGAGCACTTTCTTGGGTCAAGCAGGAAGAATTTTTCTTTTTTCATTTTTTTGCAAGTATTTTTTTGGGCAGTGACATTGCAGATCAAATCTGAAACATTTGGTACAAAATTTACAAAAAAAAATACCAGATCTGGATTCCTCTTGAAAAATCACCCAATTTAAAAAAAAAATGGGTCGAATTGGAGTTTGGATGTGGGAGATATCACTGATTTAAAATCAACTATTTTATCAGAATTTTTGTGACGGCGGAACTGTTGCAGCGCGAATCTGAGATCTCAAAGTGTCTAGATAAGGATTTACAACTCATGGGAAGATGAAAAATGATCCTTCTACTTCTAAAAATACGTTATAATAAATATTCTGAGTTATATTGGCCGAGTTATGTCCATTTTAATTCTGGAGCAGCATTCGGAGTGGGTTTCCATTGGAGACGTGCCCTCCCACCCCACTTTAGTAGGCACCTTCTTCACATTCATCAGTTTCAACATAGCAACATTCGGCTTGGGTTATTTGGAGACATGCCCTCTCACCCCAGGCTATGTAGGCACCTGCTACTTCATCAGCAACCAACATCATGGTTATGGGTCAACCACATACAATCCTTGTCATCGAAGTCCATTTGCTAGGCCGCACACTATCAGAATCACAGTTGGTCACAAGCATTACAGGGTATCTCTATCCTCGGATCTTCGTTTATCAGGGGTTTGGGTTAACCACATAAAACCCTTATCTTCAGTGGTTCTTCATATTCAACAAAGGCTTCGCAGGAGGGAACTTTACGCAATGGGGACCATTGCTTCTTAAGGAGGGAGGAATGATCCGAATGGAAAATGACATCAACCCATGGTACTCATCCACCCATATTATTCATCGGTCCATGGAATTTACCCATGGTATTGTAAATGGCATCCGCCCGTGGTATTGTAAAATCCACCCATGTTACTCATCCACCCATATTGTTCACCGACCCATGGAGTTTACCCATGGTATTGTAAATGGCATCCGCCCGTGGTATTGTAAAATCCACCCATGGTATTCATTCACCCATGGAATTGACTTGTGGTATTGTAACTAAAAAATACTATAAGTAACAAGTCACATTTTGTAAAAGGACAGATGGTCCGCCACAATGTAGCCTTTACAGTTATTATCGGTTTTAATAAAAAGTTTATTTGTGGTTTTTGTTTATTGGGCATTCTCCTTTTTTTTTTCTTCTAGCAATTTCAATCTTTCAAATCTTGGGGGCCTTTCCCCCAAGATCCATTTCAAGTTTCAGATCTTGGGGGTCTCTCCTCCCAAGATCCATTTCAATCTTTTAGACCTTGGGGGCCTCCTCCCAAGATCTGGATCAGGTATATGCATTAAATAAATTCAGACATTATTTGTTGGGATCACATTTATAGACTTTCACAAATCAATCCACACTAAATTTTTTTTCCACTGGAAAAATCAGTAATTTCCATTAAAAGTTTAGAAAATTACATAAGTAGATGCCTTGGCATTGCTGTGATGTTCATTCAAAATCACCTCGCAGGGTGTTGATCAGATCATGTTGCAAAAATAAGGAAAATACATCTATGTGTCTGGCTGTTTTAGCCTGTTCGAGATCGCATAGGATCCATTTGCATACAAAATATCATCCATTTTTATGTACAGTTCATCATGACAAAAAAGCTTTTCTACTGTCGTCTATCGGGACTATTGTCCCGCTGGTCTCTGTGATCGATATATGGTCTATGATAAAACCTGTGTTCTTCAGTCCCCTGCTGCTCCACAATTAGCCATTCGCCTCTGGGAAGTACCGAGGCCTCTTTGGATAGTTTGTCAGCCTCACAGTTATGCTCTCTGTAAATGTGTAAACAGGAGAAATAATTAAAAGCAGCTTTGAGAGTATGTGCATCAAATAATAAATTGTTGAGTGTGTGAGCATGGCATGTGGAGTCATTATTGATCCAGTTCACAACCACCATAGAATCCCCAAATACATTCAGATTTGTGCACTGATGAGATAATGCGAAATGCATTAAATTTCGAATGGCAGATAGTTCAGCGAAATTATTCGATCCTGTGCCGAATCCCATTTTTACAAGGAATCTGTGCTGTTCGTTTATATGTAGAATAAAACCTCCTCCACACCCTGTTTGATTTGCTGCCCCATCGAAGAACGCCCATGGGGTCGATCTATCAATGGCAGGCATCGCCCGAATCGTCCTGGTTCGTGTGGGGGGAGGGTCGGGTAGTTCATGGTATGCAGCGAGGATTTTTGTTCAATCTGTGGCCAATTCACAGCCTGTTCCTCGAATATCACACGGTTCCGTGCGAGCCAAATGTACCATGATGCCACGAGGGGGAGGTTTAATAACTTGGAGCCCGGATGGCTTTGGGTCCAGGTGGACCATGCACCGGTGAGATCATCTCCAGTCCAGGTCCTCGCAATGCCCAGGTGAGTGCAAATATTGTTCCATAGCGCGAGTACAGCCGGACAATGGAGGAGTATGTGTTCTGTAGTTTCGGATGCCGCCTTACAGAAGATGCACCATGAGGGACCGAAGACGGCTCTGTGCGAGAGATATTCGCCTGTGGGGACGATGCCTTTGAGGGCACACCAGAAGAATAATCTGGATCGGGGAGGGGCGATTAATTTCCAAATGTTATGCCACCACGAGGGCAGGTTATCAGGTATCCTGTGAGAAATGAGTTCTCTGTATCCATATTTGGGAGCGTATATACCATGATCCGCCTTGCACCATATGAGTTCGTCAGGTCCCTGTTTGATGCGGATATGGGATTCGGTCAAGGCATGTATGTATTCATTCCATTCCTGGTGCCACTGCAGAGGGAGATCGAGCTGCTGTGCAGATTTCCAAGCTTGTGAGAAAATGTCTGTGCGCTGTTGATCTGCAATATGGACAAAATTTCGAATATTCCGATTATGGAGATGAGTAATGAGGTCGCGTGTGAGGGTGTGCCTGCCCCCACAATTGATCCACGGGTCCATGCCAATCCTGCCCAGCGACCCATCGTTGATTCTCCATACAAGGTTATCTCGGATGAGTGGAAGGGAGTGTATCAGAGCCTTCCAGATTGATGAGCATCCCTTCGATGACCAAGATGGTAATCTAGCCCAGTCCATTATATCCTGGGGCCAGATGTATTTGTGATAGGACACATGCGCCCAAAGATTTTGACTAGTTAATAGGGTCCATCCCATCTTGGCTGCAAGTGCCCTAGCGAAGTCAGGGAGGTCTTTGAGACCCCAACCGCCCCATTTTTTGGGCAAAGAGATCTTCTTCCAGCTTATCCAAGCATACAATCTTTTGTCCTGATTTCCATTCCAGAGATAACGGTTGCAGAGCTGCTGTAGCCGTCCGAGGATATTCCTTGGTATCCATGCTAGTGCCATCCAGAAAACCGGTGTAGCCTCTAATACTGATTTGATGAGCACCAATCTGCCTGCCCTAGAGAGGAATCTGAAGCTCCAGCCCGAGAGTCTTTTTTCCAATTTGGCCACCAACCAGACCCAATCCGCAATTCGATGACAGGTAGGCTTCAGATTGAAGCCCAAGTATTTGAGGCCTCTGTCCAGAGGGTGCGCATTGTAGGGGAAAGCCTGAAGGGCTAGCTGAGATTCTTGTACCGAAGTATGGGTACAGGTGATGGTTGATTTCAACTGATTTGGTAACATACCTGTTGCAGCAGAGAAGAGTTGCAGGATCTTTGAAAAGGTTCGAGAGTCCCGGATACTGCCATCAAGTATGATGAGAACATCGTCCACGAAGAGCAGGTGAGTGAGAAAGCAATGATCGGATATACGAAGGCCCCGGATATCTCCAGATCTCTTGGCAGAGTCCATGAGTCGGCTAAGTCCTTCCATGACCAATAGGAAGAGCAGAGGAGATAGGGGGCATCCCTGTCTCAGTCCTCTCTCAGAGTGAAAAAAGGGGGAGGCCGATCCATTAATGAGAATGCTGAATGTGGGAGATGATATACAGGCCATGATCCATGTTATGAAGGAATGGGGAAAACCCAGATGGATGAGGATCATTTTGATGTAGAGCCAGCTGACCCGGTCAAAGGCTTTGGAGAGGTCAATTTTGAGGAGGATGGCCTTTAGGTGTCTGGACCATATGGAGTGTATGGCTTCTTGTGCCAGGCCAATGGCCTCATGAATCTACCTAGATTCGAGGAAGGCAAATTGTTGCGGGGCAATGGATCTGGAGAGGATAGGTCTAAGACGGTTCGCGATAGTCTTTGAGATGATTTTGTAGAGGCAATTGCAAAGGGAGATCGGTCGGTAGTCATTGAAGGATTCAGGCGAATCAGATTTTGGTATGAGTGCAATGAAAGTAGAGTTGATGGCATGATAAATGGATCCTGTGGTTCTGCTCTCCTCGACTACGTCCAGAAGATCCTGTCCCAGAACATCATAGAAGGCTAAATAGAATTCAATGGTCCATCCATCCGGGCCGGGGCTCTTATCTTTTTTGAACCATTTCAGTACGCCTTCCAGCTCCTCCGCCGTAACTGGATCATTGAGAGCCTCCTCATCATCCTCTTCCACAAATCTCGGGAAGTGATTTGCCACATTGATGATATCTGGCAAATTTACTTCGCGGGGACTCTTGTATAGATCCCTGAAATGTGAGATGCCCAAGTGTGCGAGCTTGTTGAAAGTGTCTGCAGTTCCCCCATCAGGGGTAGGGAGCTTCCAGATAGTATTGGATGCTTTCCTGCCTTTGGTGAAGCTGTGGAAGAACTTTGAGTTTTCATCCCCTGCTTGAATCCATAATGCCCTACTCCTCAGTCGGATGGATTCCTCTCTCTCATTGAGGATCTTTGCTTTTTGATTCTCCAGAGCAATTAACTGACATTTGTCTGCAGCTGATATGAACCCCAAGCCCCTCTCATCGGTGAGTTTGGATAACTCATCCTCAATATGGGAAAGCTGTGCAATATCACGAGCTTGTTTCTCCTTTGCCCAAACAATAGATATATGTTTAATCTCCGAGAGGTTCTTGCAGAATCCTTTAGCAAGTGATTCTGTGCCTCTGATGGGGTGTGCGGACCAGTATTCAGTAATCATCTTGACATAGGATGGGTCCTTCAGCCAGGTATGATTAAATTTGAAGGGAGCCTTGGGTTTTTTGAAGGGGCCCTGGATCTCCAGGTATATAGGGGAGTGATCCGACAATCCCCCCGAGCCAACCCATTGTTTGTATAGCTGCAGTCGCTGAAGGAGTGTCTCCTTTATGAGGAATCTGTCTAGTCTGCGGGCTAGAGCAGCTTCCCCAACCCTTCTGTTCCTCCAAGTTGGTAAGATTTTCTGCATGGGGATATCAATAAGATTTGTATGCTCCAGGAGGTTTGTCATGTAGTCTGAGATGGAGTCAATTTGTGCAGCCGAACCCCAAGATTCCCTGAAGCCCAGAGAAAAATTAAGGTCTCCCCCAATAATGACCCGGTCTTCACTTGTTATGGAGAGGTGAAGAAAATGTTGCCAGAACGATTCTCTCTGGGTGCATGGGGCATATACATTGATAATACGGAGATTCATACCCAGATCAGAGGAGAATATGTCAAGTCCCAGGAAACCCGTACCCCCCCAAGTCGAGTCCACCTTGATAGAGCGAGGGTTTGTACCAATGGCCAGGCCTCCAGATCGACCAGCGGCATCAATAGCAACGTAATTCCAGCCAGGGGTCAATGCTTGCATAGCACGAGTAATCTGATCTGCGGGGCAGAGGGTCTCCTGTAGCATAATGATATCAATAGGCTCAGTTTCAATGAGCCTCTTCATGGCTAGTTTCTTGGAGGAACTAGCCAATCCTCTGCAGTTATATGATAGGCACTTCATGGGGGAACACCTCTCGGGGTGTGTCCTGCTCTAAGGACCCCGTCTATGGTGGATTGCCTGCCGGATACAACCTCTGCTCCAGCTAGTTTGATAGCCTTAGATAGGTGGGATTTGCGCCCTCTGATATTCGTGGATCCCCCCTCTGGTACCGCAATGCCCAGACCCGAGTGCTTTGCAGGGGGCGCTTTGGCTAGAGATCTAGACCGAAGGAAATAGGAATGTGGAGGGGAGGATTCCAAAGGAGAGGGGGAGGCGTTTGCCAAGGGAAAGGTGGTGGCTATGATGGGATCAGTGCAAATCAGGGAGGGGGATGATAGTGCACAGTGAGCCATGGAGGTCTGTGAAGAGGATCCACAATCAATCATAACATCAATAGAAGATTGAAAAGGAGGGGATAGAGAGCCGGAGACCATACCCGCTTCTGCCGCCGAGCGTGCCCTGGTTCTTGGCGGAGAGGGTTGTTGAAGTCCCGGATCGACCACAGGAGAGATAGTCGCCGAGGGCGGAGCCGAAGAGGTAGGTTGAGCCGTGACAGGAGATGCCGTTCTGGTTGAAGCCGGGGTTGCTCTCGGTGATTCATCTGCTTTCTTGTTGAGGGGGCAGTCCTTCGCCAGATGTCCCACTTTGTGACATCTTCTGCAACGGAAGGGAACTCCTTCGTAGTCAAGTAACTGTGCTCTGATGCACCTTCCCCACTGAAGCGTGATCTGCTCCTCGAGTCCATCCCAAGTGTCTAGATGGACCAAAATTCTTGCAAGGGTTCGGTTCCCAGATTCCACATATGTGCGGTCATAATCCAGATATGTCCCCAGGGCATTTCCAATTCTAATGAATACTTCTTCTGCCCAGAAAGGCAGTGGGAGACCTGGCAAGCACACCCAAATTGGGCCGGCTCCGAGCTGTTCGCGCTCTGGGTCAAAGAGGGGGTTCCATCTCTTGAGGAGAACCGGAGCCATTTCTATATGCCAGTATCTGCCCAATACCAGATTGGTGTGGCTTTCCTTGGAGAATTGAAGGGAAAACCATCCTCTAGGGAGAACATGTACCGTGGGAAGGTCGGATAATACCCCACCCCAGATCTCCTTTACCCACAGATTGAGCCGCTTCGCCGAGTATGTCCTTCCCCTGACATGCCCTACCAAAACCGTGTTAGCCATGTCGATGAGCCCGCCGAGAGGCTTTGATTCGTCAAACTTGATGGTGATGTCCTTTGATGTGGACTTGATGCACTTGATCCTCTTAGTGCCGGTGCGAGGAGCCGACGGGTGATCGACCAGGGGGTTGATAATACCTTCCAGCGATGGGGATTTAGCAGGCTTAATTTTGACAGCCGGGGTTTCGAAACAGCCGGAGGGTCGAGCTCCCGGATGAGGGGGGTGAGATGCAGGGGGATCCGGATGAGGGGGAGAGGGGACCGAGAGGAGAGGGGGGGAGATCGGATCAAATGAGGGCGACGGGGGAGTGTGAGATGCCAAGAATTGTAGAGAGCCCGGTGAGAGAGGGGGGACCTCGAATGGCGGCGATTCGATAGGGGAGGTACCGGCATAAGCCTGAGAGGCGCGGTGGACGGCCAGCGAGACGGAGGGCGGGTACTGCGGAATGTCCGGGAGATCTGGTGCAGACGAAGAGGATGCAGCAAACTGAGAACGGTTCGTGAAACTAGGGTTTCCAAAAATGACCTTATCCGGCGAGGGGTCCTCCGAGAAATCCACCGCCTCTAGCTCCCTAGAGTCGTCCATAGCTGTCTCCAGATCAGCAACCGAAAGTGATGGCGGAGAATCCAATGGAGGTGCAGTAACTGTGAAGGTCCTGATCCGTGTCTGCGATGGTGAAGCGAAACCTGTGGTAAGACCGCGTAAAAAAATAAAAACCTCCTAGTAAAAACCCTTATCTGCGACGTGCCTGCGGTCGACACGTTGATCTTCAGCCGAGTCCTTTTCGCGAGTGCGCCATCAGAGCCCTCCCAATCCACACTAAATATTTGGTAAACAAGACTATTTTATGAGGAAAAATTTGTAGGTGGCTATTACTATTTCAAGAGTATGAGTTTGAAGTTATTGTTAAGACAAGAAGACTAAATGTTGGACCTAATCATTTGTCGAGGTTATAAACAAGAGAAGAACCAAAACATATATAGAGGATAATCTTCCTGATGTACAATTGTTTTTTTATGAGAGTAGCAGATGAGCACTTCGGTGATACTATTCAGTTCGTAACCATAAGAGTGGCCCCTTCAGAAAACACTACGCAGTAGAAGAAAGGGTTGGATGTTAAGGTAGCATATTTTTCACTGGTTACAAGGCATTTGTATAAATAGGGACTAAATGAAATACTGTGTAGGTATGTTCTTGAGCACGAAAGACAAATAATTTTGACATAAGCTCATAGTGGCACAACTGGTGGAAATTATTCAGGGAAAACCACTGCAGAGAAAATATTAAGAGTAAGACTATGGTGGCCTACATTACACAAATATGAAAAGGAATATTATCATGCTTGTGATATCTACCAAAGAATAGGAAAAAATTTAAGAAGAGATGAAATGCCACACGTACCATAGGTAACATTGCAAGATTTTGAAAAATGGATTAGTGATTTTGTGGGACCAATCAATCCACCAGGGAGAAAGACTGGTGTGAGGTATATAATCGTTGCAGCCAATTATCTGACTAGGTCAGCCAAAGCACAACTTGTGAAGGATTGTAGTGCAGAAAATGATGTGAAGTCCATATTTGAGTATATTTTGTCCAGATTTGGGTGTCCAAAGATATTCATGAGTGATCAAGGGTCACGTTTCTTGAATCAAAACATTGAAGCATTAACTGAGTAATTTTAAGTTTGCCACCAGAAGTGCACTCCTTATCATCTTCAGGAAAATGGAACTATGGAAGAATTCAATAAGATTCTAGAGAATTCACTCACAAAAGTGTGCAATGTGAACAAAAATTACTGTGATCTAAGGATTCCAATGGTGTTGTGGGCATATAGGACAACATGCAAGAAAATGATAGGATATACACCCTATGGAGTATCTGGACAAGAAGAAATCATGCCTATGGAGTACATTGTGCCAAGTTTAAGAATTACAACCTTCACAGACATGACAGACTCTAATATAATGGAAGAAAGGATGACACAATTACTTGCTCTAGAAGAAGACAATTTAATAGTAGGTTTTCATTAGCAAGTGCAAAAGAAATGGAGAAATCCTGTCATGACAGGCACATAAAACAGAAAACATTCTAGGAAGGAGATATATTATTTTTATATGATAGAAAACTCACAAAGTTCCTAGGAAAATTTAAAACACATTGGTTAGGATTGTATATCCTCAAGCACATCTCTAATGGTAGTGTAGTTCAGCTTGCGAAGTTAAATTGAATGGTAGCAGATTGAAGGTATAAAGGGAAGAATCTGTCCCTGGAGCTTCACACTGAAGAGTCTTAGTGCCACCTGCAATTGAAAGTGGGCGCTGGACTATAAACTACTTTGTAGAAGGGAACTTCACCAAAGGAATATTATTGCGTGATATTCAGGTGTACATCAAAGTCTGGAAGAACTGCAACGAAGGAAGGATTGTTGCACCACAAGGGAAGGTTCGTCAAAGTTCGCAAGAAATATGAATGTTGGAAGGAAAATGTTTCTGTTAAAACAAACATACCCTTAAGAGGCATGGGAGAAACACATTTATGAAGCACAGTTGGCCAGATCTATCGTCATGTCTGCATTGAATGAGAAAGATCTAATCTAATCATGGGGTTGGAAATTAAAATTTGTTGTAAAAGCCATGTCCCGCTCCACATTTTACACTATGATATTTGGAGAATTCAGTTTGAAAATTTGTGACCAAGTGTGAGACACATGTGTTTTTGTATGTCTGAGAGAAGTTTTGAAGAGATTTCTAAAGAGTTTGCATAAAAAGGAAGAACAAGCATCATGGAAGCCCAGACTGGTAAATCCACAGCATCAAGTATACCTATGCTCCCAACGCGCGCAAGGTCACTGTGAAAACAAGTAGCCACAAAAGAATGACAACAAAGAAGACAAGAAAAGAGACCAGCCAGAGCCTCTAGAGTAGAGCTAAGGACATCCCCAAGAAAGAAGGTAGAAAAAGTGATCCAGGAGGATCTTGTCAGATCAGTTGCATAGGTTCAGTTTCGTCATTAGCATTTAGTGTCTGGTGTCTTCAGCTTCAACAATGATGTTTATGGTTTAGGTTGTCTAGTGATGTCAATGGTTTTCATGGTGTTTAAAGGATAGGGTTTTGTACCTAGTTTTTGACATGTGATTATCATCCGTCTCGCAGGGTTTGGTTGTCGACACACCTTCATCATCAATTTCACCAGGGTTTGGGCTTCCAAAAAGGATGCATGGTTTTCATCATATGGGTTTAATGTCACATTGTGATAATTGATTGTAAAAAGGGGTGTTTTAAGGACAAAGTGATGTAAAGTCTTAAGGACTAAAAACCTAAGATGTTGTTCTAAAAACCTAGCACTACAAAGCTATGGTGGAAAAATGCATTATCCTAAGTCTAAAAACCCTAAGCTATTCCTAGAGCCATACATTAAAATGCATTAAAAACCTAATCTACAAACCTCTCGGACCATTGTATAAACATTACAATACATAACCCTATGTTATAAACCCTCTCGGGTCATTATATTGTAGTAAAACATTGCAAAATATATAATAAAACCGATATATCAATCCCTAACCACAGAGTTAACCGCATCGGGAACTGTGTGCTATGAGAACAAGGTCCACTGGGCGTAGGTTAGAGCTAACAATAGCAGATAGGGAAACTGTAACCACTGAACATGTGAACAAACCAAAATGTTTACTATAATACTCTGCAGGCTCTAAATCATAGAGGGTTAGCCTGACCATGGTGGAGTAACCAGGATCATGTGAGTGGATATGAGTGTTAAGGTAACCACAACAAGAATTGTGAGGGAAAACCATTGTCATGTGAGCAGGGTTAGTAACCGTAATAGATGCAGTTAGCAGAACCGTCATGAATCACCAGAACCACTGAGGTACGTGGCCGCAAATAGTTACAATTGTGCTTGTTCACATGGCAAGTCATAAACCTCCACCTAGATTACCCTGACAGCTAGCAGTTTGGAGATAACCAAGGTCAGAAAGTGGTTTTTATAAGGTATTAAGATTTTTGTTAACCATAATAAGCCTAATTTCACAAAGTGACATAATATCTTCAACTAAAACCCTAATTTAACCCTAGAAGTCAGCTCGTGCATCCTAAAGTTGGGCAACAGAGGTTAGAATGTATTTGCAGGGTTATCAAGGTAGTTTTTATCATTGAAGATGAGGAGAGTGGTTTTGAGTTTTATGTGCAGATTTTGGACTCAGGATATAGGCTGTTTTGTTTTCAGTGTAACAGGAGGAATTGGGGTTAGAATTGGGAACCAAGACATGCATTGGAAAGCTAATTGAGAGAGATTTCTTGAGTTAGTGGCCAGAAGTGCTTGCATGCACAATCCATCTGGTCAATTTTCTTTGTAATCGACCTCCTCAGATTCAATCCTAATAGAGTGATCACCCATGTTGAAAGTGGACCTAGAGACGTAGTCCATCAGGGACGAACTCCATAATCAATCTTTATGTTTGGTATCGTTTTGTTTTGCTACTTTTCACTTGTGTTTTTACATCTTTCTTATGTTTATCATCTATCGTAAAGTCTTTCTTCTCAAGAATTTCTCATGGTTTAAGCACTTAAGTTAACATTCAATTCACTATTGACATAATCAATTCTACTTCAGTTTAACATATGATCATTTCAGATCATATAATTTGGTATCAGAGCAGGTTGCGTAGGTCAAAGTCGTAACGTGGAGAAGGAATCCTCGAGGAGATTGATCCAGAGATTGGAAAGAGAAGAGTTGCTCATAAGTCGACCATGACAGGATTTGATGCAGGTGAAAAACCAGAAACTGAGATGAGCGATGAACAGTTTCAACAAGCATTCTTGACTATGCAACAAATGTTGGGACAACTTTACAAAGATAAGGAGGCAAGAGATGCAGCTTCTTCTTCAAAGACATTGAAGAAGGACAAAGGTAAAGGCAAGGTTGATAAAACTCCTTCACCTCCATCATATACATCATCATCTTATTCTTCTTCTTCTTCCAGTTCAGAATCTGAAACAGGAAAAGAAACCTAAGAAAACATCTCTTTTTAAACATGATGTAAAATTTGAGTTATCTATTTATGATGGTGAAATGAATCCTGAAAAGCTAGATAACTAGATTAAACAGTTAGAAGTGTCTTGTCGTATTCAGAATAGTTCTGACGATAAAATGAAAATTCAGTTAGCTACACTTAGAATGGGGGGAACAACTTTAATCTGGTGGGAAAGTAAAACTCAAATAGATGTAAAGCAGAAAGGTAAAGTCATCTCTTCATGGTCTAAGTTTTTAAAGGCTCTTAGGAAACAATTCTATCCTTTAGGATACATGCAGTAGGATGTTATTGATTGGCAACATTTGAGGGAAGGTAAAGTGCAGAGTGTTCAGGAGTTCAGAAAGAAAGCATTGGCACTTGGTATTTCATTGGATACACATGAAACTTTAGTAAAATACATCAACAATTTAAATTCATATTTGCAGCATACATTATTGGTGTTTAACCCTGATGATTTTGATGAAGTGTGTGCTCAAGCCATACATATTGAATTAGGTTGCAGACCATTCAAGTTTTCATCGCAATCATCCAAAGAGTTGGAAATTAAGGATTCCAACGATAGTAAGGGGAAGAACAATTCGAAGAGAAAGAAATTAGCGACAACTTAGAAGGAAAGACCTACTTGTTCTCATTGGTAGAGAATCGATCATGATGAATCTAAGTGTTGGAAAATTCATCCCAAACTTAAGCACAAAAAGTTCCTTAAAGAGAAGGATGAAAAGAAGGCAATTGCAGTAGTCCAACAAGATCTAGGCTCCGATTCAGGTGATGAAAGGAGGATAACTGCCATAGTTTCAACAGGTAAAAATTCTGACACTGGTTCAAGTTCGAATACTATTGCATCTTCATCAAACATAAATCCTTCAAATGAGGATAAAAGAATTGAATTATTTAACATAAGGATAACTTCTAAGAACACAAAGATAGATACAATGTTTGACAGTGAATCACAGGCAAATTTAATATTTGAATATTTAGTTAAGAATTTGGGTTTGGAGACATGGAATCATCCAAGACCTTACCCATTAGGATGGCTAAATAAATCAACTCAAATAAAAGTCACAAAATAATATCGATTAATATTTTCCATTACAGCTAATTACATTGATGAATTGGAATTAGATGTGGTTATAGTAGACATATGTGGAGTTGTCTTAGGAAGTCCTTATCTTTATGATCGTGATGAATTATTTTATAGAAGAGAGCATAAATATCACCTTAAGAAATATGGGGTTGAATTTATTATCAGGGCACATCAAAGTAAAAATCACTTGAATTTAGTTGTTGCTAATCAAATGAAGCTATTAATAAATTCAAATAAGAGATTTGTAATCATGTGTGTAAAGGAACAACATAAGAATAAACATGATGTTTGTTCAGGTTATGAGTCTCAGCTTAAATATAGTTTGATTGAAGAGGTAGAAAATTTTCCAGTTCTATTTAAAGAAACCAAACATATTACTCATAAGCAGGGAATAAAACATGAATTACAGTTGATGCCTAAAGCTCCTCTTCCTAATGTCAGAATGAATTATTTTAGTTCATGTTTGGAAGTTAGCAATTACAGGGATGTAGGTCAGTATTGGGGAAAGGCAGTCCTAAATTTCTCTTGTATTGTGTCACCATTTCATGTCTCAAATAGTTTGGAAGCCTCTTTTCAAGTGGAGATGAAGCCTATTTGTTTTCATATCAAAGCCTTGTCTAAAGCAGTGTCAAAGTATTCAATACATCTAAGGGAAACTTATGCATCAGGGGAAAGTTATAATCAATGGAAACATCATTTAATAAATGAAGAAACACTGATTCAAACAAATCAACAGCCATTTCAATACTTTCAAAATCAAACTAAGTTGCAAAATTTTTCATACTACAGTTTTATGAGTTTATTGCAGCAAGTTCACTTAGTAGGAAGGAATCAGAAAAGTGTATCAAGTCAAATAGTTGGTATGAGGTCAAGAATGTATTTGATTGTCCCAGTCATTCTGCAATATAGATTGTTAATACATGTCAAAAGTATTGAACAATATCCTGTAGAGATTGTTTTCAAAGATGTGTATGAATCACTAATTCATGGTATTCCATGGAAAGAAGTCAATTGCCATGTTCATAACATGTTGTTTGACCATATTCACAAGTTTTTCATACTGCAGATGGATGGAATAGTTCACAGATTCAAAAGGTGCCATGATCAATGTTAGTGCCTAGATTTACCTTAGGCTGAGGAAGGTAGGATCCAAGGTCAACATCAAACCACGCTTAACCTGGTAGCTAGCCCTACCAGGTTGGGAGAGGGCTCTCTTTGGGTCAATCTCAACAAAATGTGATCACTAAAGGCTTGAGATGACTGATTGAACTACTGATCTTAGGCTAGGTATGTGTGCAAAAGAGTTTGATTTGAATAGAATGATGTTTTTGCTGGCTCAAATGGGAATGCATATTTTGGGTGCAGGGAATGAGGTTCAGTCTTGCAGAGATCTCAATGGGGCAAGGTAGGCAATTGTTTTTGGAACTTAAAATTCAATGAGATGGAAGGATTAGACAAGTGAGGATCTAAAGAGGGCAAGAAAGCTCATGGATCCTCTCCAAACAGCTGAAAACATCAAAGACTAAAGCAAACCTCAAGTAGAGAACTACAATTTCAATGGATTCTACTTACACTCTTGTTTGATTTAGCTGAGAAGAAATAAGAGAGATAATGTCATACAATCACATAAATAAATTCACAATTACAAAGGAAAGCACTGTACCAAGACAAATTTCCACAGGGATCCCGAAGGGTGTTGCAAATCCTGATCTCAATTCCTTAGCCAAAATGCTGATACGAGTGTACAATGAAGCTCAAGGCTTTCTCAAAAGTCCAACCATGCTAATGACTGAAAAACAACATAATATAGACAACCATAGCTCATCCTAGCCTCTAGGGGTCGAGCTCACATGTTTAGGAGCTGTTTCAACTAATTCTAAACTGAGAACTAGAAATAAGACAACAGAACAACATGCCTCTAGAAACAAGGGAACTGATTAATTCAGTTTCAAACAACTTTTAAACTAATGAATCTACCTCTATAAGTGAAAATTTGACACGATTCATAAATAGACATTACATTACATCACAAATTTTCCATTAAGAAAGTGAAAAAGTCAAACTGGTGAAAGCTGGGTGAAAAACGGAGTAATACTTGGTCAAACTGGCAAAATTTCCTCTATGTGTCGCGCCTGATTCTCTATGCATAGTGCCTGTTTGGACCCACTTTTGGAGGCATTTCCTATGTTTAAATTAGCTCCACGTGTTCTTGTTGGAAAGGTATGTCTGTGTAATTTCCAACTCAAGTGGAATTTTTCAATTTGGCCTCCATTTGCCCCTCCAAAAGTCAGTTCTCCCAACACTGCTTCTTGTGTGTCAAAATAGGGGCAGTGAGGTCATTTTTTGAGTGTTTTTGACCTTTTTGAGGGTTCAAAACCTGTCGACATTTCTTGGCCATTGGTAGGAAAACATATTTTTCCATGAAAAATCAAAAATTTCTGAGTTTTTGCCTTTTGGAGGCTCCTAGCAAAAGCGAGCGCCAGGTGGCGCAACGCATAGAGCAAAAAACCCTATGTTAAAAATTTCTATGTGTAGCGCCTTTTTGCAAACCCATTTTGAGGGGCTTCCTAGTTTCCAAAGTGGGTGCACAATAGCTCGTTGAAAATATTATTGAGTATAATTTCCAACCCAACTTTAATTTTTCAATTTGAAGTTCATTTTCCCTGTCAAAAGTCAAATCTACTAAGACTAGTCAAAATGTGAAAAATGAGGCTGCCTCAAGGCAGAGTGCTGTTGCAGTCAACGTTTGAAGGTCTTTCTCAACTCGAAATTGAGATCATGATAGCTCATTGGAAATATCTTTGCGTCTAGTTATCATTGGAAGCATTAAAAAAGTCATTTGGCCAACCAATCTAGGAGAAATCTTGATTTTCCCAAGGTCACTTCAGGGGTGCATCAATTCTCCTGAGGCAACTGTATTTTTGACATTTCTCTCAGACCATGACACCTGTGTAAAAAGTGAAGGAGGTTTTTCTTCCTTGGCCTATTTTGGACAAAATAATCTCTTAATTTTCCCAAATTCATCTTTTATTGCTCAGAAAGATCATTGAAGTAAAACCTATCCCGATGTGTGGAACAGGAGATTTGTCGAAATGAAGCGAAATGAAGGGGATAAGGGGCTTCTAAATTCTTGAGAAAATTTTGGGAAGTATGGAGGGATGTTAAGAAGCAGGGGAAAGTGGAATTTCAAAGATTTAGTGAGGGGGAGGGGTCCAAAAGGGAAAAACACAAGTCTAGCCTAGAAAATTGCCAAGTTGTAGCAAGAAACTAGGGTTTGTGCGAAAATGAAGAATTCGAGGGATATCAGTGATGGGAAGTGTTTAATAAGGTACATTAAGGATAGGGGAAGGTGTATAAACATCAGGATACAAGTTTTACTGATGATTTGACCATCCAAGAGAAATTATCCTCAAAACCCTAGGAGAGGGAAATGAACCATACCTAGGCGCAACTGAAGCATGAACAAGGTGTAAAATGACCCATTGGAACCTAACATGATGATGACAACCCTTTGAATGATGGTACACTCAGCTGAATGGTGATATGAAGCTCTTGGGACAACAATTAGGGTTTGGGGATTTATAGTTAGGATTTGGGAAAAATGGGAATTGGGGATATGGATGGCTGAATATGGAAGTTGGGGAATGGGGGAATACGGTGAGAAAATAAGTGGAGTGAAAATGTGAGGGAAAGGGAGAATGGACTTGGCATCCAAAATAACCAATGCAAACCCTAGGCAACAATTTCTTAAGAAATGGCAAGAATGTAGGGTTTGATTTTTCTTTTACATAACCACCATAAATTCTATGAAAAACTCCTTCACTAGCAAGGAAGAGGCTTAACTTATGTGCAAACTAGAAGACTTGAGTGATTTTGGCAATTTGAGGGAAATTTTAAGAAAATCAGGCTTGGCAGCGCTATACACCGTGCCTCAAGCCCAACACGCCGCGCCTCCTATGTGCACCGCGCTAGTGCAAATTAACACTAAGGAGAGCGGCTCTATGCGGCGCGCTACTTGTATGCGCCGCGCCACTCACCCAATGCGCCGTGCCTCCAAAACTAGAACTCTTTGCTACAATTTTGCTTCCTTTCTCCAACATGACCTTCACTTTGCTCAATCTTTATTCTTTGAGTGCCAATGAGATTTTGAATTGTAAAGATGATTTATATAAAAGAGCTTTTGATTTTTCCTTCATAAAACTGAATTTTATAATGTTTGCAATGTGACTTTACTTGTCAACTCTGTTTTTTTAGCTTTTCACTTTTTTTAGCCTTCTGATGAACTGAATGACTTGATTTTTCTATTTTCCTTGCAGGTGATGGAGATGCTAAAGCTTGGCAAGGTGACCAGGGTTGCCACTGAAGTTGTTTACATATGAAAGAACTGAAATTACATCAAATTTATACATAAAAACATAAAATACTCTCTTTTTCCTCAAAACAGGGTTTTGAGGAAAAATACATTTCTGAGCAATTGATTATGAAATTTATTGATACTGGAACCTCCTCATGTGCCTGCTGACTATTATTGGACATTTTGAAAACCTATTTGATGAAACCCTAATGAAACCCTAGACGTAATGACAATGAAACCCTAGAAAAGACCCTTGCAAACTTTAAAGACAAAAAGGTAACTGTATATTATTTTGATGAATAAACATGGGCCAGCAGGTAAAGGACATGAGGGAAAATGTAGGAGAAGCCACTACCGTCAGATCATTCATGCTCCTAATGGAATGTAGATGACTGAGTGGGACACTTAATATGCAACGCAACAATAGGATTTGATCTCTAACGAAGGGATGAAGGTTCCGACACTAACATTGGCTCCAATGGGGATGGTAGCTCCTTGGAGGTGCCAAGAACTACAGATCTCTAGGAAAGCAGGCAGTGCCTTCGTCCATTGGGCTATGGGGTCAATAACTTTGACAAACCGAAACCAAAATCTTGACTCAAAACTGGACTCAATTACATGACTGCAAACTGACTCAAAACTGACTTAACACTTAAACACAACCCACAAAATGGAAATGATGCTCAAAGTATAGCTTATTCATCATAACCTACTCTAACAGTTTCATTCATCACCTGATCAAGTGAAATGAAACAACCAATGCAACCAAGTAAGTATTCCTGTTGCTGTTTGAATTCTCCGCAAATGCTTGCGTATGAACAACAAGAGAGAACTACTGAAAGGAAACTCCCATGAAAAGTTGTGAACAGATCCATTGAATACTATGGATTTTCTATCTGCCTCCAAAAACACTGTATAAGGATTTTGAAGTTCATGCACACTGGGACTTAGCTCATCCAGTGGATTACTTCTCTTCTCTTCATACCATGAATGCAAACTTTGATCTGAGCTTTGTGACAAGACTCCTGCTGAAAATGACAAAGAAACCGGTTGACGGATCAAGTTTGCATCAATACTTTTATCAAGCTCACAGACAAGAGAAGGACTTTGACTATAGACATCATCCAACACATCAGCTATTGGATCATGAAAAACTTGAAAAGACTACTGCAAGCCATTTTCTATTGGTTCCGATAAGATTTCATGACTTTCTATAGGTTGCTCATTTGAAGATATACTATGCAGTTTTCCCTTCAGAAACTGAAATGATTCAAAACAAAATGGTATGGAATCGTCTTGTATCATTTGATCATATGTGCCAGCTTCCCAGTCTTCATCTGCAACTTGACAATCAATGGCACTCAGGGGCTGCAAATCTGGATATGAGAAGTCTTGAACAAGGTTTTCATTGCCCGCAAGATGGTCCAAATCAAGACTTGTCGACAGTTGATTTCTGATTGCATGAATGTTGTCTCTGATGAATTGAATGAAGCAAAACAAAAAGTCAAAGATCCTTCACTTACTTCAAAATTTGCTACACTTTCCTCTTCACTGTCATAGCTGATATGCATTGGTTGATCACTGTATTCGAGCTGCTGAAAGTGAACTTCCTCCTTCCACAAACTAGCTACTGATTTGTCTGCAAGAGTAGCTTCTATTTGGAGAACATAATCATCATCATACTGATCAAATTGAGGCAAATCATCAGTATAAAACACATCATCAAGCATACATGTCATATCAATAGATCTCTCTTCTCCAAGATGATCTACAAAACAATCATTATCAGATCTATGACAACTGGGATAAGAAAGAAGATGTTTTGGTTCAGCAACTTGTTCTTCTTCAATCAGTGAGCGATGGGATTGAACATTATACTCATTCCTTGTGGTGATCCTTTGCATCATCTCTTCTACTGCACTTACCAAAATGTCAAGCTTTACCTCTAGAGATGTCGATTCCTCTAGATCTATGTTTTTCATCTCTTCTTCCTTCAGCTTTGCCCTTCTAATAAGCAAATGAGCCTCTACATCTACTGCACTATTCTGCATCTCTTCAAGTGTTGCAAGGTTCCTTTCTCTCAGCTAAAACTCCATTTCAGGATCAAAGGCACCCGAGTAGTGCAAGAGAGCGGATCCAGGAGGAGGCCTTATATTAACAGGCATCGAATAATAAACTTGGTTAAATCTGGCAGAAAACTGTTGTACTCTCCCCTGGCTGTCTTTTTAGTTGGTTATACTCTTCTATAATCACGAAAGGGTTTTTTCTGACCACCCACCTGTCGAGGAAAACTTTGACGAACTGCTGGAAATCTGAGATGCTCGCATCAGGCAGGGTTTTGAACCAACTCTTGACTTTGCCTTACAAAGAAAGAGAAAAAAGCCTAATACTAACATCTTCTTCATCAACTTCAAAAAGGTCAAGAAAGGACTCAAAATTCAATACATGTATCTCAGTAGTGATATTGTCACGTTCACCATCAAATCTTGGTAGATATAGATCATGATTTTTAGGGAAAGCATGGGATATAGGAGGCAAAATCAGAGGCTTGTATCGATCTGGAATTTTACGAGGTGTAGGAGTATATACAGAAGCTGTAGAATCAATCTTGGTCTCTTTAGGCTCATCAATTTGAAGACGGTCATCACAAGATTGAGAAAAAGGGTCTTGATCAAGCTCAAAGGCATGCAAATCTTTGGTATTCACAATCTTCAAAGGGAAGGAATCAAATGCAAGCCGAGGATCTTTTCTCAAATACAATATACTTTACAAAGCCTTCTTGACATTCTCGAGAAAAGAGAAGAAATAAGTTATGACAAAGAACAAAATGTCTTGGATGAAATTCCAACTTGAATACCTGATCTTTCCATATTGTCCTTTCATGTTTCTACTGGTCGGGTTCATCCTCCAGTGGAGTCTTTGGATCTGATCTCGAAAATGATTTGGAATCGCCAGGTGAATGATTTTAGCCTTTCTAGTGTCTGATCGTTGTCCACCATCAACAATCAGATCTGAACTTGATACATGTTATTGGGGCAATGTGCAAGTTAGATGTTCAACTTATAAGACTAGACCGGAGATTGAATGAAGTAGCTTTTATCTACTTATGCACTCGCAAAGCAATGTGTAGTTCGAAGGATTCCTGGCATAACTTTAGGCTCCGTCTGTATTTTATAAAGCAAGAACACTAGAAAATAAATAAGATTATTTTCCCTAGTATGGTTGCCACTACGTTAGTGCCTAGATTTACCTTAGGCTGAGGAAGGTAGGATCCAGGGCCAACATCAAACCACGCTTAACCTGGTAGCTAGCCCTACCAAGTCGGGAGAGGGCTCTCTCCAGGTCAATCTTAGCGAAAAATGATCACTAAAGGCTTGATATGACTGATTTAACTACTGATCTTAGGCTAGTTATGTGTGAAAAAGAGTTTTATTTGAATAGAATGATGTTTTTGCTGGCTTAAATGGGAAAGCATATTTTGGGTGTCGGGAATGAGGCTCAGTCTTGCAGAGATCTCAATGGGGCAAGGTAGGCAATTGTTTTTGGCACTTAAAATTGAATGAGATGGAAGGATTAGATAGATGAGGAGCTGAAGAGGGCAAGAAATCTCATGGATCCTCTCCAAACAGCTGAAAACATCAAAGACTAAAGCAAACCTCAAGTAGAGCACTGCAATTTCAATGGATTCTACTTACACTCTTGTTTGATTTAGCTGAGAAGAAATAAGAGAGATAATGGCATACAATCACATAAATAAATTCACAATTACAAAGGAAAACACTATACCAAGACAAATTGCCACAGGGATCCCAAAGAGTGCTGCAAATCCTGATCTCAATTCCTTAGCCAAAATGCTGATATGAGTGTACAATGAAGCTCAAGGCTTTCTCAAAAGTCCAACCATGCTAATGACTGAAAAACAACATAATATAGACAACCATAGCTCATCCTAGCCTCTAGGGGTCGAGCTCACATGTTTAGGAGCTGTTTCAACTAATTCTAAACTGAGAACTAGAAATCAGGCAACAGAACAGCATGCCTCTAGAAACAAGGGAACTGATTCATTCAGTTTCAAACAACTTTTAAACTGATGAATCTACCTCTATAAGTGAAAATTTGACACATTTACATCATGATCCATCAATGTACATTACATTACATCACAAATTTTCCATTAAGAAAGTGAAAAAGTCAAACTGGCCAAAGCTGGGCGAAAAACAGAGTAATACTTGGTCAAACTGGCAAAATTTCCTCTATGCGCCACGCCTGATTCTCTATGCATAACGCCTGTTTGGAACCACTTTTGAAGGCCTTCCCGATGTCCAAATTAGCTTCAAGTGTGCTTTTTGGAAATATCTTCCTACATACTTTCCAACCCAAGTGGAATTTTTCAATTTGGCCTCCATTTGCCCCTCCAAAAGTCAGTTCTCCCAACACTGCTTCTTGTGTGTCAAAATAGGGGCAGTGAGGTCATTTTTTGAGTGTTTTTGACGTTTTTGAGGGCTCGAAACTTGTCCAAATTTCTTGGCCCTTGGTAGGAAAACATATTTTTCCATGCCAAATCCAAAAATACTGATATTTTGTCTTTTGTAAGCTCCTAGAAAAAGCGAGCGCTAGGTGGCACGATGCATAGAGCAGAAAACCTCGTGTTAAAAATTTATATGCGTAGCTCCCTTTTGAAGACCCATTTTGAGGGCCTTCCTAGTGTCCAAATTGGGTGAAAAATAGCTTGTTGGAAATCTTATTGAGTCTGCTTTCCAAACCAACTTAAATTTTTCAATTTTGAATTCATTTGCCCTGTGAAAGGTCAAATCTCCCAAGACTGGTCAAAATGCGCAAAATGAGGCTGCCTCAAGGTAGAGTGTTGTTGCAATAAACTTTTGAGGGTCTTCCTCAACTCCAAATTGAGCTCATGATAGCTCATTGGAAATATCTTTGTGTCTAGTTATCATTTGACTCATCACGAAAGTCATTTGGCCAACCAAGCTAGGAGAAATCTTGATTTTCCCAAGGTCACTTCAGAGGTGCATCAATTTTCCTGAGGGAAATGTATTTTTGACATTTCTCTAAAACCATGACACCTGTGTAAAAAGTGAAGGAGGTTTTTCTTATTTGGCCTATTTTCGAAAAACACCTCTCTCAGTGTGTCTAAATTCATCTTTTCTTGCTCAGAAATATCACTGAAGTAAAACCTATCCCGATGTGTGGAACAGGGGATTTGTCGAAATGAAGAAAAATGAAGGGGATAAGGGCCTTCTAAATTCTTGAGAAAATTTTGGGAAGTAGGGAGGGAAGTTAGGAAGTAGGGGAAAGTGGAATTTCAAATATTGAGTGAGGGAAAGGGGTCCAAAAGGGAAAAACATAGGTCTAGCCTAGAAAATTGCCAAGTTGTAGCAAGAAACTAGGGTTTGTGCGAAAATGAGGAATTTGAGGGATATTAGTGATGGGAAGTGTTTAATAAGGTACATTAAGGATAGTGGAAGGTGTAAGAACATCAGGATACAAGATTTGTTGATGATTTGAGCATCCAAGAGAAATTACCCTCAAAACCCTAGGAGAGGGAAATGAACCTTACCTTTGCGCAACTGAAGCATGAACAAGGTGTAAAATGACCCATTGGAACCTGACATGACGATGAAAACCCTATGAATGATGGTACACTCAGCTGAATGGTGATATGAAGCTCTTGGGACAAGAATTAGGGTTTGGGGATTTATAGTTAGGATTTGGGAAAAATGGGAATTGGGGATAGGGATGACTGAATATGGAAGTTGGGGAATGGGGGAATACGGTGAGAAAATGAGTGAAGGAGTGAAAAGGTGAGGGAATGGGAGAATAGACTTGGCAGCAAAAATAACCAATGCAAACCCTAGGCAACAGTTTCTTGAGAAATGGCAAGAATGTAGGGTTTGATTTTTCTTTGACATAACCACCATAAATTGTATGAAAAACTCCTTCACTAGCAAGGAAGAGGCTTAACTTACTTGCAAACTAGAAGACTTGAGTGATTTTGGAAATTTGAGGGAAATTTTAAGAAAATCGGGCTTGGCAGATCTATGCGTCGCGCCTCCTGTGTGCACCGTGCCAGTGAAAATTAACACTGAGGAGAGCGGCTCTATGCACTGCGCCGCTTGTATGTGCCACGCCACTCACCCAATACGCCGTGCCTGCAAAACTAGAACTCTTTGTTACAACTTTGCTTCCTTTCTTCAACATGACCTTCACTTTGCTCAATCTTTCTTCTTTGAGTGCCAATGAGCTTTTGAATTGTAAAGATGATTTATATACAAGAGCTTTTGATTTTTCCTTCATAAAACCGACTTTTATAATGTTTGCAATGTGACTTTACTTGTCAACTTTGTTTTTTGAGATTTTCACTTTTTTGAGCCTTCTGATGAACTGAATGACTTGATTTTTTTGTTTGCCTTGCGGGTGATGGAGATGCTAAAGCTTGGCAAGGTGACTAGGGTTGCCAATGAAGTTGTTTACATATGAAAGAACTAAAATTACATCAAATTTATACATAAAAACATAAAATACTCTCTTTTTTCTGAGCAATTGATTATGAAATTTATTGATATTGGAACCTCCTCATGTGCATGTTTTCTGTTATTGGACATTTTGAAAAACTATTTGATGAAACCCTAATGAAACCCTAGACCTAATGACAATGAAACCCTAGAAAAGACCCTTGCAAACTTTAAAGACAAAAAGGTGACTGTATATGATTTTGATGAATTAACATGGGCCAATAGGTAGAGGACATGAGGGAAAATGTAGGAGAAGCCACTACCGTCAGATGATCCATGCTCCTAATTGAATGCAACTGACTGGGAGGGACACTTAATATGCAATGCAACAAGAGGATTTGATCTCTAACGGAGGGATGAAGATACTGACACTAACAATCAACATCATCAAGGTCATCACTTTCAAGTTATTGATCGAATGTATTGGTATATCCTCTGGACAAGGTGGAGAGTGAGGGAGCTCTACCCTCACCTACTATCTGTTTAAGTCAATGTTTTGTGGTCCAAAAGCTTTCAAGTGGATAGGATTGAGCCAAGAGGATCTTGTCAGACCAATTGCATAGGTTTAGTTTCGTCGTCAACATTTAGCGTCTAGTTTCTTCAGCTTCGATAGTGATGTTTATGGTTCAAGCTGTCCGGTGATGTCAATGGTTTTCATGGTGTTCGAAGGATAGGATTTTGTACCTGGTTGTCGACATGTGATTGTCGTCCATCTCGCAAGGTTTGGTTGTTGACATGCCTTCATCGTCACTTCCACCAGGGTTTGGGATTCCAAAAGGATCCATGGTTTTCATCATATGGGTTTAATGTCACATTGTGACAAGTGATTGTAAAAATGGGTGTTTTAAGAACAAAGTGATGTAAAGTCTTAAGGACTAAAAACCTAAGCCTAAAAACCTAGCACTACAAAGCTATGGTGGAAAAATGAATTATCCTAAGTCTAAAAACCCTAACCTATTCCTAGAGCCATACATTAAAATGCATTAAAAACGTAATCTACAAACCTCTCAGACCATTGTATAAACATTACAATACATAACCCTATGTTATAAACCCTCTCAGGTCATTATAATGTAATAAAACATTGCAAAATATATAATAAAACACATATATCAGTCCCTAACCTCAGAGTTAACCATGTCGGGGACCACGTGCTATGTGAACAAGGTTCACTGGGTGGACGTTAGAGCTAACTACAACAGATAGGGAAACCATAACCATAGAACATGTGAACAAACCAAAATGTTTAATATAATACTCCACAGGCTCTAAACACAGAGGGTTAGCCTGACTGTGGCAGAGTAACCAAGATCATGTGAGCGGATATGAGTGTTAAGGGCCACGAGGGAAAAAATATTGTCATGTGAGCAGGGTTTGTAATCACAGCAGATGCAGTTAGTGGAACTGTCGTGATTCACTAGAACCGCCGGGGTACGTGGCCTCAAACAGTTACAATTGTGCCTGTTCACATGGCAAGTCAGAAACCTCTACCTGGATTACCTTGACAACTAGAATTTTAGAGATAACCAAGGTCAGAAAGTGGGTTTTCTAAGGTATTAAGATATTTGTTTAACCTTAATAAGCCTAATGGCACAAAGTGACATAATATCTTCAACTAAAACCCTAATTTAACCCTAGAAGTCAGCTCATGCATTCTAAAGTTGGGCAGCAGAGGTTAGAATGTATTTGCAGGGTTATAAAGGCATTTTTTCTCATTGAAGATGAGGAGAGTGGTTTTGAGTGTTATGTGCCAATTCTAGAGGTTATAGGATGTTTTGTTTTCAATGTAACAGGAGCATCGACAGTCAAAATTGGGAATCGAGACAGGTGTTGGAAAGCTAATTGAGAGAGATTTCTTGAGACAGTGACCAAAAGTTCTTGCATGCACAATTAGTCTGGTCAATTTTCTACATAATCGACTTCCTCGAATTCAATCCTAATAAAGCGATGGCCCATATTGAAAGCGGACCCAGAGTTGTAGTCCATCAAGGACGAACTCTGTAATATATCTTGTTGTCTAGTATCGCTATGTTTTGTTGCTTTTCATTTCTATTTTTACATCTTGCTTATGTTTATCATCTGTCGTAAAGTCTTTCTTCTCAAGAAATTCTCATGGTTTAAGCACTTAAGTTAACATTCAGTTCACTGTTGGCATAATCAATTCTACTTCAGTTTAACACATGATCATTTCAGATCAAAAAGAATAGTGGATAAAGAACAAGTAGGATAAGAAACATGCATAGAAGGTGAAGAAATTAGTGTAGCAAGAAGAACCATAACAAATCCATGACAATGAGGAGGAATTCAAGATGCAGCAGATGGAGACATAGAGCACAAAAATTCCCTCTATGCTGCCACCTTATTTGCCACCAAGGAAAATTGGTGCCAAGCCAATTAAGGATCCCAAAGGCATGAAATTCAACACTTTTACACTGCTGCTACCCAAAAAAGTGCGATTTGAAGGAGAATTATTGGGAAAAAATATGCAATTGAAGATGGAGGATTGAGACTTCAACAACTGAGGTCAGTATCCACAGTTCAAGCCAATAAGGTACCTACAACAAGAATAGTATCTAGAGATCGTAGTTATAAGGTCCGAGATGTTATCACTCATAAGACTTCCCTAGAAGTTATCAAAAGAAGTAATAATCCGAGGTAACCACAAACCTAATCTTTTTAGACTCGGGTTCTAGCTAACCTAAGTCTAGAGAGGGCTCTCTCTTTATAATTTAACTTTCTTTTGGATGGGATTTTAGGCTAGATCTTAGTGTTCATAAGGTTTTGAATTTGTTGTGTGGTGTAATTCTAGGAACAGATGGATGGAGCAAGGCCTTCAAGCCATTGGGCTATGGAGTCAAGCAAAGGATAGCTTAACTAGATCAGATCACTAAAGGGAGTGTTCACAGGGTAGGCTAGCAAAGCAAAAGGAAAATATTCAGGTTCAATGGATGAGATAGTCCTAACCAAGGTGAAAGGGCAATGAAGAATCCTTAGACTAGGATCAAGATGAAGAGAAGGAGGTGATCATGAGAAAAGGGAAACTAAGAATCCTTTACCATAGACCGAGGGGAAAACTATGGAAGTAAGGGAGCAATTAAGAATTCCCTAACTAAGATAGTTTAGTAGAAAACATTAAGAAGGAAAACAATCAAGATAGAGTGCATTCAAGAAAGTTCTGAAATTCATTCCTACTTTACCATTTAGATTTCATAGAAACACATATGATTATTAATAAACATAAATTAAAACAATAATACACATGAGAGAAAATACTTATTTTATTTCCGCTTTACACAAGAATCCTGTGAAATGTCTTTACATTATTCCTTGATCTAGCAAGCCAATCTAGTCTTGATACTATAACACACTTGATAGTAAAATGTCTATAGAAATGTCTTTGAATCCACCCTAAATACTTCGAAAGGTGAAGTATTTATACAAAAAATATTACAAAATATCTCATAACAGTTTGAGAATTAATCTAGGAAATCAAAATGTCTTCAAGCATGAAGATAAAGACAGATGGAAAAATGCATCATGTCATCCTTATTATTGTGGTAGTGCAGGATATTGCAGTTGAACTTGAGCCCTTTTAAGATGGTTGATAGGTGTACGTTGGAATCATCTTTGTCTTTAACCTTTTACTGATACTCTTTAACCTTTTACTTTTTAACCCTGTTTACCTGTTTCATTTTGCTACCATTTAGATTTACTGTGGTAACTTATAGTAAATTTGTCATTTTTTTCCACCATTCATCTTCAGGTAACTTTACCTTGAGCATCCTTCTATATATCACATTTGTCTCAATGTATTTGGAAAATTTTGGTTTGATGACAAACAGATGTTTCACCTCATGCTATAGGAAGAATAGATTCTCTAAAGTATCATATAATACTTTCCTCATTGGCAATGCTTTGAATCCTGAAGTGCTTGACTGTTCCTTGGACAATTTCTTTAATTCGTCAACACAGTCCAATTGGATCATAAGTTTGTCATCGATTACCATGGGACTGGGAAGGCCTTTCTCCCTCAAAATTTGTAATTTTGTCATGAATTTGTCAATGCCAACCTGCATGTCATGGAATTTTCCCTCTAGGTTAAGCATAAGGTTTCTTTTAGAAAGAACCTTTTTAATTTTAATGATGGATTCAATTCTGTCCTCCACACCAAGCTCATTCAATTCATGCCTGTTCTTACTATTCAAGAATTTGATGAGTCGATTAGCATCCTTAGGATGGTCTTCTAGGTCTTTTTTTCCCTGTTGTATTACTTTGGTTGCCACTTTAAACAATTCTGTTTGCTCAAATATTACCTAAATTGATGGCCAAATATCATTTACAGAGTCAATGATATTGGCCCAGAGCATCTCCTTAGTCTGTCCTAGTGGCTTTTGCAATGTGAAATTCTTTTCAAGGACCTTTATCTTCTGTTAGGCCCCTATACTACTAGTGTAACCCCTTATTGTATTAGTACAACCCACTTATTATATTGATGTACCCATGTAGTGCCCATATTGTTATTATTGTGCCCTTACATTATTATTGTTATGTCGGCTCTGATTATGTTATGACCCCTTAGACTCCTATATATAGAAAGGAGGCCTTTTCATTGTATCATCGAAGAATTGTTCATTTATGTAATGTAAAAGAGGTTGCCCCCTCGAAGAGGCTGAATTCTAAGGCGTTGATCTATCTTTTCTGTCTTTTCTTGAGTTGGTTTCATAACATTTGGTATCAGAGCTTTGGATTCTAGGGTTTCACTGCTCCAAACAAGTCATCGTGGAATTTTTGCTATAAATTTTTTCTGCTAAGTTTCAGAAGCTAAAAGAAAAACCCATTTGAGAAGACATCACGCTAAAGCTCGGGTCCAAATTTCAGAGATTTTTTCACTATATTTGCGGATATATGATCTGAGGAAGTTGGTCTTTTTGCGGACTCCTAAATTACATTCCAAATAGGTGACCTGGGGAAAATTGTCATAACTTTCTCTCTAAGCATGGATTTAAATTTCGTAAGAAGGTATAGAAATAGGACGGATTGTAGTTTCTTGTATATATTTTTCAGAGCCAAAGGTCGAAACAGTGACTTGTGGCACGTCGTACAAGTTCGCTCTACTGAACTATTCTATAAACAGGTCATCTTGGGAGATTGTGCATAACTCTTTCTTGGAGAAGCCAATTTGGATCAGACTAGTGGCATCGGAAAGAGGACACAGAGGGCTACTGTAGGTTGCAATTTTAGAACTTAAAGGTCCAAAAGTACATAGTTACATTCGTTTCAAGATCGAGCTCCTAAAATCAGGAAAAAACAAGATGAGGAAGTTTGATGGCAAGGATCTGGTAAATTGGATACTCCAGATGGAGTAATATTTTGATCTACATGGTGTACCACTGTTACAAAAGGTATGTATTGCATCTTCATATTTAGAACCGGATCAATTTTTATGGTATGAAGGGCTTTGTTCTCGTAAACAGCTTGTTATGTGGTCAATTTTCACGGAGGAAATGATAGCACATTATGAGGATACAAAGAGCAACACCTTCTTTAGAGCAACACCACAACAATTGGAAAGAGTAAAAAGGCTTTGTGACATAGTGGAAATCAAAATTATCGAAACCAAGAAGCATACCCCTCACAACTATAAATATGGAAGTGTTATTTTTCCTAGCCTTCCACAACCTACAAGGGTTACACCACAACAAATGGAAGAAAAAAGAGAAAAAGGGCTCTGTTACAATTGTGATAGCAAATGCACTAAAGGTCATAAGTGTGCTGAGAAGAAATTATTTTACATATAATATGAAGAGGAGGAAGAAAAGGATCAAGAAACATCAAAAGAAGAGGATATACACCAGGACCCCACCCCAGAGAAAGAAGAAATGAATCAGACCATATCTTGTAAAGCATTGGCAAGAATTACCACTCCTCAAACTCTTAAGATAGAAGGACATATCAAGAAGAAAAAGGTGCAAGTAGTGAAATATCACATCGAGAAAGAAGAAATGAATCCAACCATATCTTGTAATTCATTGGTCGAAATTACCACTCCTCAAAATATCAAGATAGAAGGACATATCAAGAAGAAAAATGTTCAAGAAGTGAAAGATCAGATCGAGCATCAAGAAATGAATCCGACCATATCTTGTAAAGGATTGGAAGAAATTACCACTCCTCAAACTCTAGAGATAGAAGGACATATCAAGAAGAAAAAGGTTCAAGCAGTGAAAGATCACATCGAGCATCAACAACAAGTTCTCCAACTTTTAAAGGATAACGCCACTTCAGTGCAAAATCAAAACAACAGGTAGATCAACATCTAGTGAAAAATGTTTTGATATAGGTGATTTGGTATTTTTACTGCTACATCTCAAGCAAGCTATTTATGAGAAGCAAATGTTGGCAATACTACATGCACTTAAAAAATGGTGACCTTACCAAATGGGAAGACTGTTCAAGGAAGAGGATGTGGAAGCATTGTTTTGTGCAATTTCTATTATCAACCCAGATTGGATAAACGAAGAAAGGGATGAATGGAAGAAGGACGAAGAAGTATGGCCACTTATTCAAAAGTTGCAAAAGATCCCAATTGAAACAATATTGCCAGAAATTGAAGAGGAAGGAAAAATCATATTGGAACCTGGAGCAGTCACAGAAACAAGAACCCGAAAGATACGAAATCGATCAATTTCAGAGTATCTCATCAAGTGGAAGAACTCACCCGCTGAAGATTCCACATGGGAGGACAAGAATTTTATACAGAAGCATCAAGAACTACTCAAGCGTTGAGGAAAATGCTTTTTGAAGGAGAGGGGCATGTTAGGCCCCTATACTACTAGTGTAACCCCTTATTGTATTAGTGCAACCCACTTATTATATTGATGTACCCATGTAGTGCCCATATTGTTACTATTGTGACCCATAGAAGCCCACTATTGTTATTATTGTGCCCTTACATTATTATTGTTATGTCGGCTCTGATTATGTTATGACCCCTTAGACTCCTATATATAGAAAGGAGGTCTTTTCATTTGTATCATCGAAGAATTGTTCATTTATGTAATGTAAAGGAGGTTGCGCACATTTGTAGAACCTTTTTTCTTTGGATCTAGTTTGGGGTCATTCATAGGACAATCTCTAAAATGGTGACCGTGTTGGTGACATTTCTAGCACCTGAAAGAGACATGCTTGTAGTGCAACATTTGAAACCAATCTCTATCTTCCAATTCCAGGGCTATCACCTTAGAGAGAGAACCAATGGCATCCATGTAGCCTTGTCTAGTCTATTATGAAAGGCAAAAAAGAATTCCTAACCTATTGCCTATGCCCTAGAGGGTTTTTGAATTGTAGTATTCTTATGGTAGAGAGTATAAGAAAATCTAGACGAGAGCCCATGAGAAATATTCTTTCTCTTGGACAAATCATGGGGTCCATTATCTCATGTATAGGCCTATTGAGTTGAAAAAGTATGGATTTCCATCCATGACAACTTTAAGGTCTTCCTTGTGTGAGAAGATAATCATGAAGATTCGTTTCGACCCAAGCTTAACATCATAATGGGCCTTATGTTTCCATCATTGCGTTATCCAATGTAAGAGGTATTTTTCTGTAGGCTAAACACCAATGAAATCACATATTAGGGGGTGGTATTGCATGAACTGAATGTCATCATTGAGCCTTGTCAGAGGTATATGTAGTCACGGGATCTCTAGGGTTTTTTCCTTGCAAGTGCATGTGTTCCTTTTTCATATTATAGGCCATCTAGAGGCTCCATGGTAGCACTATCATCTATTTTGGACTATTGCAGGTCATCATTTGTCAAGGAAAGAGGAGTTAGTGAGGGTTTTGAGTCGGGTGGGATGGAGATACTAGGCTGGTGAGGGGGGACAGAGGACCACAAGGCTCCTCCCCATGATGTCATCATATCAGCAAGAGATCAACTACGAAAGGAATTAATGAGCACAAGGGGGAAGGGAGACAACATAACAGGGTTTGACGATGGGTAGAGTTGCAGAGCGCATGGAAAACCCATTACCCAAATCCAAAATTTTCATTATATATGATTGTGGAATATTAAAAGTTTAATTACATTCAATTATATTTAGCTATAGTTAATTATAATCACCCACATTTAACTATTCCATGGCCGATTTTCATCAACCCTTCTTATACAGAGAAAACCATAATCAACCCCCATTAATTATTATGAATCCTCTTTAACCATCATCAATAAAATATTGTTTTTGTCAATACCTTTTGAAATTATTTTGTATTATTTAATTAATTTTATTTATTTGATAAATATATTTTATATCTAATAAAAATAATAAAATTGTTATTTTTATCTAATTAAATAATACACACACACACACACACATTCATGAGTTTGAAAGTTCATTTGTATACTTATTATGACATGAATGTACCAAACTCGTCCTTCCATATTTACCCCTTTCGATCACAACACGAGATACTTATTACTGTATCTTTAGGGCAGCTTTACAAAACCTCGAGGGCAGACATGGAACAAGGAGCCTGAACAAGTTCTTCAATAATACTGCAATGTTGAGCAACTCGGGAAGATGGATTGTGTGTTTTCTTACGGATGACACCCTTATGGGGGCCATAGACTGGTTCCAAAGGCTTATCTAATGTGAGAGGTCCAGTGGAAGTAGGTGAAGTGGGTGAGTCCTTAGAAGAAGAACTAGACTCAGGAACATCATATGATTTGGCTCGCGTAGTCACATTCATGTCTTCTTTTCACATAAAGAAAGATGAACTATTGGTGAATGAGAAAATGACCCCTCGTTCCCCCCTTGCAGAGGTGGAGGAGATTGATAAACCATTTGTTATTGAGGTTGCACAGGGAATGGATGTGTTAAAACAACATGATATTGAGTAGATGGTGATGAACAGGGCCTATGGACTTCATCCATCTGAGGGAAATCATGAGTGAGGTGTTCACCTTGACATATTTTACAAGGGAATTTGATTTTATGACGACGCTCAATGTGCCCCCTACTTGATTCTAAGGGTTGGTTTGGGGTTCCTGAGAATTTTGGTTCTTTTGTTTATTTTTGTTGTTATTCTTACCACCAGATTGTTGGTTGTTCTTCGGTTGAGTGGACTTCATCATAAGAATGTTGGTAGACTACTCAGGAGAAAGTGATTTAGTAGAGATGAATGCACTTGATGGGGCTTGAGAGGTAACAATAATTTTGCAAAGTTGGGCAGCAAGTTGGCTTACAGAATAAAAAACAGACCCAATCACGCCATCGACATGTGGGCCAGGAACAAGTGTAGGAGGGTCAAAATAAGGTCTAGGGGCATTAGGAAATACCTCATATAGTGTAGTGGATTGTGAATAGATAATATCCAATGTTGGGTAGCTAAAATGGATTGCTCCTCTGTAATGGCTAGAAACATGGACACATCCTTGGAAATATGGGGCAAGAGAGAGTGAGTGAACCACTTATCTAAGATTTCATTAGGTAACTTGGTTCTCACTAACCTCTTGTGACAATGCCACTCATGAATTTGATCATAAATTAGCGTGGCATCATCTTGTTTAAAGTTTGAAAAGAGATCAACTTCGATATCATATCGTGTAGGTAACTGGAAGTGTATCAAGAAGGTTTGAGCTAAAGAGGAAAATTCAGTGTAGGATGTGGTATCTAACTTGATAAATCACTTTGTGGCATCCCTAGTTAACGTACGTTGGAACAAGTGAAGTTTAATACAATCATCCACTAAATCATTATAGGAACACCATAAGTGATATGTGGTGATGTGAGTGGATGGATTCTCCCAGACTTCCCTTCAAACTTGGGAATATCATATGGCAATTTAGTAGGCATGGGTGGCCACCAGGGGTCATGTTGGATGGGGTCGTTAGTCAACTTTTCCAAATCCAGTAAATCAAGAGAGGATAATAAAGTATTATGGAGTTGGCTAAATGGATCATAGGTAGGAGAAGCATGTGACCAACCTTGCAGTCCCCCATATAATGAGTATAATGACTCACGTTTTGGTGAAGGAAAGGGTTCACCCTGGCATAAGAATGTTGCAGGCCAAAATGACAGGTAAATGGAGGTTTCCCCATGGGGTATGTGCCCCCAGAGAGAAAAGGACCCCCAAGGGCATGGTTGCTCATGGGGTTGTAACCAAGAGTAAAATAAGGACCACTCTGCGTAGTAGGACTGACATAAGGAGGATAACCTATGTGGGTGATGGTACTAGCAGTCAGGTTTCCCCTAGTTAAATGAACCCCCGCAGGAAAGGTATTTCTCGGTGGTGTCCCTCCAAAGAGTGAATTGTACCAAAATTGTGAAATATTAGACACAAAATTTCCCCCAACTTGACTAGGAATAATTGGTGATCCCCCCCATGGATTTTCCAAATTAACTATACCTAACTAAGGGACAAGAGTAATGGGTTGATCAAAGGAAGGAGAAATAAATACTGACCCTACTAGATGACTAGGATTAACACCCATGTTCAGTGTAGAAGATGGAGTAGGCAAATACGCATGAGGGAAATTCATAGGAGTTATAGAAGAAACATGTGGAATTCCCTAAGAATATGTCATAGGTGTTGATGAAGGAGTGGATGGGGCCATCCTAAGTGGTGAAAAAGATGACATGGTAGCTAAAACTACTGATCAAGAGGGTAATGGGGTCTCAAACTCTGCCATAGGGTAGAAAAATTACAAAGGTAAAAAATCATGAGTAAGTGTAGAATCATTATGGTTCAACCCAAACAACTCAGGTCCTAGTGGATTGGTCAAGGGTGGATTGGCAGGAGAATAAAAATCGTCTGCCAAAGTTTCAATAGAGATCATATCACTACTAGAAGGACCAGGTATAGACTCCAAAATCAGGTTTTGATCTAAGTCTTGAGCACCTATATGCACTCTTTGCGTAGGAGAGATAAGTCCACCTCGTTCAGGAGGCAAACTGTGAAGCCGTCGTGACTAATGGCGAACAAATTCAGGCAAGGTGAAAAAGTATAATTTAACAAAATTATGTTAGTGCAAACACCCTAAGGCCAAAGCTATTGACTCAGAACAAACATCACACACTAGAAATGTCCTAAAAGGTAGCACATGTAAACCAAAATACAAATAAGTTGCCAGTGGAACAGTTATACTAGCGACCTGATTCCCAACCCTTTTAGCTGCGAACTTAGTACAAGTGCCCTTATTAGACGTGGGGAACCCATCGAGAGGACTAAGAGAATATGACTAATATTTTCCCTAGGTACATAGAAGATGAACCCGACCCTGCACCTATGTATGAGCCCTAAGAGATATACCACTATGGTTACCACTGATAATAACACTGTAGAATTTTGTAGAATTTTTCTACACATCATCTAGCTTTGATACCATGTAGAATTTTCTCTACAAATATGCTAGCTCACTGATATCATGTAGAAATTTCACCTGCAGATCCAACTGATATATGCAATGTACTAAAGCATAATACTAGATCTACATCTACCATAAACTTAGCAGAAGCTTAATTGAACATGAGAAACATCAAGCATGAACACATATAACTAATAAGAAGGAATCAATCATACATAACATAGAAGATATAACTAGGGGAAAGCACCAACCTAAAACCCCATCTCTGTATTATCATACAAGTGGAAATATGTTCGGATTACACAGAGCCTTAGCTCAGAAGCTATCCAAATCTCAGTACAATCCCTCAGCTGCTCATAGATAGTCAAAGGATTCTCACAAACCTTCTCCTCTGCCCTCCAAGCCTCCTATTTCTATGCACAGTTTTTCCTAGGTCCTCCAGCTGCAACCTGTGTGATTCTCACCTCACACACAACATTGACCTCTGAAATAACTACACAAACCTGAAGGAGATAAATCCTCATCATGGATGAGCTTCCTTTATAAGAAAAATATTCATCCAACTGATAGTACATTGTCCCTTCTCTGATCTCAACTGGGTCTCTGACAAAACTGACATGCATCAGTTATCCATGAGTGAATACACAGTTATCTGAAAATAAGAGTTGTCACATGCATGCAAGCATCAAAAAATTGTATCTCATTAATTTAACAACTTGTTAAATTAATCTAACTAAACTTTACTAACTTAAACTAAGTCAAGTGATCCTCTCAATATAGAACTCATCCTTAATTCCTCAATGAGTGGAGAAAATCAAGGACACATTCCCCAATTAATTGAGAAATAATTGCATGTTCTCACAAAGACTTCAAGTTTGCTTTTCCTTAACTAATTAACTCATGGAGAATTAATTAATTAATATTCCAAACTGCTGGTAAGACCAAATTCGAATTTACTTCCTATAGATAGACCAGGACTACTATAAATAGGAAGCGACCCATAAATGCTATTTTTAGAAGATGCTAATTTTAGCAGTTTCATGTCTCACCCAAGATGGCCAAAATACTCATTGGTAAAATTGCTATTTTTAGAAGTTTTATTTTTAGCAGTTCTATTTTTAGCAATTTCTAAATTTACATTTCTTGTTGCACACTTTTCAAAACTCCCTCTCAACAAGAAAGGCTTCCTCTCGAACCTGATCCTATAACTCTGGAATGTTTTGCATGCAACACATCCACTAGGTCTGCTTGCTCCAACAACTCTTGGAACAAAAAGACTCTCAACTGACCACTCTGTTGGGCTAGAAACATACTCTGATGTTGAAGCTCTACCTGCTGTTGACAAGTGCTCCCTCCCTGACATCTACGCTACTACAACATATCCATGCATATTGCACCATTGCACACCTCTCTGCGCCACCTAGCATTGTGCAACACACTTGTGCCTCTTGCATTGTTGTAGCCTGCATGCTACATGTTGTCCTAGGATTCCCTGCACTATAGCTCTCTTTGCCGCTCCATCCGCATCTGTCTCTACCCAATCAGTCAGTTCCTGCTACTCCACATCGGGGTTCCCGTAGCAAGGTCTCATCCAAGAGGTTGGGTACCTCAAGGATCCTGCCCCTCCTTCTTGGGCGATCACTCCACATCACCCCACCTCCTACCTAGAGGTGTGGCTGCATGTGATCCCTCTGCCATCTGGCTCGAAGTTTCCCCTACTGGGGTCTCTGCATGAGTAGATGTCTCTACTTGATCTCCTCTCAACTTCTCTAGTTGTGGCTGCTCCACAACCTCCTAAAGCTGCTGCACCAATCGTGACTCCTCCATAATCGTCTGAGACTTCTTCTGGCGCTGCATGTTGAGAGGTAATTTACTCTTTCTCTCAACCACTAAGTATCTAACATTTGCTTTGCTCCTTAAGGCTTTTCATGCATCTTGTACCTCAAGTGCATACAAGTTCTTGGTTAGCACACCGATCTATTTCCACTTTCCTGTTATCACGAAATTTTCTAGAAAAAGAGATGATTTAAATCAGCGATATCTCCCTCATCCGAACTCCGATTCAGCCGATTTTTTTTTTGATTTGGGTATTTTTTCGCAAGGAATCCAAATCTGTTATTTATTTTTGAAAATTTTGTACATAAATTTTCAGATCTGCTCTGCAAACTCTCGGCCCAAAACTCAAAACTTTGAAATCTCGTCTGAGTATACTGTTCTTTCCTTGATCACTTGTGCTCCGATACCATGTAGAATTTTGTTTAATTTTTCTACAAATCAACTAGCCTTATACCATGTAGAATTTTGTAGAATTTTTCTACAAATCAGCTAGCTCTGGTACCATGTAGAACTTCCCATTGTAGATCACCTGGTAATGCAATGTACTAAAGCAAAACACTTGATCTACTTCTACAACCAATTTAGCAGAAGCTTAATCGAACATGAGCAACATCAATAAGAACACATATAACTGATATCGAGAAATCAAACACACATAACACAGAAGATATAACCAGGGGAAAGCACAAGCCTAAAACCCCATCTTTGTATTATCATACAAGTGGAAATATAATCTGAATTACACAAAGCCTTAGCTCGGAAGCTATCCACCTCTCAGTACAATCCCTCTGTTGCTCATAGACAGTCAAAGGCTTCTCACAAACATTCTCCTCTGCCCTCCAAGCCTCCTATTTCCTTGTGTAGTTTCCTTGGGGTCCAGTGCTGCCACTTGTGTGAATTGGCCTCTCCACACACTCACTAACCTCTGATCTAACTGCACAAACCTGAAGGAGATAAATCCTCATCATGGATGAGCTTCCTTTATAGGAAAAATATTCATCCAACTGATAGTACACTATCCCTTTCTAATCTCAACTGGGTCTCTAACATAACTGACATGCATCAGTTATCCATGAGTGAATACACAGTTATGTGAAAATAATAGTTGTCACATGCATGCAAGCATCAACAAACTATATCTCATTAATTTAACAACTTGTTAAATTAATCTAACTGAACTTGACTAAGTTAAACTAAGTCAAGTGATCCTCTCAATATAGAACTCATCCTTAATTCCTCAATCATTGGAGCAAATCAAGGACACATTCCCAATTAGTGGAGAAATAATTGCATGTTCTCACAAAGACTTCAAGTTTGCTTTTCCTTAACTAATTAACTCAAACTGAATTAATTAATTAATATTCCAAACTGATGGTAAGACCAAATTCAAATTTACTTCCCATAGATAGACCAGGGACTGTTATAAATAGGAAGGGACCCAGAATTGCTATTTTTAGAAGATGATATTTTTAGCAGTTTCACCTCTCACCCAAGGTGGCCAAAATGCTCATTGACCAAACTGCTATTTTTAGAAGTGCTATTTTTAGCAGTTCTATTTTTAGCACTTTCTAAATTTAGCATTTCTTATTGCACACTTTTCAACACTCCCTCTCAACAAGAAAGGCTTCCTCTCGAACTCGATCCCGTAACTCTGGAATGTTCTGCATGCAACACATCTACCAAGTGTGGTTGCTCCAGCAACACTCGGAACAAAAAAACTCCCAACTGACCTCTCTGTTGGGCTAGAAACATAATCTGATGCTAAAGCTCTACCTGCTGCTGACAAGTGCTCCCTCTCTGACCTCTACGTTACTTCAACATCCCCATGCATCTCGCACCATTGCACTCTTCTCTGTGCTACCTTGCACTATGCAACACAATTGTGCCTCTCGCATTGCTGCAGCCTGCATGCTATGCGCTATCCTGGGATTCCCTGCACTGTAGCTCTCTTTGCTGCTCCATCCACATTTGTCTCTACCCAATTAGTTAGTTCCTGCTACTCCACATCAGGGCTCCCGTAGCAAGGTCTCATCCAAGAGGTTGGGTACCTCAAGGATCCTGCCCCTCCTCCTTGGGATGATCACTCTATATTGCCCCACCTCCTACCTGGAGGTATGGCTAGATGTGATCCCTCTGCCCACCTGGCTCAAAGTTTCCCCCTACTGGAGGTCTCTTCATGATTAGATGTCTCTACTCGATCTCCACTCAGCTTCCCTTGTTGTGGCTGCTCCACAACCTCTTGAAGGTGTTGCACCAATCGTGGCTCCTCCACAATTGTCTGAGACTTCTTCTGGCTCTGCATGTTGAGAGGTAATTTACTTTCCCTCTCAACCACCAAGTATCTAACCTTTCCATTTCTCCTCAATGCTTTGCATGCATCTTGTACCTCAAGTGCATACAGGTTCTTGGCTAGCACACCAATCTATTTCCACTTTCTCGCCATCACAAAATTTTCTAGAAAAAAAGCTTATTTTAAATCAGCGATATCTCCCTCATTCGAACTTCGATTCGGCTGATTTTTTTTTTTTTTTGGTATTTTTCCGTAAGGAATCCAAATATGCTATTTATTTATGAAAATTTTGTACATAAATTTTCAGATCTGCAATGCAAACTCTTGGCCCAAAACTCAAAACTTTGAAATCTCCTCTCAGTATATTGTTCTCTCCTTGATCACCTGTGCTTTGATACCATGTAGAATTTTTCTACACATCAGCTAGCTTTGATACCATGTATAATTTTATCTACAAATCAGCTAGCTCACTGATATCATGTAGAAATTTCACCTACAGATCCAACTGATATATGCAATGTACTAAAGCATAATACTAGATCTACATCTACCATAAACATAGCAGAAGTTTAATTGAACATGAGCAACATCAAGCATGAACACATATAATTGATAAGAAGGAATCAATCACACATAACACATAATATATAACTAGGGGAAAGCACCATCCTAAAACCCCATCTCTGTATTATCATACAAGTGGAAATATGTTCGGATTACATAAAGCCTTAGCTCGGAAGCTATCCAACTCTTAGTATAATTCCTCTGCTACTCATAGATAGTAAAAGGCTTCTCACAAACCTTCTCCTCTGCCCTCCAAGCCTCCTATTTCTATGCACAATTTTTCCTAGGTCCTCCAGCTGCAACCTGTAGGATTCTCACCTCACACACAACATTGACCTCTGAAATAACTGCACAAACTTGAAGGAGATAAATCCTCATCATGGATGAGCTTCCTTTATAAGAAAAATATTCATCCAACTGATAGTACATTGTCCCTTCTTTGATCTCAATTGGGTCTCTAACAGAATTGGCATGCATCAGTTATCCATGAGTGAATACACAGTTATCTGAAAATAATAGTTGTCACATGCATGAAAGCATCAAAAAATTGTATCTCATTAATTTAACAACTAGTTAAATTAATCTAACTGAACTTGACTAAGTTAAACTAAGTCAAGTGATCCTATCAATATAGAACTCATCCTTAATTGCTCAATTAGTGGAGCAAATCAAGGACACATTCCCCAATTAATGGAGAAATAATTGCATGTTCTCACAAAGACTTCAAGTTTGCTTTTCCTTAACTAATTAACTCATGGAGAATTAATTAATTAATATTCCAAACTGCTAGTAAGACCAAATTCGAATTTACTTCCTATAGATAGACCAGGGACTACTATAAATAGGAAGGGACCCATAAATGCTATTTTTAGAAGATGCTAATTTTAGCAGTTTCACCTCTCACCCAAGATGGCCAAAATGCTCATTGGTCAAACTGCTATTTTTAGAAGTGTTATTTTTATCAGTTCTATTTTTAGCAATTTCTAAATTTACATTTCCTGTTGCACACTTTTCAACAAACACGACTTGGGGAGATAGTCGCAAGCCAAATCCACATGCAAGGGTAGGACGCTTAACTAAAAAATATAAGAACAAAACCCCCCTTGATATTTTCCTCCCAAGTGGTCCCCAAGTGCTAGAGAAATTGCTAATAACATTGTTTGTATGCGTGCAAGTTCCACTATATTGTGCCACCCAAAATTAAGGGAAATGGGTCATGTCACCCCACCTAGCCCAAGTGTGACCTCGTGCTTAACCCTCTTGTTAGAAGGGCTTCCTAGAATGCACTATTACAAATGGATTTAACTCCCTATATTGTGGGTCTGGGCTGACTTTTTGTTCCCTTCCTCGATATTGTCTTTTGTACAGTTTCTTTTTTCCCAACTACTATCATCTTTTTCTTTTTGCAACCCTTGCTAGCTTCAGATGGATCGTTCAAATGATATTTTTGTAATATCTCCTTTGGCTATTTTTTTTTATTTCCATTTGCAGTGTCATCAATGGTTAAATTTTTCATAATGGGTATACATGTACATGTACTCATTTTTTGTAATAAAAAATCATGTGTTTTTTCTTTCACTAAAAAAAGAGTAAATATAACTGTCAATTTGTATTGCTGAAGCAAATTGAAATCAAAGTTTTATAATATCCTAATTATAATATAATAAGTAAATATTGAATTTAAATTCATTAAAAATCATGTTAAACTATTAAATATTGTAAAATTTAAATGTTAAATTTAAAATTAGTTTAGATATATATTAAGTTAAAAGCATGGAAAAGTTGTACAATTTTATTATATTTTTGAAATATCATGGGTACATATTATCACAAGTTTTCTTAGGAAAAAAATGTTTTACTTTTATTTTATAAAAGTTGATTTTATATTTGAACATTTTAATTTATTTAACTCTAATTAAAGTCAATATTTGAATTGGGTATCTTTTCACATATTTTTTTCCAATCAATATTTATTTAAATTGGATATCTTTTCACATATTTTTTTCCATTATTTTATATATAGTAAGAGAATGTCTCAATTTTTTTTATTTAATTTTAAATTAAATAAATATCTTAATTTTAAAAATTGTATAATTAAATAAAATAATATTCTAAAATTAAATTCTTGTTTTATATATTTCATACTCAATTTTAATAAATAAATGGTCCAGGGAGAAAAGGTTGGACTAACTCCCTTATTACAAAAGACCCATGGAACTTATTTGAATATTCACAATTGTTACACTGAAATTTGATATATTTGCTTATCCTCCATTTACATCTAACATTGCAGATGAAACCAGGGAAAGAAAGCTAACTCAAAGTTGACAAATAGGTCATATTTGCATGAACCATGAGATGGACGATGGAGAGCACTAGTCCAAGAAATCACATTCCATTTGACGTTGAGGAAACTACAAGTAAATATGAATTGTTTGTACCATTTTGGGAGGCCTTTTAATGTGGACATGGAATATTAAATGTCTAATTAAATATGGTTAAATTTTGTTATTTATGAAGAATCATTGTCAACTTTCATCTTCTTTTGTCATTAATAACTATGGTCAACTCTCATTAATCATGCTTAACTATTTTTAACCGTAATCAACCAATCCCTACGATAATTAAACACAATCAATTCTCACCAACTATATTCAACCATAGTCAACTTTGATTAACAATAATTTAGCCATAGTCTACTAATCATCAAGGATGTCATTAACTAACATAATCACATAAATAAAGTGGTTATCTATAATTGATACCATTATTTTTAAAAGGTAAAAAATGAGGCCAGTAAACTTATATCAACCATTTTATTATGTGATCATCATAATAAATATATAAATAAAATACAAATTACTTATAGTGTTTATGTTATGCAACCAACTCACAAATAGATAGATCAACGACTTAAAAATTATCCTCTTCAAGGGGGAAACCTCCTTTACATTATATAAATGAACAATTCTTTGATGATTCAAATGACAAAACCTCATTTCTATATATAGGAGTCTAAGGGGTCATAATATAATCAGAGCCGACATAACAATAATAATGTAAGGGCACAACAATAACAATAGTGGGCTTCTATGGGGCACAATAATAACAATATGGGGACTACATGGGCACATCAATAACAATAAGGGGGCTACACAATAACAATGAGTGAATACACTAGTATTATAGGGACCTAACAGTTTATAATTGTAACATTTCAAATTATTTCACCCCTGAGGGTTAGCTCAATTTTTTAAGTGTTTATTGGTGTCCTAGTATTCTTTACTAGTGACAGAGATTAATCAAATTATACAATATTGATTCACCCCCCTCTCAATATTGTCACAATTTCTAACACTAGCATGGGTGGGGAGTTCACTTCAAATGTGTTTAATATCTTCTACGAAGAATATGATATAAGAAGAGTATTCATTATTGCTAACAACACATAAAAAAATGTTGTAGTTGAAAGACAAAATAGATTATTGTAGCAATTGGAAAGGGCAATGATGTATAAGGGAAATCTGCCAGAACAAAATTGGACCAAACTTGTTCATACAAAAGTCCATATTTTAAATAAAGCTGACCTTAGGCCAAATAGTGGCAAGACTCCATATGGGATGTGGTATGGAAAACTAGCCACACTAAAACATTTCATAGACTTTGGTAATAAGCGCTACATCAAGAACAACAATGACAATATGGGATAGTTTGATGTAAGGGTTGATCAAGGAATATTATTAGGATATTATAATAAGAGTAAGGGGTATAGATGTTACAATAAAATCCTATGCAAAATAATCAATTGCATTGATGTAAATGTGGAGGATAAGTTACTACTCAAAAGCTAGCAGTCAAGATCTATCAGTCCACCATATTAGACTAGAAGTGGAGATGAATCAAAATAGCTTGAAGAATTAAGGTAAGAGGAAGATGAGTAGGCAGAATGTTCTCACCCAAAAACTCCCTCAAGGTATGTACAAAAGAATCACCCTATAGATTAGATTGTTGGTGATAAGGAAGCAAGTGTTCAAACTCAAAGAAGATTAATGAATACCTCTAGTCAAGCACATATTGCTATGTTGTAAATGATTGGACTAAAATATTTTCTCTTAGGCAAGCTAAGATGAGAACTGGATAAAATATATGAATGAGGAACTGGATCAAATTAAGAAAAAGTAGGCTTGGGAATTGGTTCCAATACCAAAAGATAAAAATTCCATATGCATAGAAAGGGTCTTTAGGAACAACTTACATGAGAATGGACGAGTTGCAAGAAATAAGGCCAGATTGGTATGAAAAGGCTATAATAATCGAATTGAGGGAATATATTTTGAAGATATTTTTCCCCTTGTAGCATGATTAGAGGAAATGAGGATGTTACTTACATTTGCATGTCACAAAATTTTTAGGGTATATCAGATGGATATAAAAAATGCTTTCTTGAATGGTGAGCTTAAGAAAAGGTCAACATTGAACAACTTGAAGGTTTTCAGTTCTCAAAAAATCATGAGGAAATGTGTAGGCTAAAAAAGGCATTGCGTGGACTTAAGAAAGCACCCAAGACATGGCATTTAATATTAGATAAATACCTACAACAACAAGGATTCACAGCAGGATGAGTTGACACTAACCCATATATCGAATATGAAAATGATAATTTTTTAAATGCTATTTTTTATGTTGATGACATCGTTTTTACTAGTCATGCAAATTTACTCAACAAAAAATGTGTTGCTGACATGCAAAAATTTGAGATGTCCATGCTTGGGAACCTTTTTTTTTTCTTGGATTGCAAATTACTCATTCAGAAAAAGATATATTCATCTCTCAGAGAAAATACCTCAAAGAAATGTTGAATAAATTTGGGATGGAAGATTTTTCTATTGTCAGTACACCTATGGTCACTAGATGTAAGCTCAACAAAGATGATGAGTGACCAGAGGTAAATCAAACAATGCATAGATCAATAATTGGTAGTATTTTGTATCTTATAGGCTCACAACTAGGAATTATGCAAGTTCTTGTTGTAGTTGCAAGGTATCAATCAGGCCTCAAACAAAGTCACCTCTTAGTTGCAAAGAGGATTTTTATATATTTAAATCCAAAATGGACTATGGTTATGATATCCAAAGGGTCGAAATTTTTCGTCAAATGCATACACGTATGTTGGTTGAGTTGGAAGTGTATATGATAGGAAAAACACAAGTGGTGGTGCTTTCTTTCTTGAAAGTTTTTAGTGGCATGGTTCAACAAAAAGAAAATGTATATTTCATTCTCTACTACTAAATTCGAGTACATAGCAACTATATCAAGTTGCACTAGGATTTTTTGGATGAAATAAACATTACATGACATGAAGGTAATGGTTGATAAGATTATTCCAATTATTTTTTATAGTACAAGTGTTATAAATATATCAAAGAATATTGTTCTTCATTCAAAGACCAAGCATATCCCCATCAAGTACCATTTTATCATAGAATAGGTGGTTGAACAGATTGTAAATTTGGAATAAATCTCAACAAAGGAACAATTTGATGATATCATTACCAAGCCTCTTGTCTGAGAATCTTTTGAGTATTTAGGGTAGAAATTGGGAGTGATGTATTACTCTTATCTTCACTAGTTTTCTTCACAAGAAAAGAGGGAATTTGTTCAATATGTACATGGATGGTTGTAATGATTTGAGACAAGAAAAAAGATAAAACTTAGGGGGAGGCTTTGGATTAGAAGGAGAAGTACAAGTTCAAGGGGAGAGTTCTCACAACAGAGAAATAGAAATAATAATGGTGCATGCAACACTAATTGGTCCCAACGTTAAGAAGGGGAGATTATATATAGTGGTGACATTAGGGAACATCACATATATCCACATGAATATCATACTGACAAATGAATAATCAATAGCCTATTATAGCAATTCACGAGAAGAACGATTAGAGGAGGAGTACCTAAACCCTTTTTCATTGATGTTAAAGGGGGAGATTATGCAAACATTGGAGATATTGAAGATGGAGAGTAATTACTCATCAATAGCAATGGAGAGATTGAGAAAAAACAACAACTTATTTAGCCTATTAGGGGGAGTGTTTCCAAGTGGTGGTGTTGCCATCAATGACCAACAAGAAATTTTTGGTGGCATTGTCATCAATGCCAAACAGGGAAAATGGTGAGTAGTTGTTTCCATTGATGTCAAGTCGACTAAGTCATTGATGTCAAAGAATTTTTTAGGGGGAACTTCGTAAGTATGTTTCATGTTTGGCTACATAGCTTGAGGTCATGAATGAAGGTAATGTATTTGAAGGAATTTATTCCTTAGTTCTTGATATCTAATGAGGAAACTAAGTGTTTAGTTAGATATTCCTCTTAGACACCTTTCCAATGGTATATAACATTTGACATAACTCACATGGAATAGAGAGGCAATGAAGTTTGAAGTTTATAATTCAAGAAAGGATCCACTTGAACTTGGTTCCAGCAAGGCAACATACAACAAATATTCGACCCCCTCGTCAAAATTTGAAAAAGCAGGGGAGGGCCCGAAGCACCATTCCTTCCATCTGATATGACATACCAATATGATTCATATGGCATGCTCGAGTTAGTCACATATGTGACAAATCCTAGTCCCCTCACTAATGTTTTGTTAGTTGTCAAGTGGAGAAGGATGGGATGAGCCTTAGTAGTTGATTTCTTTTGAAACTCTTGGTGCACCATTATAAGGCTTTATAGAAGTGAGAATTGAGCCACTGATATTATGATTTGGTCATAGAGGATTGGCTAAGGTGCCTAGGTGATTTTTGGATAACCAAATTGAATTAGTGTCCACATGGCAACAACTTGCTATGAGTGGCAAGTGGTGAGCATTGGCATGGTTTTCGACATGCCAAGTGGCAGTCCAATTAACATTGACATGGCATGTTACTCAACAAGAAGATGTATTAAATGACATGTGTATGTACAAAAGGATGACATGTGTCACTCATATTTAGCGTTTTTGGGTGGCCAAGTGGGCCGATTGTAGGTCACACTTGGCACCACCCTGAGGATGACATATGGCATGATGATGTCACTGTGATGATAGAATGATGTCAAAATACATGGTATAAGAAGTGTGACATGGCTTATATGATGACATGGAAACATGTGAGGGTGACACATGGTAGGTGGAAGTGGAATTTTTAGCCATCCAAGTGAAATTTTGGTGGGTGACACATGGCGAGTGAACTCGAAATACACATGGAAGAAGTTCCACATGGTAGTTAGTGATTGGTCCACCATAGAATGAATTGGTATACCATGAGGTCTCATAATTCATGCCAAAGAATAGTTTGGTGCAAGTTTTTAGTGTATTTAGTTTTTTACTAAAATAGCGATTTGCACCAAAAATAGAAGAAGGCCCAAAGTCCCAGCCATCCAGGCATCTAGTGATCTGGGGTCCAACGTTTCATAGGTTTACTTGTGAACCAAATCGAGATTCAATTGATAAGGAGGTCGGGAAATGAAATATGTCTAGATATCTAGGGGTTCTAGGAAATTTGGGTTGTACGTGATAATGGTCAAGGTACCTCATACTTAAATTAATTTGTAAGAAAATTTCCAACAAGTTGTGGTTCCAGTGTGTCATCTAGCTATTTGGTAATCTGAGAGCTAATGGGTAAAACTAATTCCACAAGGGAAAAATAGTCAAATATTAGATTCGAGCTAAAATTTTAGTGATCATGGCCCCATTTGTGGGTGTTATATAGGGAGGCACCCATGGGCCTCTTAGCCTATTAGCCTATCATCTATCGAGGCAACAAATGGATAAAAATAAGCTGACAAGTAGAGAAGCAGTGGGCCAACAAAGAAGTAAACCTTGGTAATTTCCCTAGGTCACATGGGGCTAATAAGTAAGATCCCAAGGGGCCCATCATATGTCATCCATTAATCCATAGTTGTTCATGGAGAAAAATTCGACCGTCTGATAGAATAATAAGTTCCTATGGGGTTTAGATCCAGGTTATGACTGGTGGAAATATTAAGAGAGATGCCAAAGTGTTGAAATATAAGGTAGTTATGGTCAACATTTTTCATCAAAAATATGGAGAAGAAATCAATTTTTTCACTCATCCTAGCTTTACAGCTCAGCTCAATCAACCCCAAAAGTTGGCTTCAAGAAGGACATGATGTCTAACCTACTAGGACGAATTAACCCTCTTATGATACATATTAATAAGAGGTCTTTGGCATTCATTTCACCCATCAAAACATCAATCAATTTAGTCTGAAATCTCAAGCTAATTTAGCCTTCCATTTCAGGGTATATCCACACATGTGAGGAATTCTTAAAGGGTTATTTTGACTATTTTTTGGATCATCTTGAAGTTATCATTGCTACAATGACTAAGGACATTTCTGTCTCTATTTTCTGACGTCTTTTGTGGCTGAGAATTGCAGAGAGGATCACTCTCGTTTTGATAAATAATTATGAAGTTGAATAAGGCCTTTTTGGGTGTATCTTCTCCACAGTTCCTTGAAAATCACAGTGGGAACTTAGGCCCTCTATTATAGTGACTTGAGGTCTATATTTCTGCCTCCTTGTGCAAATTATCTTATTGGAAAAAAGTGGAATCTCTCAATATTTTGTGCAGATCTTGTTTGGGTATCTTATTGTTGGTTATTTTGGATTTGTTGGATCATTAATGTGTACTATTGGTGGAAAAAATATCTCTCTTATAAGGAAAAAATTTCTAGGTTTTCCCCTAGTGGGTTTTTCCCTGGTTGTCAGCCTAATCTTAGTGTCTCTTTTCTCTTACTTATTGTCTATTATTCATTGTCTATCTTGATCTCTATTTAGTGTTCCGTTGAAAAATATTTAGTTAAATTTTTTCATGTATGCATACTTGTTGACTAAAGTATATAAAGAAGGATCAATTTACATCAAAAGAAGAAGCTATCATTTGTGAAAAACTATTCTAGTCATTGCATCACTAGAATTTAAACATGGTATAATATTTTTAGTGAAGGAAAAGAGCAGAGAGATCATCTTGAAGATCACTTGAAGAACATATTGAAGATCATTAAAAAATATTGGGTTATGTCCAACATTTTCACCATGAGTTCTTCATTCATGAAGACCGAAAACAAGCTTGAAGGAGCCACTAACTACAGGGAGTGGAAGGCAAGAGTTGAGATGATTATTGAAAGGAACAAAGTCTTGGGAATTGTAATAAGTAAATTCACTAGACCATATGATCAAGAAGGAAAGGAAAAGTGTCATGAAGATGATATTTTGGCAAGAAGCAGTCTATTGGATTCTGCTAGGGGTAATTTAATTCCCTATATTACTAAACATAAGACTACTAAGGTTATGTATGATGATATCATTGGATTATATACCATCAACAATGTAAATCAATCCATAAATCTAAGAGGTTAGCTTCACAACATCAAGATGACAAATAATTACATAATAGCACCATAATTTGTTAAGATATCTCAAATTAGATACCAACTCAAAGCCACTGATGAAGAATTTTCTGATAAGGAATTGGTAGATGTTGCTTTGGGTGGTCTCCCTAGATCTTGGGACACACTTTCTTAAGGTATTAGTGCAAGAAAGAATGATCCAACCTTTGACAAGTTATGGGAAACATGCACTCAAGAAGGATCAAGAATCTACTCTCAAGGAGATAATGAAGATCCTAGTATAGAAGAATTTGCATCTCATGTTAAGGGAAGCAAGAAGAAGAAACCAAATTTTGGAAAATTGCAAAGAAGTGCTAGTAAAAGACAAGGTCCTAAATCTACTTCAAGAAAGGATTCTACCTCTCATAGAATATCTCCTCCATGCTCTCCAGATAGAAGAGATGAAAGAGATAGAAGAGATAAAATAGACTTGTCCAATATTCAATGCTTTTGTTTTCAAGCCTATGGTCATTATCAAACTCAATGTCCTCAAATGAATTGAAGAGATTACTATGAAAGAGATGATGATCATAAAAGGAGTAGAAGGCATCATGCACATTTTGTTGATCTATATGAGCCATCTTCAAAAAGGAGGCATAGAAGAAGTGATTCTAAATCCGAACAGTCACTTATTTATGCTCTTACAGATTTTATTGAAAATCATGATGAAATTTGGCTTGTGGATAGTAGTGCCTCTAGATAAATGATTGGAAATTGTGATTGTTTATCTGAATTACTTGAAAATAAGTTCTCTTAAAAGGTAGATCTTGGAAACAAAGGAAAATGTGAAGTCAATGGCATTGGTACGTCATCTTTTCAATTGGAATATGGAGGTAATGTATCCATTAACAATATTCTATATGTACCTTGTTTGAAGAATAATTTGTTGTCCATATCTTCTTTTGAAGATAAAGGGTATAGAGTTTCTTTTGTTGATGGACAAGTCTTAGTATGGAAGAGAAAATCATCTTTTGAATCTGCTAAAGTTATTGGGGTATGAATTGTAGGAGTATATCCTCTCCCTAGTCCTTCATTACAAGCTCTCTTTCACAACACTACAGAACCTAGTGAGATTTGGCATAGAAGGTATGCACATATGCACTACAAGGATTTGGGAATATTGAAATATTTTGTTAAGGGTGTATCTAAACATAAGACTGATCATGATGGAGCATGAAAAGGATGTGCCCTTGGGAAAAATGTTAAAGGAAGGTGCGCTAATGGAATATTTGATCTTATACATTTTGATGTTTGTGGGCCCAAGCCTGATAAAAATTCGGGGGTATGTTTATATTATGTATCTTTTATTGAGGATTACTCAGGAAAAACTTGGATTTATCTTCTCAAGGTCAAGGATCAAGTGTTTGAAAAGTTTCATGAATTCAAAGCTCAGGTTGAAAATGTTACATGAAGAAGAATGAAGACTCTAAGATATGACAATAGTGGGAGTGTGTATTAATTGAATTATTTGATTTATGTAAGGATGATAGAATTAAGAGCAAGTTAATAGTTCCCTACTACCACTACAAGGAATATAACATATAACGGAGGTTTTTAGTGTTATAAAATTGGAAAATTTTGTTAGAAAAACATCTGCTAAAATATTTGTTTGAGATAATGAATGTTTTAGGATAGATTTTAACATAAATTCATGACAACTGAAATATATGGGCGGCCGGAGGTTTTAGCAATTTTTTTTTTTTTCGATGCACTTCATGGAACAAGTAGCATTGGTGTGCTACATATAGAAATGCACCAGGTTGAATACATAACTAAAAGCATCAAGACATTGAATCCAAAGAACACTGGTGGGTAATATATATCACACCGGTGCTAATGGATAAAAAGAGTCTTGGGGCATTCATGTAAGGAATGACACTCGGGCACACAAAAAATAATTGATGTGTCAATTCTTTTGTTTAAACTTGCAACATCAATGTGTATAGTTTGTATAAATGACCGGTGTGTTAGTGATATAAAAGAAACAATGTTGTTACATTTCATAATGCACTGGTCATAATAGATAAAAAAAATCTCTAGGGCGTTCGTGTAAGGAATGACACTGGGGCACACAAAAAATAATTATAGTCCTAATGCTTTTGTTTAAATTCACAACGTCGATGCGTTCTATTTGTATAAATGCATAGGTGCATTTGTTCTATTAAAGGATCACTGCTATTAATTTTAATAATGCACCGAGGTTCAAAATAATATTTTGTAGGACCAGGGTGTTAATTCTATGAAAGCACTGGTGCGTTACTAATTACAATGCACTAGGGCATTAATTGTAAACAATGCCGATGCTTGTTGTGAAGGTAAATCCCCTCTGCAGACAGAGGCGACCCCTACTAGCCCAAATGGGGTCTGGCAACAATCAAACAATGCTAACACGCAGGTTCCTAATTGCAAATCAAATACCGATGATGAGGGCCTACCTGGATTCCAATGCTAATATTTGTAGAAGAGTCGTAGCTCCCGTTCCTTTGCTCTGGCTGGTCACAATCCCCACGATCCTCGTGAACGGACACCTGCACATACAAAGAACGACATAAACACAAGCATAAAATCCAATAGATGCAACTATATATCAGTCAGAAAGGATATAACTCAGTCATCATTACAAAGACAATAAGAGTGGAACCATAATGATAGTCGTCTATTATTGATAAACAACAAAGAAGAATACAACCATAGTTCTGACGTCAAATCCTCCTTTGGCTGGGTGATCAGCAGCACATGCCTTGCAAAGCTTGTTGGGAATGGGGAACAAGCCTCTCCCTCCTTGGTTACTTGGACAAGAATCTCCTCACTTAAGATTTAGCCTCATGGGAATGAATAAGGCTCCTTATAGCATGAACTTGGAAATTCTCAGACTTTGGGACTTAGAATTTGGGACTTGGAGACTCTCTCACTCATCACTAGCCACTAGCTTGTCAAAGGCAAAAGGACAAGCTTTTATAGATGGAGGGTAAGGAGATAAGATCAACCACAACATTCATGGGATTGGCTTTATCACTAAGAAGCTTCCATGAGAGGTGGAGAACTATTTCCCTTCTATGGAGATTCGAAGCCAAACTGACCCAACTCAATATAGATTCCGTTCATGAGTGGGTTAGGAAGAACCTTCGCAAGTTGGTTTGTTAAAAACTTTACCCAACTGGGTTGGCGCGAATACGACTTTGAGACCGAACGCCAACTGGCACGCCCTCTTTGGAGGATTTCCCCTATTGGCGCGAGTGATACACAGTGGACCCGCGCCAATGGAAAAAGGGCTATTTTTATGGGTATTTTGTAGAAGGTGTCTTCAAGGCATATGAAGTACATACTCAAGGGGATACAATACAAGTGTTTTCAGGTTATGTCACTTCTCACAGGTCCCAGTATAAGTCCTCCAATGTGTAGGAGAAAGGGTAACAGGGACGGTGACAAATTACTGTGTAACAGATGCCCCCTAAAGCATGAAGCCCGAGAGAGAGAGAGGAGTGAAATGCTTTACAAGAACGTGGCCAACTGAAAACACTGCCGCCGGAGAACCTGCATGGAGAAGTACAACTGATATCTCAAGTACATGATATATGTGGTATGGGCGCAGCCATCCATAGTAGAGTACATAAAAATCCAGATCCAAGGTATGGGCGCAGCCATCCAGTAAGGATCGATAAGTAGACTCAGGCATGGTCGCAGCCATCCAATGAATGAGTCATGTAATGATCATAATAATCCACAAAATCGCAACCTGGATCTCAACAGAAAAAATCCAGGGTCTTGCGCTCCATCTCGACCTGAACAAAGTACAAGCTCAAGCATGCGAATATAGGAGTTGAAGTCGAACATGCAAGAACATCATCTGATTACCAGTCAATGATGAAAACTGTTAACAGACGCGAGAGGTACCACCAATAATGAAAATTGTCCTCAAGGTACTATAGGTACAATCTACGGCGTGCGAATCAGTGAGCTGGCATCGAACACCTGTAGAATCATTCGATCGGAGGCCAATGGTAAAAACCTCGCGTCGAACATGAAGAACCTACCATTGAGGCATGCAAGCTCCAAGGCACCTGAAGGGAGTCTCTAGGTTAACTTCCTGGATAATGAGCTGAAGTCGACAGGAAGTGACCTTGATCAAAGGTGGGCCATAATGTTTCCCACATCATCGACACGAGACAGAGAAGGATAAGATGTTTTGTGTGAGGTATCAGAGGGAGGTTGAGTATCCTGCAGAGGTCAACTTCTCTTGAACATATTGGCGGCACGACAGTGGACTTGGCAGTATTTGACATCAAATGATCAGGGGTCATGGTGACAGGGCAATGAGCAGATGACAGGTCAAACAGGATAACCCAAACCCACAGAGGCAAGTGTAAAAACAAGATGAGATGTCCCCACCTAGACACGAATGCAGATAGGTGCCATGTTCAAGAGTGACATACTGCCGACACGACAATAATTGTGGTTCCATTTTTCCCCACCATTTCTGGAGTTATTTTTATCAACAAGCTTGACGGGGATAGCATATGCTTGAAAGGCATCATTTCAACGGAATCCAATGTCATCAAGTTTTAACGAGCCTGACAGAGGAAAAACTCGACGTCTTTTCATGTTTAGAGAGTTTGAAAAGACAGCAGAAAAGTAAACTCCAGGGGGGTCCTTTTTCATAAAGTTGTGTCTCTTGAGCCCGAAAAAGTATAAAACAATGCTCGAAAGAACCGCCCGACCATTACGATCGAGGAGTACTTTTCATGAGTAGCGATTTCGACCTGAAAAAGTAAAAAAGCGATCAAAACCACGTCGCTTCGTGACCGTTAACGAACCCAAAACGACAAGGGTCCGACGATCTTTTCATTTTTACACGGTCAGAAAAGAGTTTAAAGACGACCGCCTCTCATTTACGTTTAACGAGTCGAGAGGAATAACCCGGCATTCTTTTCACGTTTAGGGAGTCAGAAAAGAGCAAAAAGGTGACTCCAGGGTAACTTTTTCGTGTATTTACCGAGTTCGAAAAAGTATAAAATACAAATCGTTTCGTCACCTAAGCCGCAAAAACACCTGTCGATGCACAAAAACCTAGCGTAAAATCCATTTTCCACACAAATATATATTAAAATATTCGTAAAATGACTTTTAAACCTATTTAAGGGTCAAAAAGTTATAAAATGGGTGAAAATAGTAAAACAAGAAATTACTTTTCACTTTTACCTTTGGAGAGAAAAATTAGGGCTTTTGGTGTGCGATCTTCGAGCGTTGATTGCAACAGATCCAGTTGATCATTCAGAGCGCCGTCAGTGTCAGGTAAGAGGCCTCCCCCTTTTCTCCATTTTTATCCGTTTCAATTTTGTTTTAAACTTCTTTTTCATCCTTTATGAGAGGACTTTTAAAAAATGAGGGTTGCGCCCATTGGCGCGGGTTCCGGGCACGGACCCACGCCAATGGGGAAACCTTCCCAAAGGGCACGCGCCCATTGGCGCGACTGTTTTAGAAACAGTCGCGCCAATGGCCGCGCGGGTTTCTAGCTCAAATTTCAACGTTTTCAAGCAATTTTGACTGCATTTCTTAATTTTTCCAAGGATCTAATTCAGTGTTTGAACCTTGTGAATGCAGAGAAACGATCAAAATGGAAATCCAGTGGAAGGAAAGGGAGCATGACCGGGTAGATGAATTGGCCATAGCAGATGAGGGCTGCATGGAAGCTCTTAGAGCTTGCAGGCTCAAATTTTTTTTCCTAGTGTCCTATTTACGAGCTAAGCCAGAGCTCTTGCAGTACTTGATTAGCTTATGGGATGAACAGGAACAGGTGTTTCGACTACGGGATCAAACATTGGAATTAGATGTATCCGATGTCTACTTCCTTACTGGATTGTCGCGACGAGGGCCGGTGCCCCGAATCACCGGTAGCAGGCCATCTGGAGAAAATATGGAAGAGGTAAAGGCTCGAGTTTGCCCAACTGCACAATGTGGGTCAGGCAGCGCCAAAGTGGATATCCCCACTGTTGAGGACCTGACACTCACAACTGTACTATTCACTATTACATGAGCTGCAGGGGCATAGGTGCCCCACGAAGCTACGAAGAACCACCTGATCTTGGTGACCGAGTGCCTTAGTCCGACGATATTCAATTGGGCATCAGCTGTGACGACCAATATGAAGAGTCAGCTGACGAAGGCCAAGCGCGGTAAGCTGCAGTAGTTTGGGTACGAATCCATCTTCATGGCGTTCTTCTTGGAACGTGTGCCACTCTTCCAGGGCCAAGGGGCCCTTGTTCCTCACCTGGGACCTCGAGAGCCAAGGTTGGCTCGTTGGGTGGCACTGATGCCGCGAGGGGGAGGTGGTCAGCAGATGTCATTCAGACCCGAGTTTTTTGTGTGGCTTCGTCACCAGTTGATCGTGGTGGAGGACTGGCCGTATGCAGGGACAGACTTTATCGGTGACCCTGACCTCCCACTGCCAGAGGGGGAGGACTGGGACGAGGAGATAGGTATGAATTCTTTTTGATTTTGTGTTCTATGGTTTTTTTTTTGTTAATACATGTTCGTTCTAACAACAGTTATTTGTGTATGCAAATGTTGGCCCAGCACACCCAGATGGCATGTCTCCTATTGCGCGGAGAAACTAGCCTGCAGCGGAGCTTCAACTAGAGGGTGTCGAGGGAGGGGAGTTGACCTAGAACCTCGAGGGGCTAGCCCGAGGGATTCCAGACTATACCCGACTGGCAGATGTCCCACCGGCATACCAGAGATATACAGTGGGGATGCCCACCCGCATCCACTGTCTCTTGAAGCGCCTAGTGCATGCGGTGACGTGCTATCATGAGCACCACCGGGATTAGACATCTAGGGTTTACTTTCATGCATATTTTTTGAGAGACATGTCGTCTCCAGATGTACTAAGAAGAACATGTATATTTTTGAGCTATGTGATGCACGCTGTGCAAAACATTCCGACACACACACACACACACACACACATATATATATATATGCCTATTTTGGATGGATCTTTTACATGTGATGATGTTTCTATATGTTGTGCAGATGTCTAACACAAATGTAATCTAATGTATCAGTTGCATAACAAATGACCCAATGCGAAATATATTTAATCACATATTTTATTTTTATGCAAGCTTAAAAGCACACATGACAACATATATGCAAACTATGCTTGAAAACAAGGGAAATGGACATGCCCCCCAGCATGATGTCTCAATTCGAGGTACATCCCCCCCAAGCTTTAGTCCATTGAAAATGGAGTGAAGGTTGACAATATTGTGATCACACTCGAATTGCACGAGCTCAGGTTTCATTATTTTAACGAGGTTGACATACTTAAAGAACTATCCTCGTGACACCTAGTTTCATTTGTTAAGGAGCTTGACACAGGATAAGAACCATGCTCCACCAGACCCAGTTTCATTTTTTAAGGAGCTTGACATAGGGAAGTGAACTATGCTCCGACAGACCCAGTTTCATTTTTTAACGAGCTTGACATAGGAAAGTGAACTATGCTCCGACAGACCCAGTTTCATTTTTTAAGGAGCTTGACATAGGAAAGTGAACTATGCTCCGAACAAACTTCATCATAATGAACAGGAAGTCGTCGCTTCCAAGAATGGCACTCCCGGTGGAAGGACAACATCTTGGAAGTCAGGACCCAATGCCCCCAAGACATTATGCACGATGGCGTCATCATGGGATAGAGGCACGGGGTAGGTAGCCACGTAGTTGACCTGCGGTGGGGCAGACACAACCGGTGGGTAAAAACCAGGAGGGGGTAGCAGCAGCACAGGAGGCACCGAGGTACTAAAGAACGATAATTGATCTATAGTCACAATTCTTCCGTCGTGTGGAAAACAAACCACATGGAAAAGTGAAGAGACAAGGGCCCCCATGGCATAAACATAGTCATGGCCAAGGAGAAGACTGAAATCTAAAGCACCTTGGACAACCAGCACATCCATATAGACGGTTTTGCCTCCCAAAGTAATAGGAAATTTTGGGAGGACCCCTAGAGGTTGACTGGTTCCCCCATCAAATGCTAACAGATTCCGTGCGACTGTCCCAAGCTGAGGGGAACCTAAAGCTTGCTAAGTAGTGGATGGCATAAGACTGACCGACGCACCTTCATCCAAAACAATGCTAGGTATTGCCTTATCATAGGCAAGTACTGTAATCTGGAAAGGCACATGGGATGGAAGGCGGAAAGCAGTCAGGTGACTCCAGTCGAAGGAGATGGCCAAACTACTTGGTGGGGGAATTGTATGATTACCCCCATGCTCTATAGGAACCGTAGAAGGACTTTTGGGAGCAGCTGGGACAGGAGAGTCATTTCTGGACTCAGGGGAATCTGAGGAGATGAGAAGAACATGGGCATGATGCTCTTCCAAAACAGAGTGATCGGCGGGTGGTGAGCTCGAATCGACACTCTTTTCGACCAATGGTTGGTCTGGAACAGGCTTGGCACAGCCTAGTTCGGGAAGAGGAGCCTGGACAAGAGAGGAATCTTGGTCGATCTCTTTGTCAGCAGGGGAACGATCTGCGGCTGCAGAGAGATGTTGATAGCCAACAGGTAGTTCGGGTGAGGGAGTTGTAAGGCTTTCCAATACGATGGAGGCTTTATCCATGAGCAGACAAAGGTGAAGGGGATGATTGCCTTCACAAAGTCTACAGGGGATTCGAATCTTCCCTTTTCCCTTACCATTTCCAGCTGATAGGGTAGCATCGCCGTGAGCTACAGAGGATGATGAGGGGTGGGCCGGATCGCGAGACCATACTTCTAAGACCCTGGGAATGCCAGGACAATCACGAAGAAGATGGTCCTCCTTGCATAATCTACAAGGAAATTTGACCTTCCGCAGAGGAGTAGAAGGTGGCTCGATGGGAGGTGTACTCGAGGCAGTAGCTGCACTTTTAGCCTCTCCCTTAGGAGACTTCTTCTTCTTCGTCTTCTTCTTCTTCTTCTTAGCCACCTGGTTACTCGAATCCAGACTTTCACCAGGCGAAGTAGAAGATGAAGACGGAGAAATAGGTGAAGAAGGGGAGAGGTCCACCTTAGAATCAACATGATGTTGTTCGGGTGGAGGGACTTATTGACTAGCAGTTGATACGGTAGGGACCAGAGAGGTTGAGAACAACCAAACAGGAAACCCAATAGTTAACCCAGGAAGGGACAATGTTACCATGTAAGGAGCGCCAACATTTCCAAAAGGAGGGAAATGACCAGGACTCCCATCATACAGGATGCCTAGGTTGGTAAACTCCAGGAAAGTTGCCATCACAAACGAGGAGAAACCCTATGCGAACTAATGCAAACAAGATCTAACCAGGTAAGATGTGAATCGTGGTCGAATAAATTTTAAGACGCAAGGACATAACTTGACCTTTTCATTTTTTAAGAGTCAAGAAAAGGACAAAAGGATGACTCTAGTTGCCTTCGAATGTTTAGTGAGCTTGAAGTGACAAGTGCTCAGATGAGCCTTTTCTTTTAGGGAGTCCGAAAAGGATAAAAAGTGACTACTCTGGAGAGCTAGGCAAAAATGTTTACCAAACAAATCCGTAAAACTACATATACACCTTGGCAGTCATATGAAAACCAAGGACTTTCCGTACAATAGTCAATCTTCCCGAATGCTGTGTTCGGTGCGTTACAGCTTGTAAGGCGGCAAACACGGCTTCCTGTGGATAAAGGATGATAACCTAGTGGGGTCTCCCCATATACTCGACGGTACGTGGGAGCTCAAATCCGTGCTAGACCACTATTGCATCACGGAAGGAGGAATCACCCAACCTTGAGTGAAACAAAAGTGACTAGGTTTAACGACGCCGGAGCACGTCTCTAGCCTAGACCTCTAAAAGGTGTGCGTTATGTTCCAATGCGTTGTTATATTCATTCAGTTCATTTTAAAGTTGATCTTGTATTATGTTCCAGTTTTTAGGCCCTACCGTATGTAATCTCTCAAAATTCCTTAAATGCAAACTATATGCCAAAATATGTCATTTCATTCAATGAATGCTAGTTACGAGAGGGTTTGAGAGCTTTCACGCAAACGAAATGATCACAAAACAACAAATAACTTCCCTAATGCAGCTAATGGAAATTAACAAACTTTTCTTTGAGATCACTAATCACTAATCAAAATGAAAATCTTCTAATTCTCATTAACGAATACAAGGCAAAAGAAATTTTTTCTTTTGTTGATGGCGAAGTGCATTAAACAAACTTTGAGAAATGATGAAAAAAAAATTCTATTCATTCAGCACATTCAGTTCCCTAAATCGCAAACCAAAACTCCAAAAAACTAGAAAGATCCCAAAGACACCAATGAGCCATGTAATCTAGGCTCAAAGTGAGACGAAGCGAAATTCAAGCGAAGACAAAGCAAGTCACCCGAATATCGCGAAAAAACGATTCACAATCACCAAACAAGTGCGAGGGAGTAATCAAAGAATCGACTGGGCCACTAGAAGATCAAAACACCTGAGGAAGGCTCGACACACAAAGCCACTAGATTCCCTAGGGCTAGAAATGTGAAATCGATGGAAAAAAGCAAACACCCAAAGGGTAACGATCAAAGCCATTCAAATCACACTCCAACACACTCAAGTAGTCTAAAAAAGGTACCTAGAACAAAAACTAAGCTCAGAGGGCTCACAGCCAAGCAAACTTCAAAATTTCCCAGGCTTGGCGCGACTGTCAGGCCGAAAAAAGCGCCTTTCTGGTATTGGCGCGAGTTGTCAATGTGCAACATGCACCAACTGGCTCGACTGTAACGCTATAAAACAGTGCCAGTTGAGTTTTTTATGGAAAAAATAAAAACAAACGAGCCAAGGTAAGTCAACAGTACCCAAGTACACCAAAGGGCAAGAAGCAATACAGGAATTCAACCCAGAAAGCTAAACAAGTAGGAGAACCAAAGAAACAACCAAGAAACAAGGCAAGTTCCAAGCCGTTCAGCTTGTAAACCAAACCAGAGATGGACTGAAGTGGCGTTGATCTACTTTGCTAATGCAGAGCAATAGCGTTTCAAAGGCTATCTGGCCATACTTCAGGCTCCGTCCAAAGTTTACAAAATTAAACAATAAGACAAAACAAACGACAAGGCAAAAAGCCAACTCCCTAGTGGAGTCACCAAATTGTTGTGAAGGTAAATCCCCTCTGCGAACAGAGGCAATCCCTACTAGCCCAAATGGGGTCTAGCAACAATCAAACAATGCTAACACGCAGGTTCCTAATTGCAAATCAAAGACCGATGATGAGGGCCTACCTGGATTCCAATGCTAATATTTGTAGAAGAGTCGTAGCTCCCGTTCCTTTGCTCTGGCTAGTCACAACCCCCACGATCCTCGTGAACGGACACTTGCACATACAAAGAACGACACAAACACAAACATAAAATCCAATAGATGCAACTATATATCAGTCAGAAAGGATATAACTCACTCATCATTACAAAGACAATAAAAGTGGAACCATAATGATAGTCGTCTATTATTGATAAACAATAAAGAAGAATACAACCATAGTTCTGACATCAAATCCTCCTTTGGCTGGGTGATCAGCAGCACATGCCTTGCAAAGCTTGTTGGGAATGGGGAACAAGCCTCTCTCTCCTTGGTTACTTGGACAAGAATCTCCTCACTTAAGATTTAGCCTCATGGGAATGAATAAGGCTCCTTATAGCATGAACTTGGAAATTCTCAGACTTTGGGACTTGGAGACTCTCTCACTCATCACTAGCCACTAGCTTGTCAAAGGAAAAAGGACAAGCTTTTATAGATGGAGGGGAAGGAGGTAAGATCAACCAAAACATTCATGGGATTGGCTTTATCACTAAGAAGCTTCCATGAGAGGTGGAGAACTATTTCCCTTCTATGGAGATTCGAAGCCAAACTGACCCAAATCAATATAGATTCCGTTCATGAGTGGGTTAGGAAGAACCTTCGCAAGTTGGTTTGTTAAAAACTTTACCCAACTGGGTTGGCGTGAGTACGACTCTGAGACAAAGCGCCAACTGGCATGCCCTCTTTGGAGGATTTCCCCTATTGGCGCGAGTGATACACAGTGGACCCTCGCCAATGGAAAAAGGGCTATTTTTATGGGTATTTTGCAGAAGGTGTCTTCAGGGCATATGAAGTACATACTCAAGGGGATACAATGCAAGTGTTTTTAGGTTATGTCACTTCTCATAGGTCCCAGAATAAGTCCTCCAATGTGTGGGAGAAGGGGTAACAGGGACGGTGACAAATTACTGTGTAACAATGCTTGAAGAAATAAACACCCCGGTGTTATCATTTTATAAAAAGACATTGATCATGAAAAATGATGCCATCACGGTGCTTTTATATAATATAATGTGCCGGTATGTTTTTATGTTATGGATGTGTTATCACTCAGAAGTTTTCCCTAGAAGTTATCAAAAGAAGGAATAATCTAAGGTAACCACAAACCAATCTTCAGACTCAGGTTCTAGCCAACCTAAGTCCAAAGAGGGCTCTCTCTTTATAATTTAACTTTGTTTGGGTGGGATTTTAGGCTAGTTCTTAGTGTTCATAAGGTTTTGACTTTGGCTGGGTGGTGGAATTCTAGGAACAGATGGATAGAGCTAGTTTCTTCAAGCCATTGGGCTCTGGAGTCAATAAAAGGATAGCATAACTGGATCAGATCATTAAAGGGAGTGTTCACAGGGCAGGCTAGCAAAGCAAAAGGAAAATCTTCAAGGGTTGATGGATGGAATGATTCTAATCAGGGTGAAGGGCACTTAAGAATCCTTAGACCGGGATCAGAATGAGGAACAGAGGGTGATCATCAACAAAGGGAAATTATGAATCCTTTGCTACATAGACCAGAAGGAAGAATACAAAAGCTAAGGAGCAGCTAATAATTCCCTAGCTAAGATAGTTTAGTAGAAAACATTAAGAATGTAAAGGGTCAAGACAGAGTTCATTTAAGCAAGTTCTAAAATATCATACCTAGTTTAACATTCAGATTTCATAGAAACAAATATGATTATTAAGAAACATAAGGAAAAACAATAATACACATGAGAGAATACTTATTTGATTTTCTCTTTACACAAGAATCCTGAAAAATATCTGAGCTTTATTCCATGATCCAGCAAGCCAATCCAGTTTTTTCATACAATAGGACTTTGATTTGAGAGAAAAATCTCTAGAAATGTCTTTGAACCCACCCTAAATACTTCAAATTATGAAGTATTTATACAAAAATTATTTACAAAATATCTCATAACAATCTCAGATTTAATCTAGGGAATCAAAATATCTTCAAGCATGAAGGTAGGGATAGATGGAAAACTGCATCATGCTATCCCTTTTATTGTGGTAGTGTTGGCTATTGCAGTTGAGTTTGAGCCCTTTAAAGCTAGTTGATATTTGTAGTCTAGAATCATCTTCACTTTGATCTTTCACTTATGCTCTTTAACCTGCTACTCTTTGACCCTGTTGATCTGTCTTTACCTATTTCATCTGGCTGCCTTTAGATTTACTATGGTAACTTATAGTAAATCTGTTATTTTTTCCCACCATTCATCCTTAGGTAACTTTACTTTTAGCATTCTTCTGTAAATTTCATCTGCCTCTGTGTATTTAGCAAAATTGGGCTTGGTGACAAACAGATGTTTCACCTCATGTTCTAGGAAAAATAGATTTTCAAAACTATCATACAATACTTTTCCAGTTGGCAGGGCTTTGATACCTGAAGTTCTTGTTTGTTCCTTGGCCAAATTCCTTAGTCTATTAGTGTAGTCCAATTGGGTCATGAGTTTATCATGGATGACCATAGGACTGGGAAGGCCTTTGTCCTCAAAATTTGAAATTTAGCCATGAACCTGTCAATGGCCACCTGCATATTATGGCACTTTTCTTCTAAGTTGACCATGAGGTTTCTTTTGGAAAGAACCTTTTTGACTTCCAGGATGGCTTCAGTCCTATCCTCTATACCAAGCTCATTTAGCTCATGTATGTTCTTGTTTTTCAGTAAGTGGATGAGTCGATTGGCATCCTCATGCATATCACCCAACTCTCCCTTTACATTTTGGATAGCTCTAGTAGCTACCTTTACTAGTTCTATTTTCTCAAATATAACTTGAATTGATGGCCAAATATCATTGACAGAGTCAATGATATTGGCCCTGAGAATTTCTTTAGTATATCCTAGTGGCTTCTGCAATGTCAAATATTTCTCTAGGACCTTAATTTTCTCACCCATCCTTAGGGCTTTCTATGTTTCTTCTCTTTGTTGGATTTGGGCAAGCTTACAGTCAATTTCTAAGCTTGCCACTTTCTCCTTTAGCGTTTTGAGCTATGTTGCCTGGATTGACATCTCCTCCATGGATTTTACTAGCTCTACTATTTTCTCTATTGAATGTAGAAGGAACTGTTTTTGACACTGTGGGAATGGCAGTTGTGGAAGTTTTTGCTAGGTCACTTTTTTTGGACTAAATCAAAATGTCCAACTCCTTCTCTGTCTCTTTCAATTAGTCATTTAGCTTCAGGACCAAGTCCATGAGCTCTTCATGTCCTTTTTGTGCCTCTAGGACTTCTGCTGTTTGTGGGTGATGCAACTGTGGAATCTTCAACTGCTTCTTTAGAGAAGTTATATCATCATTCTTCTTCTTTATTAATTTTTCAGTGGCCTTTACATCTTTGGGATCGTGTCCCAACTCAATGACTAAGTCCTCTAAGGACTTGATTATGGTATCTTTGGCCTGTGAAGAGGCCTTTTCCAACTAGAACTATGTTGATATATTATTCAGGGAGTTTTGCAATTGATGGGTTACGATGGCTTTCCCGGTCAAGGTGGAGTAAAGCATCTCCTTTGTTTGTTTGTGCAGCTCAATCTGGTCAATAGGATGTATGTCCTTTGCCTGTACTTTGAAGTCTATCTTTTTGAAGTCTGCTGCTATTCTTGGTTGCTGAGTGGTGGGATTTATGAATTTCATTTGAATCTTCCCCTCTTTTACATCATAAGCTAACATAAGCGTTGTTTGATTGGTAGGGGACATCTTTAAATACTGTGCATAAGTTTGGGCTTTTAGCCCCTCATTCCTAGCTTTTATGTCCTTGTATCTTTCTCTAATGTCTTGGTCTCTATCAGCTAGCATCCTAAATGAGGACACTTCAACACTCTGTTGCCTTTCCAACATCTGAGTGTCTGATGTGGAAGGTTCTAGTGTGCCTCCAGAGGGAGTGGCATGCCTGATTCCTTCTCTTTCTGTGCTAGTGGCCCCAACTGTTTCTTCTGTGAATTCCTATTCAGAGACATGATTTATCCTTTTCCTTTTGACCAGGCTGGTCTCTACATATGCCTGTGAGGTTGCTTTGCCTGAAGTAGTAGCCTCTTCCCTGTTTCTTTTGAGGCTTTTCTCCTCATTTAGAGGAGTTTGCAAGACTGGGGGAGTACTCATGATGGGCTCTGGTATACCTGTTTGAGTTAGCTCCTCTGATAGCTCTGGTTGCTCTGACTCTTCTTGTACCTGGGATTCTTCTTCTACATGTGATTCACTTTGTGTCTGTGATTCTTCTTGGGCTTGAGATTCTCCTAGCACCTGTAGGAAAGAACCCTCATCAAGTTGTTTCTCTAGATCAATTAGAGTATTTTCAACAGCAACTTCAGTGCTATCCCTGTCCACTAAAGTATTCTCCACCCATTCCAATTGATTTTCATATTTTTCTATTTCAGGGATTCAGTGGTGAATGTAGGGAGCCATCTTGTTTTTCTATCTTCTGTTGTAGATGAAGTCCAAGGGATCATATCTCCACATGAAGTTGTGTTTTAGATTAAGTCTTTGAAGGATTTGATTTGCTTCCTTTCCAGCTTCTCGGCTATTACACACAAAGGGGCCTAGTTGATCTTTGATTTTGAGTTGGGTCTTCTTTTTGGCTTTGACAAAATGTACCTCATCTGAATTGATTATCTACCTGTAGTACTCCAAAGAAAATAACCTCATTGGGAGGTATCTGGGTAGTTTATATGGGGCCAGCTCACAGCCATAAATCCTAATTTCAGTGTAGTTTTGGTACAAGTACCAATCCCCCATTTTGTGCTATTTTGAAAGCTGCAGGATCCTCCTTATATCTAAACTGATTCTTGGAGGGGGGCTTCCTAGTAGCATTGTCACAATGGGATGTACAAATAGGTCTATGAAGTCTATATATGAATATGGAGAATCACATTTATGGATCAAAGGAGACGAGAAAATCACTGACCTAGGGTGACCTTTAGTATCAAGATTTTGGAGAGTAAATGGGAACTTATCGGCTTGGTAATATAGAAAGAGGTGATACAAGACAGAGGAATAATTAAAGACTCTCTCATTACTCATCCTTAGAAATTGGTCATGCATCCTATCAGCTATAAACTTGGCATAATCATACATGATAGTAGGAGGTTGTCCTGGAGTGAAAATGGACATGAAGGCTAAGATGATTTCATCTATATACTCACTAGTGGTGTAACCTAAGACACTAGAAATCATTGCTACAATGTCCTGACCAAATGGGGAAAATATGGTAGCCAAATATGGAGGAGGATCTTTCGGGATATGATTTTCCTCCTTGATGAAGTTTTGGAAAATCTCAGCAAGTTTTGTAGTGGTAAGCTTGGGGAATCGATATAATAGGTCTCTAATTGAAATAGGGGTTAGATTTTGCCCTGGTTGAAGTTGCAACATTTCATTAATTGATTCAGCAGTGATGGTGAAAAGTACAGTCTAGTTTGGGGACATCACTGCTCTTTGGCTGGGGATATAGTTTGCATGGCAGTAATGGAAAATTTCTGGGAAAATATGAACTTTAAGGAATTGGTACTTGGGTAAATTGGACTCCCAAAGACGAATTTTATCAGCGTGGTTTAGGTATTGATCTCTATATTGACAATATAGTTTGAGGGGGGATTCAAGGACAGAGGTGTCCTTGATTTGGAAATCTTTATCAGCAAGGGGAAGGTGGTCCAAGTCTAGGTGAGGAGTGGAAATGGGTCTGACATCCATGGAAATTGGGGTAGCCATTCTCAGTTCTTGTGGATTTGAGAATGGGGGAGGTAAATTTTCAGTATTTTAGGGCAATGGTGGTTCAAATCCGGGTGGGTTTAAGTTATCAGAGTTTCTCTTTAATTTTAATTAAGAACACTCAGCACTTGGCTCTAAAATTTACAAGGTTTTCAGTGAATTATGGTTTAAATACCTGGAATTTGAAGAAAACCAGGTCTGAACTAGGTGAATGGCAACTGTGAACGGTTGAAAGGGCTTCGAGCAGGTTGGAAGGAAATCTGGGAGCTTTTTGGCATCTTCAAGGTGCAATTGTACGTGGGTTGGAAGCTTCGACATTCACAAGTGCGTGCATGGATGTTTACAGTTAAAAAGCGATAAAAACAATAATTTGGGGCTTTTTTTGCTTTATGCGCGAAAGTCAATTTGGCGAGTACGGGTGAACAGTGGTCGTTTGTTGCGTAGTGGGGTGAACAGTAGCTGTTTTGGCATGTAGCAGGCTGGCGGTAAGTGGTTTTCTTTGCACAGCTTTTGGGTGCTTAGCAGTATTGGGGGGAGGCCGCCTGATTCCATTCATTGAGCGCCACATGGCCTCGGGGCCTAGCAGAAAACAACCCTTATTGGGTGGGTAACGTTTGGATTTCAGGCCCTTCCGAAATCAACACGGGTTGTCAGATGGGGAGGGGAGAGATCGTGTGGTGGTCAGGTGATGGAGTTGCACGGAAGGTAATGGGGGGGCCTGGCGGGCGTTTAAGCGCAGCAAGTTTTGGTTTAATGCAAGATTAAGGTGGGGGTTAAGGTATCGGGCGGGATTTAATTGGGTTTTTAACTAACTTAATCGAGGATCGATTAGTTAGTGGGTCCGGAGTAGAAAACCTTAGTTTATATAATTAAACTAGGGTGGGATTAATTAATATTGTAGGAGTTAATATATATACAGGAAACGGGTTTTTAATAGGGATTTAATAAATAAGTTAGTAATTTAGTCAAATAAGTAGAAAAGGGGCACAATGTCCCAAATATATGACCTCTCATGTTTTATTTCTTTCCGATAATCACATAAAGACTTAGGATATAATGTTTTTATGGGTTTTTGATGTGAAAATGAGTTATGTAGGGGAAAACACACCTTTTCCTGGGTAAAAGTAATTTAACCTTAGGAAAAGAGTATTATTAGGAAAAATGAATGAACTGAAGGGGGGAATGAATGTTTATGAGGGGGTTTTAGTACTTATTGCCTATAAGTCATTGAGCCGAGGGTCCAGTCCCTCCAAAAGTCAGAGAAATGATCTGAGCCTCTTTGACATAGGGTTTTTTAAGTACTTTGATCTTTATTGTGGGAAATTAGTTAAATAAAAGGTGAAATGAATGAGGGAAATTAATTAATTTACTTTTGATATCCATCTGCATGCGTAGGATGCATTTAAGCTAGCAAACCCTTACCAAACATTTTTCTTTTTCTTTACAATAGTAAACTATCTAAATCTAACCTTATTACATCCGAGGGCTTAGATTAAATAGTTGAGCTCCTTTTATTTACTCTACCTATCTAATTATCTGCCAAGATTAAACAATTTGGTCAGATTTTATTCTCTATCTATAGACATGAAATTTGAAACATGAAATAGTCAAGTTTTAACATTTTGACTATCATGGATTATGGCAAAGATTACAAGTTGCACACAATAATTTATTATGCATAAAAGTAAATAGTAGTGGTATTTTGGCTTGCTCACTTTCATGGTCTTTTTCTTTTCTTAGGGTTCATATTTTTCATCTTTTTTGACCCTTTTATTCTTTTTGTCCTTTGATTATTCTTTTAGGACATACCCTCTTTACATTTTTTTTTATTTTTTGAATACGGAAAACATTTGCAAAAAGCAAAGGTATGTACATATTACAGGTTTAATCTCAGCCATTCAAAAATTATGACTCCTATTGGTATAGGAACCTAACAGTGGCTCCACTTGGGGATGGCATTTCTGATGAAATGTTAAGAACTTTGTAGACCAATGGCCTTCTGAATTGCTATGATGTTATCCTAAAACTTTTCCTTTTCATATTTCTGCATTATTGCTATTTATGACAGTAAAACTTTTGAAGCTTAGGGCCTTCACTTCGGGCTTCAAATTCAAAGAATCACCATTTAATCCACTCTAGACTTTTTGAAAGTAAAGTATGTATACATGTTTAGTGAAATTAGTAACTAGGCTCAATATAGTGTTTGAGCATTCGACCATTTTCTTGTCCTCCTTCTGCTTTTGTGCCATCTATTTCTCTGAGGAAGAAAGCATTATTACCTCTAAAAGCACAAATGACATATGGGCCTTTCCATAGGAAATCAAATTTCCCATGTTTACCTTTATCTTCTCTTCTTGAATCCCATTTTAAAACTTTGTCCCCTAGGTAAAAATCTTCTGCCTTAGTCCTTTTATCAAAAGCCTTCTTAATCCTTTCCTGCACAACTTGAGATCTGATATACACTTCTTCCCTGGTCTGTTGTAAATGAATTGTTTGGTTGATTCTTCTTTGGATGTCATTTGATTCAACCTGCAATTCTTGGAGTAGCTTTATCACTAGTGTTCCCAAGGAAGATGGGAAAATATCTTCCATTCCATAAACTAATTGATAAGGACTAGTACCAATGGACTTCTTTGTGGTTAGCCTGCCTGCCCATAAGGAATTTACTAGCTTTTTGTTCTATGTTTTCTTGTTATCCTCCAACATTTTTTTGATGATATTCACTAAACTCTTGTTTGAAGACTTTGCTAGTCCATTTCCTTGGGGGTAATAAGTTGTGGAATGCCCCAAATTTATATGGTACTTATTACAGAAATCAATCATTCTTCTAGAATTGAAGGCTACTGCATTATCAATGATGATGTTGGTTGGGCACCCAAATCTAGATAGGATGTTGGATTCAAGGAAGGTTATTATAACAGTGTCAATGGCTTTCCTTGATGGTATGGCTTCTATCCATTTGGTAAAATAATCTGTAGCAGTGAGGATCCATTTGTGTTGGGCAGAGGAAGGTGGGTGGATTTCACCAATGAAGTCAAGACCCCATTGTTGAAAAGGTGCTTCAGCAGATATTGGTTTTAGGGGCAGGGGTAAAAGCTTTTTCTTTCCTTCAAAAATTTGGCATCTATGACATGAGGTTACAAATTTCTTTACATCAGAAAACAAAGTGGGCCAATAGAAACCAACTCTAAGAATCTCGTCAACAATGGTTTTCCAGTAAAGAAGTCCTCCATAGTCACCTGCATGAAATTCTTGTAACACTTTGTCATATTCTTCTTTCAATAAACAGTTAAGAAGGATACCTTCATGATTCCTACAAAACAAAGCATTGTCAATTATGCAGAATTTTAAAGATTTCATTTTTAAAAACCTGCTTTTGGTCCTTGATAATTTAGGAGGAGCTTGTAAATTTTGTAAAACATATATGATGTCAGCATACCATGGTGATTCAATAAAGGTCTGGCTGATTGGTGGAGTTGCCATCTCCTCTCCATTATCCATTTCTACAATAAAATTTATATCTAAGGCCTGACAGTTCGATTTAGCCATGAACTTGACTAAACTTTGGCCTTTTATTAGCTTTGTTGGTTTGATTTCCAGGTCATATTATAATATAGTAGAAATCCATTTCCCTCTCTTTCCATCTGGACCATCCTGAGTTAGGATATCCTTGACTACTACATTGGGAACATAGGCTATTACATGAGAATATAAAATGTAAACTCTAAAATCTTTGATAGCTTTGACCAAAGCAAAGGCTTGCTTTTCCATTATATTGTACTTTAAAGGGGCATCCCTTAGGGCTTTGCTAAAAAAGGAAATAGGTTGTTCATAACCCTGATCATTCTTCTGCAATAGGACTACAACAATTGTATGTTCTGAGGCAAAGGAAAATATAATGAAATCCCTATCAAACTTTGGACTGACCAAAACTGGTGTTTTTGTTAAGGCTAGCTTAATATCTTCAAAGGATCTCTTAGCTTCAATGGTCCATTTTATGGTCGAATCTTTCTTTAACATATCATTCAATGATCTAATTAATTATGCTAGGTTAGAAATAAATCTCCTAAGAAAGTTGATTTTTCCTAAAAAGGCTTGTAATTATCTGATGCTCCTAGGATGTTGTATTTGTAAGATGGCCTCAATTCTTGCAGGATCTTTTTGGAAACCATATTTTGAGATTATATGTCCTAATAACTTTCCCTCTTCTTGCCGAAAAAAAGATTTCTTGGGATTCAAAGAAACTCCATACTTCCTACATTTGATGAAAACCTGCCTTAGATGATCTAAGTGTTGTTTATCATATTTTGAGAATACAGTGATGTCATCTAAGTATATTACTAGGAAGTCATGAATTTCCTTAGCAAAAGCTATGTCCATGGCTCTTTGGAAAGTAGCCCCTCCATTATTTAATCCAAAAGGCATTTTCACATATATGAATGTGCCCCAAGGAGTAGTGAACATTGTTTTAGCCTGGTCATCTGGGTGAACTAAAATCTGATTGTAACCAGAAAACCCATCCAATAATGAGATTCTGGTGGATCCTACTACCCTTTGTGAGATGTGATCCATTTTTGGAAGAGGGTAATTTTATTTGAGTGAAACTTTATTAAGATTCTTGAGATCAACACAAAGTCTGATCTCACCAGTCTTTTTCTTTGTGGGCACCAAATTCGAAACCCAATCAGAGAATCTAATTGGTGCTATTATCTTGGCCTCATACATCCTTCAGATATCCTTTTCAATAGAAGAAAATAGGATGGGATTAATCCTTCTAAGCTTCTGTCTGAAAGGTTTCTGGTTTTCTTTTATGGGGATGGTGTGTTGTATTATGCTAGTGTCATAGGACTTGAGGTCCTCATAACTCCAAGAAAATACATCTTAGAATTCCTTTAGTAATTCGAGGTATTTTACTTTTTTAGTAGGAGGTAAGGACTTTGAAAGTTTTATCAATTTTGGATTTTCCTCAGTACCTATATTACACTCTTCAATATCAGATTTTAAGGGTTCCATTTTTGGTTTTCTAGGGACATCATTTGAATCAAACAAGTCTTCCAAAGGAGTTAATGCTTTGGGCAAAAAATTGTCTTTGAGATTAATGATTTCAGAGTCTTCATTAATTATCTCATCAATTTCAACTTGCTTTAGGTTTTCTACATCTAATTTTGTAAATTTAGTGGGATGAAATCTATCTATCTCTTCATCTTCTATTTCATTAATTTCTATTTAATCTTTAAAATTAGGATCCACTGTTATGTCAGTATCTACATTACTATTTACAAATTCTTCTTCTAAAGTTAAAAAATTATTTATCTGTTGGTCATTAGTGAATACTTGCCAGTTTTTTAAGTTATCTGGGATAGCAGGTCTATGCCTAACCTCAGTAGTGTACTGATGGTTAGGTTGAAATGGTAACTTACAAGTGCTGGCAAACATTGCTAAACTATGAGCCTGCATATTATGTTTCCTTGGGATGACTGCAAGCTTAGTTTCTAGAAAAGTGTTCAATATCTCTACAACTGTTCCTCTATAAAAACTTAACCTAGGATCTCTGGTCATATATACAACATTAATTTGTTTTATAACCAACTCAGAATCTCCCATAATAGAAACTCTTATAGCTCCTAACTTTCTAACCAATTTGAGACCTAAAAGAAGTGATTCATACACAGCCATGTTGTTAGTGCATTTGAAATTCAACTTGTAAGCATGGCCCTCTAAGTGATCATTCTCTAAATTGTAAATCCACACTCCTGCTCCTGCTCCTAATTTATTCACTGACCCATCAAATTCAAAATGCCATAATATTTCATGTTCATAATTCTTACTGTCTGGGGGGGACAAAATTTTCATTGATTAAGGTGTCTTGATCATCTTTTTTATCTGAAATCTCTTGAGTTTGGACAGTTTCATTTTGAGCTGTAACTGCAATTTCTTTGGTTTTGAAATAATTTTGTTTGAATTAATTTCTTTTTTTTGTTCAGCATTGTATAGAATAAAAGAATCGATGTCAGAATGCATGGAATAGATAGGAAAGTTTTGAGGCATATCCTGGCTACTCACTACGTATTTCATTAGGGTCTCTCTGTACCGTTTTTTAGGATGTCCAAAGACTGAAATTGTAGCATATGACATGTCAAGTTGCAAAGATCCTTGGATTTTATCTCCCCATGATCTAGACAATAACATGCCATATTTCGGTGGTATATCAGCAACAACTATGTCCATGAGAATGGTCTTAGGAGGATATTGTACTAAGGAAACACATAGGTCTTTAATTAACCCTAGACACTTTACTTGACTTGAGTCAAATGAAAATAGGTCCTTGTAAGGCCTAGTAATGTCCAAGTTTAGTTTTTCCATAACAGATTTAGGCATTAGATTATGTGAAGCCCCAGAATCTAGAATTGCATTGTGTAAGATTTTATCATGAATGTTAAGGCTAATATAAAAGGGTGGTATCTCTCCTTCTAATGGTTTTCCATTGACATTAGGACCGAATATAAGCTCAGGCTGATCATCAAACAAGTTGACAGAGTCTTCATTCTCAACGAAGTTTAAGGTTTTTCTTATTTGAGATTTATAGGTTTCATTTTTAATCAGCTCTGTTAAGGGAAATGAGGTTTTCAGTTTAGCCACATCTACTCCCAAATTGAAAGGAAAAGGGGCTTTCTCTATTTGAGGGCTTGGAATTTTCATGGCAGGAGTTTGAGTAGATGGCTCTTCTTTTTCTACATTTGAAGTATCTTTCTGTGGATTTTCTAATATGGTGTTTGGAGATTTCTCCACTGTCTCCTTAGAGGGGATTGAAGTGGATGGTTGATTATTAGGGGGTTGGTCATGGGTTATATCTACAATGGTGGGACCGAAAGGGTTCTGATTTGGTCTAGGGAGGATTTGGAGAGTTTTGGTAACTGGAGCTGCTTTAATTTTCTTAGGTTGATTTGGTATTGCTTTCTTGTTTTGGTCAGGAGTATCAATTTTCTTTTTACTCCTCAAGTTGTATTGTTTGTGCACTTCGAAGATAGCAGAATCATAACCTTGCTTATAATCGAATGATTCTCTGGACTGGGTCTGCAATTGCTGAAGCATATGTAATTCCTGATCATCTTGAGTCAAGAAGACAATTCCTCTTCATTTAATCCCATTAAGTTAATTTGTGTGTCTTGTTCGAGGTCTTCTAAATGGGATGTTTCAGCATAGTTTTCTTGAAAAGGAGGCCTAATATTCTGATCAAGTCCATTTTTTCCAGTATTTTGATTTTGATTCTTTCTAAAGTTTGGATTTCTCACTGGAGGTGCTTGTTGATTATCCCATTGAGGCTTCCTTTCAATGTTCTCTATCCTATCCATTAGTTTTTCCATTCCTTTGGTTAGGACATCTATTTTAAGGTCAGAGGGTGAGGCTTCATCTTTCATTGGTCCTCTCCTTTCATTCCTAACCCTGGCTCTTTTTTCTAGCAAGTTAGCTTCTACACTAACTGCTACACTCTGCATTTCTTCTAAAGTTGGAGGATTTCTCTCTCTAAGTTGGAATGCCATATCAGTATCAAACCCATCAGGAAATTTTATTAGAGCTAAGTCAGGTGGGGGTTTAAGATTGACTGGTATTGCATTGTATATATTGTTAAATCTGGTACAGTAATCCTGGACAGTTTCATTTGGTCCTCTTCTGATGCTCTCGTATTCTGAAAGAATCTGCAGAGGGTTCTTTTTCTTTTCCCATCTATTTAAAAATTGTTGATAAAATACTTCTAAATTATCTATACTATTAGTAGGTAAAGCTGTAAACCATTTTCTTACATCACCAACTAGAGTCTAAGAAAAAAGTCTCATCTGAACATGTCCAATATCAATCTCATGTAATTCAAAGTAATCTATCATTTTGTTTACATGATGTTGTGCTACATAAGGTCCTATGCCATCAAATTGGACAATTTTGTTCTGGTAGTCTTGCGGCATGGCACCCAGTGGAGCAGGTAACACAAGAGGGGCATATCTATTTGCCATGGCTCTAAGTTGGGCAGGGCTAAGAAGTGGAGTTGGGGTACCAGGGGATGATACAATAGTTAATGGAGAACTAGGAACGATAGGTATTTGATGGGTAACTATAGGTTGGTAGGGAAGTGAGGGTATGAATGGAGGTGAGGAATGAACTTCAGAGGTGGAGGGGAATAATGGTGAACTAAAGGGAGTTGAAACTGTTTCAGAAAGCTCAGGGATCTTAACAGTAGTAAGGGATGACTAAGGGGAATTTAAAATATACTCATCAATTGACTGGTTTTCCTTTTGGACTTCAAGATCTGCAATAAACTCTAGATCTAGAACTATGTCATAAAGTGCACTTTCAAACCTGGTTCTAAATAGGAAAAGGTCAAATGACTCATCAAAGGGGAGGTCTTCTCAAAAAACCACTCATCGGGGCATGAATCTGCTTTGATTGAAGGTGTTGGACTGCCTGAACTTTCTTGTCTTCTGGATCTTCTCGAAATCAGGTTGGGATTATCAAATACTGGGGCAGGGTTTGGATCAGGATTGGCCCTAGTATAGTGAGTTCTCCTTGCAGCCAGAGTTTCGAACTTTTCTAGTTACTTTCTTTTTGTAAAATTTTGTAAATAACTTCTAATAAACCCTTTAAGAGGTTTGAAATAAAGATTTGAAATTTTCTCAAAGGTTTATTAAGACTGAGGATTTGAATCCCTAGTATGGTCGCCACTATGTTATCACTCAAAAGTTTTCCGTAGAAGTTATCAAAAGAAGGAATAATCTGAGGTAACCACAAACCAATATTCAGACTCAGGTTCTAGCCAACCTAAGTCCAGAGAGGGCTCTCTCTTTATAATTTAACTTTGTTTGGGCGGGAGTTTAGGCTAGTTCTTAGTGTTCATAAGGTTTTGACTTTGGTTGGGTGGTGGAATTCTAGGAACAGATGGATAGAGCTAGTTTCTTCAAGCCATTGGGATATGGAGTCAATAAAAGGATAGCATAACTGGATCAGACCATTAAAGGGAGTAGGCTAGCAAAGCAAAAGGCAAATCTTCAAGGGCTAATGGATGGAATGATTCTAATCAGGGTGAAGGGCACTTAAGAATCCTTGGATCGGGATCAGAATGAGGAATAGAGGGTGATCATCAACAAAGGGTAATTAAGAATCCTTTGCTACATAGACCAAAAGGAAAACTATGAAAGCTAAGGAGCAGCTAAGAATTCCCTAGCTAAGATAGTTTAGTAGAAAACATTAAGAATGTAAACAGTCAAGACGGATTGCATCTAAGAAAGTTCTGAAATATCATTGCTAGTTTAACATTTAGATTTCATAGAAACACATATGATTATTAAGAAACATAAGGAAAAAAATAATACACATGAGAGAATAATTATTTTATTTTCACTTTACGCAAGAATCCTGAAAAATATCTGAGCTTTATTCCATGATCCAGTAAGCCAATCCAGTTTTTTGATACAATAGGACTTTGATTTGAGAGAAAAGTCTCTAGAAATGTCTTTGAATCCACCCTAAATACTTCGAATTATGGAGTATTTATACAAAAATTATTTACAAAATATCTCATAACAATCTCAGATTTAATCTAGGGAATCAAAATATCTTCAAGCATGAAGGTAGGGACAGATGGAAAACTGCATCATGTTGTCCCTTTTATTGTGGTAGTGCTGGCTATTACAGTTGAGTTTGAGCCCTTTAAGTTGGCTGATATTTGTACACTGGAATCATCTTCACTTTGATCTTTCACTGATACTCTTTAACTTGCTACTCTTTGACCTTGTTGATCTATCTTTACTTGTTTCATCTGGCTGCCTTCAGATTTACTGTGGTAACTTATAGTAAATCTATCATTTTTTCCCACTATTCATCCTCAGCTAACTTTACTTTTAGCATTCTTCTGTAAATTTCATCTGCCTCTGTGTATTTAGCAAAACTAGGCTTGGGGACAAACAGTTGTTTCACCTCATGTTCTAGGAAAAATAGATTTTCAAAAGTATCATACAATACTTTTCCAGTTGGCAGGGCTTTGATACCTGAAGTGCTTGCTTGTTCCTTGGCCAACTTCCTTAGTCTGTCAGTGTAGTCCAATTGGGTCATGAGTTTAACATGGATGGCCATAAGACTAGGAAGGCCTTTGTCCCTCAAAATTTGAAATTTGGCCATGAACCTATCAATGGCCACCTGCATATTATGGAACTTTTCTTCTAAGTTGACCATGAGGTTTCTTTTGGAAAGAACCTTTTTGACTTCCAGGATGGCTTCAGTCCTATCCTCTATACTAAGCTCATTTAGCTCATGTATGTTCTTGCTGTTCAGGAAGTGGATGAGTCGATTGGCATCCTCAGGCATATCACCCAACTCTCCCTTTACTTTTTGGATAGCTCCAATAGCTACCTTTACTAGTTCTGTTTGCTCAAATATAACTTGAATTGATGGCTAGATATCATTGACAGAGTCAATGATATTGGCCCAAAACATTTCTTTAGTCTGTCCTAATGGATTCTGCAATGTCAAATCTTTCTCTAGGACCGTAATTTTCTCACCCATCCTTAGGGATTTTTTGTGTTTCTACTCTTTGTTGGATTTGGGCAAGCTCACAGTCAGTTTCTAAGATTGCCACTTTTTCCTTTAGCCTTTTCAGCTCTGTTTCCTGGATTGACATCTCCTCCATGGATTTTACTAGCTCTATTGTTTTCTCTGTTGAAGTCCCTGTTGTTGTAGATTCAGTGGTGATTGGCAGTGCCATGGCAAGTGGAGCTCTAGGTGCCAATGATGCTGCCAATGATGCTGCCAATCACTTTGTTTGGACTGAATCAAAATGTCCAAATCTTTCTCTGTCTCTTTCAATTGGTCATTTAGCCTTAGGACCAAGTCCATGAGCTCTTCATGTCCTTTTTGTGCCTCCAGGACTTCTGTTCTTTGTGGGTGATGTAACTGTGGAATCTTGAGTTGCTTCTTCAGAGTAGCTATATCATCATTCTTCTTCTTTATTAATTTTTTAGTGGCCTTTACATCTTTGGGACCGTGTCCCAACTCAATGACTAAGTCCTCTAAGGACTTTAGTTTGGTATCTTTGGCCTGTGAAGATGCCTTATCCAACTAGAACTGTGCTGATATATTATTCAGGGAGTTTTGTAATTGGTGGGCTGCGATGGCTTTCCTGGTCAAGGTGGAGTAAAGCATCTCCCCTGTCTGTTTGTACAGCTCAATCTGGTCAATAGGATGTATGTCCTTTGCCAGTACTTTGAAGTCTATCTTTTTTAAGTCTGTTGTTGTTCTTGGTTGCTGAGTAGTGGGATTTATTAATATCATTTTCATCTTCCCCTCTTTTACATTATAAGTTGACATAAGCCTTGTTTGATTGGTAGGGGCCATCTTTAAGTACTGTGCATAAGTTTGGGCTTTTAGCCTCTCATTCCTGGCTTTTATGTCCTTGTATCTTTCTCTAGTGTCTTGGTCTCTATTAGTTGGCATCCTGAATGAGGACACTTCAATAATCTACTGCCTTTCCAACATCTGAGTGTGTGATGTGGAAGGTTCTAGTGTGCCTCCAGATGGAGTGGCATGCCTGCTTCCTTCTCTTTCTGTGTTGGTGGCCCCAACTATTTATGCTATGAATTCCTATTCAGATAAAGGATTTATCCTTTTCCTTTTGACCAGGCTGGTCTCTACATATGCTTGTATGGTTGCTTTGCCTGAAGTAGTGGCCTCTTCCCTGTTTCTTTTGAGGCTTTTCTCCTCATTTAGAGGACTTTGCAAGACTAGGGGAGTACTCATGATGGGCTCTGGTATACCTGTTTGAGTTAGCTCCTCTGATAGGTCTGGTTGTTCTGACTCTTTTTGTACTTGGGATTCTTCTTCTACATGTGATTCACTTTGTGCCTGTGATTCTTCTTGGGCTTGAGATTCTCTTGGCACCTACAGGATAGAACCCTCATCAAGCTATTTCTCTATATCAATTAGAGTATTTTCAATAGCAACTTCAGTGCTATCCCTGTCCACTAAAGTATTCTCCACCCATTCCAATTGATTTGCATATTTTTCTATTTCAGGGATTAGGTGGTGAATGTAGGGAGCCATCTTGTTTTTCTGTCTTCTGTTGCAGATGAAGTCCAAGGGATCATATCTCCACATGAAGCTCTATTTTAGATTAAGTCTCTGAAGGATTTGATCTGCTTCCTTTCCAGCGTGTCGGCTATTACACACAAAGGGGCCTGATTGATCTTTGATTCTAAGCTGGGCCTTCTTTTTGGCTTTGACAAAATGTACCTCATCTAAATTGATTATCTGCCTGTAGTACTCCAAAGAAAATAACCTCATTGGGAGGTATGTGGGTAGTTTATATGGGGCCAGCTCACAGCCATAAATCCTAATTTCAGTGTGGTTTTGGTACAAGTACCAATTCCCCACTTTGTGTTATTTTGAAAGCTGCAGGATCCTCCTTATATCTGAACTGATTCTTGGAGGAGGGCTTCCTAGTAGCATTGTCATAATGGGATGTACAAATAGGTCTATGAAGTCTATATATGAATATGGAGAATCAAATTTATGGATCGAAGGAGTCCAGAAAATCATTGACCTAGGGTGACCTTTAGTATCAAGCTTTTGGAGAGTAAAGGGGAACTTGTCGGCTTGGTAATATAGAAAGAGGTCATACAAGACAGAGGAATACTTAAAGACTCTCTCATTACTCATCCTTAGAAATTGGTCATGCATCCTATCATCTATAAACTTGGCATAATCATACATGATAGTAGGAGGCTATCCTGGAGTGAAAATGGACATGAAGGCTAAGATGATTTCATCTATATACTCACTAGTGGTGTAACCTAAGACACTAGAAATCATTGCTACAATGTCCTGACCAAATGGGGAAAATATGGTAGCCACATATGGAGGAGGATATTTTGGGATATGCTTTTCCTCCCTCATGAAGGTTTGGAACATCTCAGCAAGTTTTGCAGTGGTAACCTTGGCGAATCAGTCTAATAGGTCTCCAATTGAAATAGGGGTTAGATTTTGCCCTGGTTGAAGTTGCAGCATTTCATTAATTGATTCAGCAGTGATGATGAAAAGTATAGTCTGGTTTGGAGACATCAATGCTCTTTGGCTGGGGATATAGTTTGCATGGCAGTAATGGACAATTTCTAGGAAAATATGAACTTCAGGGAATTGGTACTTGGGTAAATTGGACTCCCAAAGACGAATTTTATCAGCGTTGTTTAGGTATTGATCTCTATGTCAGTAGTATAGTTTGAGGGGGGATTCAAGGATAGAGGTGTTCTTGATTTGGAAATCTTTATCTGCAAGGGGAAGGTGGTCCAAGTCCAGGTGAGGAGTGGAAATGGGTCTGCCATCCATGGCAATTAGGGCAACCATTCTCAGTTCTTATGGATTTGAGAATGGTGGAGGTAAATTTTCAGTCTTTTAGGAAAATGGTGGTTCAATTCCCCAAAATTATAGCGTTGGACGGACGGGGCTTCCCATAGAGCTAGCTTTTTGACCGCCTTCTAGATAGCAGAGCATTCACAGGAATCACACTTGCTGAAAGGAAGGACAGATGTCGGGGTGGGTTTAAGTAATCAGAGTTTCTCTTTAATTTTAATTAAGAACACTCAACACTTAGCTCTGAAATCGACAACGTTCAGTGAATTATGGTTTAAACACCTGGAATTTGAAGAAAACTGGGTCTGAACTGGGTGAATGGCAACTGTGAACAGTTGAAAGGGATTCGAGCAGGTTGGAAGGAAATCTGGGAGCTTTGTGGTGTCTTCAGGGTGTAATTGTACGTGTGTTGGCAGCTTCGACGTTCACAAGTGCATGCATGGAAGTTTACAATTAAAAAATGATAAAAACAATAATTTGGGTTTTTTTTTGCTTTATGCACAAAAGTCAATTTGGTGGGTACGGGTGAACAATGGTCGTTTGTTGCGTAATGGGGTGAACAATAGTTGTTTTGGTGTGTAGCGGGCTGGCGGTAAGTGGTTTTCTTCACACAGCTTTTGGGTGCTTAGCAGTATTGGGGGGAGGCCGCCTGATTCCATTCATTGAGCGCCACGTCGCCTCAGGGGCCCAACGGAAAACAACACTTATCGGGCAGGTAATGTTTAGATTTCAGGCCCTTCCGAAATTAACATGGGCCGTTAGATGGGGTGGGGAGAGATCGTGTGGTGGTCGAGCGATGGAGTTGCATGGAAGTTAATGGGGGGGCCTGGTGGGCGTTTAAGCATGGCGGTTTTGGTTTAATGCGAGATTAAGGCGGGGGTTAAGGTATTGGGAGGGATTTAATTAGGCTTTTAACTAACTTAATCGAGGATCGATTAGTTAGTGGGTCGGGGGTAGAAAACCTTAGTTTATATAATTAAACTAGGGTGGGATTAATTAGTATTGCGGGAGTTAATATATATATGGGAAATGTGTTTTTATTAGGGATTTAATAAATAAGTTAGTAATTTAGTCAAATAAGCGGAAAAGGGGCACAATATCCCAAATATATGACCTCTCATGTTTTATTGCTTTCCGATAATCACATAAAGACTTAGGATATAGTGTTTTTATGGGTTTTTGATGTGAAAATGAGTTATGTAGGGGAAAAAACACCTTTTCCTAGGTAAAAGTAATTTAACCTTAGGAAAAGAGTATTATTAGGAAAAATGAATGAACTGAAGGGGGAAATGAATGTTTATGAGGGGGTTTTAGTACTTATTTCCTATAAGTCATTGAGTCGAGGGTCCGGTCCCTCCAAAAGTCAGAGAAATGCTCTGAGCCTCTTTGACTTACGGTTTTTTAAGTACTTTGATCTTTATTGTGGAAAATTAGTTAAATAAAAGGTGAAATGAATGAGGGAAATTAATTAATTGACTTTTGATATCCATCTACATGCTTGAGTGCCCATTCACATTTGGAACTGTTATGATGAAAAAGATGATAAATGTGCTTTTGTCTAATCAATCACCATACTTCTGCAACTTTTCTACTACTTACCCATCTACTCATGCTACCATTTTTACTTCTCTTCATTAGGGTGCATTTAAATTAGCAAACCCTTATCAAACATTTTTCTTTTTCTTTACGAGAGTAAACTATCTAAATATAACCTTATTACATCCAAGGGCTCAGATTAAAGAGTTGAGCACCTTTTATTTACTTTACCTATCTAATTATCTGCCAAGATTAAATAATTTGGTCAGATTTTATTCTCTATATATAGACATGAAATTTAAAACATGAAATAATCAAGTTTAAACATTTTGACTATCATGGATTGTGGCAAAGATTACAAGCTGCACGCAATCATTTATTATGCATAAAAGTAAATAATAGTGGTATTTTGGCTTGTTCACTTTCATGGTCCTTTTCTTTTCTTGGGGTTCATATTTTTCATATTTTTTTACCTTTTTATTCTTTTTGTCCTTTGATTATTCTTTTAGGGCATACCCTCTTTACATTTTTTAATTTTTTGAATATGGAAAACATTTGCAAAAAGCAAAGGTATGTACATATTACAAGTTTAATCTCAACCATTCAAAAATTATGACTCCTATTGGTATAGGAACCTAATAGGATGCACCTGATTTTTGTATGAGATTTTCTCTCTTTTGGAAGCATTGATCTGTGACAGTGCAATTATTGTAATTTTTTAAATCTATTATTCATTAGAAAAAATGACATGTACTGTTGGTGTCCGAGTATGAACAAATTATTCAATCCTGTTTCCTACATTAATTCATCAATTCCGGTGCGTACACTTTTCAAGGTAACACACAAGGTATATGCAGGAGCAAGGTTACAATCGTACATTGACCAAGGGTTCGTGAGTAAGAAATTAAAGCATCGTTGTAACAATAATAGAAATTAAATTGCATAAAGAAAAGCATTTACAACAATCTATGGAAATCTGTAACAACAATAAAGAAATATACATGAAAAGGACACTCGCACAACACCTAATTAGAAGAGTGGGCCCAACTCCCTAGTCAGGGCTGTGCTTAACTCACATATTCAGAAAAATATCAAAAGGCTGGAAATTTCATTAACAAGAGTTGCACTGTTACAAGGCTCAATTCTTACATCAGCTAGCTCCCCTCTCTCTGAATTGTGTCTTTTAAATATACAAACATCCAAAGGAAACTTGCAACAAACTTATCTCAATATTCAAGAGGAGATCTGAGAGATCTGTCCCTCATGATTCAGCTGAAACAAGTTGAATTTGGTTATTATAATTTGGGCAATTCTGGAAAACGGCCGCAACAGCAAATCTACAAATATGTCCTTCGAAGAACCTTGATTTTCTCTCAATACAAACCAAATTTCTAAAACTACTGAATAAGAGACTTTTGGTCCGTTATGAACAAAACCCATGTCTCATATTTTCCAGATTCGCTTTCATTTGCCCAAAACGTCCAACGCAAAACTGCCACTTCTTATGCCAGCGAATTCTTGAGTTGGAATATCTAATTTTCTGTTGAAGACCAAATCTACAATCTGGAAGAGATCTTGGAGGCTAAAATCATGAGTGAGGTTATAACGGATGAATAAACCAAAATTGTGCATAATAATCATTAATTATTAAAAATAAATGAGATCAGAAATTATTTATCCACAAGAGCATCAATGATTATGAAATGGAATTATATAATAAATTATGGTAAATAATGTGGTAAAAGAATAGTGGAAATAGATGAAATGAATGTTAAGAAGTGGTAATAATAATGACCAATTAAGAGCCCAACATGTACCTTATTAAATATTCATATAAATTAAAATTTGATTAGTGCATTTGTATATGATATTTGGATTAATTTGTTATATTATCACATTTCACATCTCTTCATTATAATATTAATCATATATATTTAATCAGTGGTGTAACATTTCATAGTGACATTGGATAACACAATAGAATAAATTAAAAAGTATTTTATTATATATCAATAAGAGGATAATTGTCATACAAAATGGGATTGTTATTGGTAACCCTTGTCTTTCAATTAGGACACTATATCCATTACATTAAACAAAATGTCTAATTTCATAAACAATTACTTCAAAAAATACAACAGATTACATTGATATCCAAATAGATCATATTATACGTTGGAATTGTTGTCAGTGCTCGAGCTATTTCCATGACTTGGGTTATTTGGAGGAATTTTTTGTTGATTGCATCAATTGTTTTCATCTTCTTCAAGTTCCATCTGCAAACATGAAAATAAAGTCTAATGAGTGTCTCTACATTGGTGAGAATAATGAATTGAAATAAATAATATACATCAATGTAAATTGAATAGCGATGTACCATAGAAATAAGTGACTCATAAAATGTGCACATGGTTTCAAAACCAAGTCATATGCCTTGTTGAAACAATTTTTCTGTTGGCGTAGTTCCATACATTGCTCCCTGCACGTTATAAACCTCATTATAAATCTTAGGTTTAATATAAAGGATTATTTTGTTTTATTAATTATAAAATTAGAGAAGTAAAACAACATAGATACTTACAAATTCCACAATTAATTTTTGATATGCCAACATATATTCACAACCCTTATTTAACTCAATGTCATTCAATTCTTCTGATGCCTCTTCTTTGTATGTTAGCACTTATCTGAAGACATTCAAAGATGGTTGTTGTAAAACAACCTAAAATATACAAAAATGAAACCTTGAGTTGTTATAAGGAAATATTAACAATTACTCACAAACTTTGAAATCAACCCTTTTCTTTCTTGTCATCTTGTTTTATGTGTTGAATGAGTTCCATTTTGTTTTCTTTTCTGTAATAAAATACTTGAAAATTAATATTTAATGCTAATTTTTTTTTACATGTACAAATTCAATCATGATTACCAACATTTGAAGCATGTTGTTGTTGAGATGGCTCATCTTGTGATGCAATTATGTCCATTTCTTTCACCATATCCTTGTACACATTTTTGGACATTCCTACTAGCATGTTTCACATATCAACTTGTTGATCATTTGTAATTTTCATAATCTTCCTAAAAAAAGTAATAAACTCTTTTTATATTGATATATAAAAACTAAATATAACAAAATCGATATTAATAAATGAATGGTTTGTAGTAATATATACATATAATTCTAGAAAGTCATTTTAATTAGAAATATATCCTTTTGAATGATACTGTATTGTTGTTGTATGTTTTTGTTATTGCAAGTCTGACATGTCTCATTGACCATTGCTTTAGAAATGCTTCCTGTAGTTTAGATATAATTTGGTTCTTAGAATCATTGGATTGATTTTTAAATTGTAAGTGGAAAGTACGTCTATACATTCATTCCACTAGATCCCTCATAGTTTTGTAAAAAAAAAATTCCCCTTCTCATTAACCTCCAACACCACTCCAGATGACCTAAGGACCAATCATCATCATTTACATGTTCTATAATTTTTCTTTTCATAGAACGACATTGATATGTTCCTTCGTTGTTTCTCCCCATAGAAAACTAAACATATATGGACTAATAGATTGTTTGAAACATGTTATCTAATATTATTAAGTATATTATTAATGATAATAAAATAAACCTCATTGAATAGTATTTTTTCATTCACCTGATTCATCCTTCTACAATTTTTCTATCAGGATTTTATGCTCTTCTACACTTATATTAGAAATAATCTTACCGACCTTTTTCATTTTGTGGCTCTACATGACACACACCAACCAATACATATTAGTTAAACCTACAAATAGTTCAAACATATTAATTTTGTAAAGAATTTACAAAGAACTTGTCATCTCTGCATTTTTTGATGTACTATCATTGTGTTTATTGGTATTTTTGTTACTTGACACCTTCTGAGACATTTTAATTAATATGCAACTTGTACCATTCAATATATAATCCATTAAATATATTTTACAAATAAATCAAATAATTTTAAGCTAAAAAGAGCTCTCATAACCAGTGTGCTTATCTCAATAAACGCACTAGTGCATTTATCCCATTAAATGCGCAGAGCATTTAATTGTTCAGCACCATCATGGAAAATTATTTATTAAATAATTTTAAATTATGAGGGTGTGATTTATAAGGATAAACACACTGCAATGATTTAACGGTGTTATTTGGTAGGGGTGCATTGATGCATTATATTACGCCAAGAGAAACAATGAAAAGAATGGACAATATCGACAATGTTATAATATACTGATGGATTGTATTACACAGGGTGCATTCATGCTTTATATTACATAGGGAGCACTAAAAAACATATAACTATTTTTTTAATGGAGAGGACCGACATGGTTTGGATATAATTCAATAAGTGATTCCCTTACTTTTCATGTCAAACACACTATATATATTAAGTACACAAACCCATTAAAATCTAAAATTCCTATAATGAAAAACCCTAATTGTGAAGTGGTAGAGGAAGTTAAAACCTAAGGTGATCTTTTGTCGGAAGAAGCAAAGGTTTAAGGTAAGTATTGTTTTTTTTCTTTTCTTCTGAGTTTTAATTAAATTTAAATAGGAATAGAGATTGTAAAAAGATTTATTTGTAAAATCTATAGTAATTTTTTTATTATACATGGTTTTTACTAAATTGTGAATAAATCTAACAGAAATTATAAAAAATGTTAACAGTAAAATTTAAAATTTTTGCTATCCAGGGTTTTGAGTGAATTACCATACCTTTCAGATTCTGATTTTTCTGTAGTTCCAAAGTATTTTGCTGCTCCACAATACTCCCAATATGTCTCTCTTGCAAATGATCTCTCTTTTAATCAAACCCTAACAGAAATTGTAAAATGTTTTATTAGTAAAATATGAAATAAAATTTAAAATTTTTACTATTCAAGGCTTTCAGTGAATCACCATACCTTTCAGTTTCTTATCTTCTGAATAGTTCAGTTGCTCCAAAGTATTTTGTTGTTGCATAGTGCTTCTAGTATGTCTGTCATGAAAATCACTCCCTTGAAACTTTGGGTGAAATAATGAAACAATGAATATATTTTGACTCTTTAAATATCTTTATGAAATTAGATTTCAAAAAATCAATTGCTGCTCTTTTTTAAATTTAAAAAAATAAAAAAAAACCGCGCTTTTGTTTTGTCAATTTCTCCACACATCGACACATTCGATAGTCAAACACGCCGACATTTCCGAGGTGCCAAAATTTTTTAATGCACCGATATGATACAATTTTATTATATTTTTCGAAATCCTAAAACAATACGATTAATTATTTTAACGCAACTATGTGGTTTCTATTTAAAAGCATCATGTGCTCTAATTATTATTAGAGCATCGACTTGGTTGAATTCGTTTTTATTTTCTAAAATCGAGAAACAGGTGCATAACGATGCTCTTTTTTTTTAATTGTATCAGTACGTTTTTGTACAAGAGGACTGATATGATAACATTTTTTTTGAAATGTCAAAAACCGGTGCGAGTATTATTTCAAAGCCCTAGTGCTAATATTTTTTAAATGCATCATTGCACTTCATTCTGATAAGCACGTCATAGAGTTTAAAAGCTATGAATTACAATAGTTCATAATATATGTTATAAGAGCATCGAATTGGTTGAATTCATTTTTATTTCTTTTAAATCTAGAAACAGAGGCATATTGGTGTTCTATTTTTTGAAACACATCGGTGTGTTTTTGTACAAGAGAACTGAAATGATAACATATTTTTTTAGAATGCCAGAAACCAGTGCGGGTATTATTTAAATTCCCTAGTGTTGGTATTATTTAAACACATCAATGCACTTTGTTCTGATAAGCGCACCAGTCTGGTTTAAAACCTATCTAAAATTTTATTTCACATAAAATGAAATATTAATCTCAAATTATCCTTTATGATGCATCCACATGAACTACAATAGTTCATAGTAATCATTTTCCACTTAAAGTCACCTTATTCTTGAAAAATGGTTTGAAAACTATATTGAAATTTAGATTATGGTTATATGGTTCTTGAGATTAATTTTATATATACACAAAAAGAATTATTTGTGATTTTTCTCAAATGTAGAGACAAAATCTCAATAATATCAAATGGCCAATTCTTCAAATTCTAACTCGTTCTATATAGCTTATCAAATTCCTTCACAGAGTTCTCCTTTTCCATATCTAGTAAGTTCAAATTTATTTATATTCCGATTATCTAATTGAATTTATTTTTTTAATCCATGTCAATTTGAATAAAAATGTATCCAAATTTTCAAGATCCTAATTCAGAATTGAGTTCAGATGTATAAAATATTCCTCCATTTGAAAAAAATTGGAAGCTCTTATCAGGAGCAGCATATTGTAAGTGGTTGGTAGATGAAATTGGACAACCTCTTCACCCTGCTAGTTGGAACATGGAATCTTCCAGTTGCAATTCTGGATCAACAATTGTATCTTCACCCCACTAATTGGAACATGGCATCTTCTAACCACAATCCTAGATCAACTATTGTAATAATTGTTTGGTATAATGTAATTTCAACAAACCAGTTGCATTGATGTGCTTACTAATATCATTGATATTGTACTAATGACATTCAACATTTTTTGAAATTAGGATTCTAGTGATTAAGAGAGACCCACCTACCATCTTCTCATGCACCCCACTACAATGTCAACTCGAGAGAAGATTGCATTAAGAGCAAGACTCGAAGAGGAAGTATACAAAGAATGGTTGAATCAACCACCTATTCAATTCCCATTACATCCATATTCACCAATTAGGAATGACTACAACAATAGTAGTTCTTCATCACAAGTTGGCAATGGAGGCAATCAAATAGAGGTTGGTATGGATGATTACTTACAGGATATGACTGTCATGGAGCTAATTTTGTTAGATTCATTCCATAATGATGATATATGGGATGATTCTCATATCACTGATATCTTATTTGAAATCCTAAAATCTACTTCCACCACCCCTCTCTTTGGACCTGGTAGCAAGTCAAAGTCTACTCAGTTGGGGGAAATGATGTTGTTGTACAATGTGAAAGCACATTTTGACATTTTGAATTCATGTTTCTCGGCAATATTGAGGTAATTCACCTGCATGATCGATCAAGTTCCTTATATTTTGTCACACAATCAAAATAAAAAATGGTCAATTTTATGAATGTTAAATATTGACATTGTACAATTATATTCCCCGCCAGCTACACGATATTCAAAGATAAGGTTCTTCTGAGTGATAATTTGTTGTTGGGTAGCTACAAAGAGGCAAAGAAGTTGTTGAAAATGTTGGGTGTTGAGTACATATCATATCATGGATGTCTGAATGATTGTATTCTATATAGTGGAGAATATGTAGACAAAGAGATATGTCTGAAATGTGGGCATGATAGGTACTGTAATTAAAAAAAACGGGTAAGTCACATGGTCCTCCTAATAATATTTTGAGGCACATGCTTATAATCCCAAAGATTCAAAGACTCTTTCATTTCAAATAATTAGATATGTTGCAGGGATGGCATGCCTCACATAAAAGTGAGTCATTAGTTATGTGAATCCCAACATATTCAATAACCATGAAGAATATAGAGTATACATGGATTTAAAAATTCAAGGATGAAGTACAAATTCAATGACTCAGCATAGCTATGGATGGTGTCAAACCATATTCCCTCCAAAAAACCAACTATTTTGTTTGGAATGTAGTAGTAAGTGCTAACAATATCCCCCCATGGTTGTCCATGAAGAATGAACATTGTATGTTGGCTCTTATAGTCCCTAGTAAAAGAAAAGTGAATAATATGGATGTCTAATTACAACCATTAGTAGATGAATTGAAGGAATTATGGGAAGGGATACATGTGTACGATGTATCAAGACCCATCGCAACAAAGAGGAGTTTTACGTTGTATGGAATATGTGCTTACACCAGACATGATTATCCAGGCTTAGGAGTTTACTCTGGTAAATTACATTTTTGTTTTTTTGTTTATATATGTAACAATATTGTTTTACATACTAATTTAATTCACTATAATTGTTCATATCTTCATGGTCACTAACATGTCAGTTTGCATACAATAATTTTGCAGGTTTTCTAATAAAAGGGTATCATGGATGTAAATGTTCTGGACCTTCTCTGAAGGCTATGTGGTTTGAAAACCTACATAAGCTAGTGTATGACTGCTCCAGTGTATTCCTCCCATAAGAACACCCTTATAGAAGAGAAACATATTCTTTCAATGGTAAACCAGAGATAACCCAAAGGCCTACAATAATGGCACCAGCTGAATGGCTCTGAGCATATGAGAGAGAGAGAAGGATAAGGAGTTTGCAAAAATGTTTGATTCAATTAGGGAGCCTATGTTCGATGACCCAAAATTATTCGACACCTATGTTGAGAAATTCCTCATTGGGATGAAAAGGAATTTGTCTTTTATGAGATCCCATATTGGGAGCATCTTAAGATTGCACACTTACTAGATCTCATGCATATATTTAAAAAAGTTTCATCTTCTTTATGGAGGCATATATCATCGAAAGAAAGTGACACATTGGATGTTAGGAGAGATCTTATTTCTTCAAAAACTAAAAAGAAACATTGGCCAAGATAAAGAAACTACAAGAGAGGCTAGTCTCTCTTGGTATTTCAAAGAAGATGATGTCCCATGGATTTTAAAGAAAGATGACCTTTTTTTGGATAAGGAATTTATAATGAGTGTGAGGGTGTGTTTTTTATATGGGTCTTCACTATGACGTGACTTCACTGTGGAAGACCATTTTTCGGGGTTGAAATCACATGACCAATTGACCCTCCAAGAGTATGTATGTCAAAAACATGGTTTTACTATTATTGTTTTTATTTTTATGTAATGGGATATATTATAATTAATTTTTGTCTAATGTACTATTTGTTGTGAAATGTTATTATCCTTTGCTCGTGCGTGGGTTTGTGAATCACGACTTCCCCCAAGACCTATGTCGTGCCATATCTAAATTATCTACATTTGTACGTTGGATCACATCAAAGGAGATTCATATGGCTAGCATTCCATGGTAGTGTCAAGAGATAGCTGAGATTTTTTGTATGTTTGAGAAGGAAATATTGATGAATTTCATGGACTTGTAGGTTCATATTCTAATTCACCCAATAGATGAGTTTGAATTAGTTGGGGTGGTTTCTTGTCACTAGATGTTATTCTTAGAGAGGTAAATGAAGAAATTGAAAGGTTTTTTTCGACAAAGGGAAAAATGTGAGGGGTCTATGGCAGAGGGATATATATCGTATGAGTCTCTCTATTATGCTAGTGAGTACATAAGCAGATCAACAACACACTAGGTGCCGCGATTTGGGATGACGGAAGGGATGAAGACAAAAGAGAAGGGGAGCTTCTTGAAATGAATGGGAAGAGGTGGGATGATAAAGAGTAAGTGCATGCTTATCATTTTTCAAATTATTACATAGTAACTATTCACATTGAACTTCATATTAATTCATATTTTTATCTCATAGTACTATATATATGTTCGTTTGGTTTCATCAGAGAATTCAGAAATTTTAGCCATCAACAAATTCATTCTTTACAATATAGAAGCAACACAAACATGGGCCGCATTGTACAAACATAAAAGGAGGAAATCAGATAGTGGTAGGAAAGAATTAAAACAATTGAATGGTAGAAGTGTCCCTTATCCTGATCATTAAAATAAAATATTCCAATTACATGCCCTAACAGTCGGGTTGTTGATCAAGTCAGAGAGAAATATGGTGCATCTAGTCATTACCCATGTGCTAAAGAGGATGCGCTAAACATAAGGATTGGGTGTAGTAACTCGGTAATTAAAATCTCTTTATGTACAGTTTTAACTTCATACTGCACCTTTGAATTGTAACATCTATATATATTTTACTTTTAATTATGTTTGGGTTTTTAGACACATGACACTGTGATTTTTTCACTTTTTTATAGGTGCATTTTTTCCCATATATGTGGGCATATGGACATCATTTTCACACATAGGATGTCGATGACAGATGCATGACACAAGGCTATGGAGTGGAAGTCGAGTTTAACAAATCTAGTCGTTCTAGACTCCACGATCAAAACCTAATGCAAGGGACATTAGATTACATTGGAAAGATACAATAGATCATTCAAGTGGACTTCTCTTCATTCCAATGTGTTATTTTTAGGTGCAAGTGGTGGGAAGCCTTTGATCAAAATAGTGTAAAGGTATATTGCGATAGTGGGCTAATATCTATCAACTATGGAAAGATGTGGCATGAATATAGGGAGCTTTGTGTTTTCCCAAAACATTTCAATCAGGTGTTTTTTTACCCAGATGTGTTGGATAGGAATTGGTTGTTAGTATTAAGACATGACCCTAGATCAAAACATATTTTTTAGAACAACAATTTTATCATGCCAATCAAGGAAAATAATTAGGGTGATGATAATGGAGTGTGATATGTACTTGTGTTATTTCATCATTTATATTAGTGTTGTATGTTTTTGTTTTCTTTATTTTGGACTTATATTGTTTTCTTATTCATCTTATTGGCATTTCATAATATAATTGGTAATATTTGCAAAAGTTTTTACACGTTATTTTGCAACGGAAAAATTTTTACACTTAAAACTAAGTATTTGCAATTGTGTACAA